>VZTD01003784.1:2402112-2462364 GCA_013397725.1 Rhagologus leucostigma
GGCGCGGCGGGGGGGCGGGGGGAGGAAGCCCGTGGCCGGTCCTGGCTCGGCTCAGCCCCGGCAGCGAGCAGGGGCGCAGAGTGGGAAAGTAGGAATTGGAACCGGCTGTGGCTGCCTCCCAGCCACATGGGTTGCAGATAGAGCTGCGCGTCGGGGAGGGGGAAGGGAATAGAAGTAAACTAGACGTCGTGTGCCCACCCCATCTCCTTTTTTTCCCGTGTATTTAGAAACCTGCCAAAAGCAATAGTTACGGTTTACCACGGATTGAGGACTTTTCTTTGTGTTGAGCAAACGGCAGAGGACTAAGCCTCCTCTAGTACATAAGGGAATGAATTTTCATTCTGCACACCGTCCTGCCCAGTAGGTTCCCGACAAAGCTGCCAGCGAGGATGCAATTGAACATGGCTCCAGCTCCATGAGGGGCTCGTCAGCATGATCCAGATGCTCTTCAGAAATAATTCCAGTTTTAAAGATTCTTCTTTCTCAACAACATACAAATTCAGATCGAAAGAAAGGTGTTGGAAAGCATACTGAAAACGAAACATAGTGGGTACCCATCCTTTCAATGACTTGCCTTCCCCGTTGGCATTTTTTGTTTTTCTAAGACATCACCAGTCGAATAAGTAAGTGTGCAAGGGCAAGAGGAAATGCCTAAATACGTAGGTATATAAGACATCTAAGAATGATCAAGAAAAGAAGGTAATGACCAGAATACGGTGTTGCAAATTTAATAAATGTGTTGGACACTGTTAGCACTTGAAGTTGTATGAAACTGCACGCACTTCGCATACATTTCTGTACTAAAGGTGTGTACAAGCCCTGCTTCTTTCTCCTACCAAAAGGCAGAATTTAGATAGCTTTTGTGGGAGCTTTGTTTTAGTGGCCATGTCACCACGAGCAGGCAGCATGAGTGGTAGTTTGTGGTGAGGCCCTGTTGTCTGCTTTCGTGTTACTTTGGTCTAACTCTGATTTGCTCCTGAAGAAACCTTGAAGAGAAGGGATAAGGCTTGGTTCGGTCAGTGGAACATCACTTTGAGCCTCTCAGTTCCTATCTCTGGTAGTTATCCGAGGATGGGCCTTGTGAAGAATAATCTTTTTGTAGTGGTAACTGCATTGTGCTGGTGTAGGAAGTAATATTTGGGGCCAGAGAGTGATATTATTTGCAAGTATCTTCAAAAATCAAGTGAGCAGCTCTGAATTATAACTTAGTCATTGAGAAAACCCAGTGTGAACAATAGTGTGCTGGAATATGATTATGGCAAGGAAAGCTGCTTGGTTGTCTGGTTTGGGGTTTGTTGTGAGATTTCTTTTGGTGAAAAATGGCTGTTGCATATGCTGTCTTTATAAGCTGGAAGAGTAACTGAAAGATTAAGTACTTATGCCTAAAAATCTATTTGTAGTAGAAAGCATTATCATGTATTACATTAAAAATTTAAATTTTTGAAGCAAAAAATGGTGGAAATCAGAGTTGTCAGATTCCAGAACTTGATGACTTCTGCAGACATTCATTCTTGCCATCAAACAGGCCTGTTCTTAGCTTACCTTGATTTAAATTTGTGTCCTAAGTTGTTGATGCATTGTTTTCTGAGTGTGGACTCAGGAGGCTTGTTTACTTCTTGAATGAAACAGAAAGTTTCTATTGAAATTATTTGTAACTGCTGTATTTTGAACATGCTTGATTAGTAAGATGCTTTTTCCCCGAAATCTGTCTGAATAAGTTTCACAAAAAGAACTTTTTGCTAGCTTTTTTTATTTATTTTTCAGGTTACCAAGAAACCCATCCAGCATTTATTCATGATTTGAATGACCATAGGTTGAGAATCCAGACCTTTTAGCTCAGTCTCTTCCTTACTATTTTTTCACTTTCCAGCTTTTTCTTTTCAATGCATCACATCATGTCTAATATGCAGGAAAAGGTAGAGATATGATTTTCTCTGGCGAAGATTGCATGTTTCTTTCTTCGTTTTCAAAGCCCCCATGGTTCAGGGAAAGGCATCCTGGCTCTGAAAGTTTTCTTTAATTCTGAGCAAAGACTAACTGACTTGTCACATTTGCTTAACTGGCGTGTACTTTAAATAGTGGAATTTTAGCAAACCATTCTGTGTAATGGTATGCTTATTTTCTGTTCCTTTGGGTTATTCTTTTGAAACATGATTAGGCTTATAAGGGCAATTTATTAACTGTCCTTCCTGTAGAAGCACCATAGATCTTTTTCTATTCCTATGTCGTTGCAAATGCTAAAAGTTTAAGTCAGATTTTGTCTTATGTATTGCTTTTGATTTATGCCTTCTGAAACTTAGCCAGTATGATTATTTTTACTGGGTTTGGGAAATTGTAAGTGGTAGGAATTAAAAAAAAAAATTAACTAGTGATTCTTAGGAAGACAATTCATCACACACTTGTTCTCACACTAAAAATATTTTATACCAGAAACAAAATAAACAATTGCAGTGGATATTTTTCTGATTTTTTTTTAATTGTTCAAGTAGGAAGTTATTATTCAAAATACATTAGAAACACAACTGTTGAGATGAAAGATGCCACATTTGCTTTCCTACTTTGGAAGAAGAGTTTTCCCATTGCTGTAGTTCTTGTTTCCTTATCTGAGCACACAATAAAATTTTTAATGCATGATTGAGAAGCAGTAATCTTTTTTTACCCCAACCTGAAAAAGCATAAATCCACCTATGAAAAAACTGGGTAGAGGGAGAATTAAAAGTAGCCTATTCTTAAAACATACCTTCATGGTTAAGATTTGAAGTATGATGATGCTGAAGGGCCAAGAAAAAATAGCAAGATCAGAAATACCATCTTTCCACTGAGACGTATCTATTCCTATGATAATTATGAGAGAACTGACCTTAAATAAATTGTTGTTTCATAGCTAAATAGTAACCATACGTTTGTTATACCTAATACCTCTGATTTTCGTTTGTTTGTTTGTTTTATTTCAAAATATGTTTTTTAGGCACTGGTGAGAGGACTGGTGATTGAAAGTGAACACATATTTGTAGGCAGAATGCAAAACAGAGTGAAAGAAGCAGCATGCTCGATGTAGCCTGTCCCAGAATATACTGTGGCTGTGGCAATGCCTACATGAGAAACTTCCATTAAAAATTAATCTTTCTTGCCTCCAGAATAAGAGAACTGGTGCTGAACTGGTAAGTTTAAGGCCTGGTATCTCATAGATTTATGTAGTTGCCAGGAATGGTGGCAGGAATGGCTCCAGGAGCTGGAGCTTAATCTCAAAAGAGGAATATTTTGATTGGTCCATACAATTTTTCTGCCCACGGCACATCACAGATGTTTTCATCTGAACTTGTAAAAAATGTTTTTTGAAGTCTCAGCTTTGGACTTTCTCACCAAACTAACTGGCTTCATAGAAACTTTATTCAACGTTAGTGTCAGAATTCCCATTTAAAATGAAAAAAAGTTTCTGTAAGTTGATATATCGATGTGTTTAGTTGGTTTCAATATAAGAACTTAATTTGAAGTTATTTGACTTACACTGTCACAGGAACTTCTTGTATGCGACATTACTCCATGACTCATGCCAAGTTCCCCCTATGTAAGAACAAAGAAAAAACGAAGATGCTACACCATTCCTGTTTTCTAGCTGATGGAGTGTCACTTTTATCGTTATTTTTGTTTTCAAAGGGAGAAAAATATTGAGGAGCATTGTAAAGTATTAACAAAACCAGTTCATACAGCATCTTTATTAGTGGCTCCTACAGCCCATGGATTAAAGCATCTTTTAAGTGGTCACCAATTTTTTTGATATTCCATATGTCAGTGCTAGTAATGCAAATACCATAGTGTACAAAAAATAGGAGCATTTTAGTGCCAAAAGTGCTATTTTTTTCTTCAGAACTGCACAAACAGTGCACCTATATTGTGTAACTTAGGTTGGTTGTGCTTACTGTAAGTAATTAAAATTTTAAATAAACCTTTTCCTGATACCATGGTTTGTGTGTAATGAGATGTCACTTGCCACATCAAGTTCTCCAGGAATAAAGCATGACTCCCAGGCCAGCAGTTAATATTACGTGCTTGTTCAGCTTCACAGGATGAATTCTACCAGATGTTTTATAGATATCTGCTCCTATCATCCATAGAAGTCTGTGGCCTACAAAACTCTGCTGCAAATATCTTCAATCTTTTCAGAATAAACATCTGAGTAAAATACTTGTGGTTTTTTGACATATGATACCAGTCTAGACGTGTATTTACCATTGTGTGCATGCTTTGTCAAGCAATCAAACCCCACAGAATTTCGTGTAGTGTAGGATATGCCTCTTTGACTTCCTCTGGGCAGGCAGTTCCAGGACTTCGTGTTGATTACAGCAGTTGGTTCCTTTGTCCGTGTCCGTTTACCTACCAAATAATTTCAAATCTGTTTTTTGGGGTTTCCCTTCCTAAACTGTGTAACCAGTTGTAGCTATATCCACAGGTACACTGTATTCCCATGTTCTCTCTGCGAGTGAAAATTAGCTTGCTCAATCTATACAATTAAATGCAAATCAAGTAGTGGATGATGCTGCTGTATTATCCGTATTTCATAATAATAAATGGAGAGTTAGGTGTCTGTGTTGTTCTGTGTAGTGATGTCTGCCAGTATGTATCACTTACAGAGGTGACATTCACTGAATCGTACTTGCAAAAGTCTAAACGATTATTTAGCTGATGTATTTGGCTTTATCCAACACTTACTTCCTGAGGGAGAAATTCATTAGTGGAAGTACATACTTTTTGCATGGTTCAGCGTCTGTAACAGTAAGAGGTTGGAACCCTACTTGTGTCACGATAAGAGTGGTGTAATTTATGTAAAACAAATGTGTATGTAGCTTATGCAGGGCCAAGTAGCTGTTGCACTGTCTGCAATTCCTTCGCATGGTTATCTTTTTATACACCCAATCTTTGCGGTATTGTTAGACCAGTTTTTCCATAATGGGGTAACAAATCAGGCAAGTGTTCTTGCAAACATTTTCTTTTTCTCTATCTCCATAAAAGGGTATGTGTGCTTGTGTCAACCTCTTTCATAATGGGTAATAATACCCTTGACATGTTTTTAGTGTGAGATGCTCTCTTCTCTTCCTATCATCCCATAATTTGGAGAGTGTGTAGCAGAAAAAACCTAAACAAAATGCCACTTAGACCAGGACTGCTATTACTAATTGGTAAAACATGTTCTGATAGATACGCAGAAAAATAGAAAACACTCACTGTTTGATGCAATTTTCCTGTCTCAGATTAGAAGGGATTGCTCAGTCCCACTTAGTCCAGCCTTCCAGCTAGATCTGGTTGCTCAGGGCTCGGACAGCTCTCCAAGGGTGGAGGATCCTTGTGTCTCCCATTAGCTAGCTGAACACAGCAGAGCTCTCTTACGGCCAGACAAATCCTTTTCTTTCAGTCACTCCTCATACACTGGGGAGCTTCAGCCTCATGATTATCTGTGGACCTCCACTGTACTTTCTTCCGTAGATCAATGCTGTTGTTCTTGTATTGGGGCAACCAAAAATCCCAGGGCCGCTAAGATGATTCAGGGACTGGAATGACTGGAACATCATTGTATGAGGACAGGCTGAGAATGCTGGAACAGTTTAGGCCTAAAGAAGAGAAGGCTCAGGGGGATCTCATCAAGGTATGGTAATACTTGAAGGTAGGGTGCAGAGAGGACAGAGCCAGCTGCTCTTCAGCAGTACCCAATTACAGGACCAGAGGCAGTGGGCTTAAACTGGAGGCTTTGTATGAACATCAAGAACCAGTTCTTCGCTGTGAAAGTGGTGGAACTCTGGCACAGGTTGCCCCTGGGAGTTGTGGAGTCTCCATCCTTGGAGATATTTAAAAGCCAAATACCCTGTCCAATGACTTTGCATTTGCCTTTATTCAGTTTCAAGAGCATTCAACTGTCTCTTTCCTCCAGTCACTTGAGGTGCCTCTGAAGATCACCCTTGCTCTCCAGCATTTCGGGTGCTTCCTCATGCATTATCATCCATGACGCTGCAGAATGTGCACTCTGTCCCATTCTGCTGCTTGTTAGTAAGGATGTGAAAGAGAATTAAATGATGTTAAAGAGTGGACAAAGGCCCGCTTTTGATATCTGAGACATGACAATAGTTACTGGATGACAGTTGGACTTAGTATTACTGAGCAGAACACAATGTGTCTGAGAATCCAACTGATTTTCCATCCGCTTTACCCACTTATTTAGCCTGTGTCTCACCCATGTTGCTATAGTGCTATTACAGGACACTATTGATGGCTTTGCTAAGATCAAAGTAAACGTCATATATTACTCATCCTTTGTCCACTCACCCTTGGCCGCATTATCACCAAAAGCAATTAGGTTGGTTAGACCCAGCTTATCCTCTATGAATCCACACTGTGTGTTTTCAGTCACCTTTTTGTCCTTTATGTGCTCAGAAATGACATCTAAGGAGACTTAATTCAGAACTCTCCTAGGACCAGAGGCAAGGCTGAGTGGCATGTGGTGGCCTGGTTCCTCACTGCTCTCCTTGAAGATGGTCTTTTTCCAGTCACTGGGACCTCCCACAATTCCCATAATCTTTTGAAGACGGTGGAGAGCAGCCTTGTAATGAAATCAGCCAACCAAGATGCAGCCTGTCTGGGCCCATGGACTTGTATATACACAATTAGCTTCAGTGGTTTCTGATTTGATTATTGTTTGTTGTGGGCAACACTTTACTCCTACAGACTCTGCTACTAACATGGAGATGGGACACCTAAGAAAAAAGACCTTGCCAATAGAAACAGAAGGACAAAGGCATTCAATATGTCAGACTTTTCCATTTCATTTATCACTAGATCCACTGCTCTGTTAAGCAGTGGTCTCACATCTTCTTTAGTCTTTTTCTTCTTTTTTTGATGCTGGTACTGAAGCCTTCCTGATTTTTAATTTTCATATCTCTAGGTAGTTTTGGCTTCTGCTGAGCTTCGGCTCTCATGTCTACATGCCTCCCTGCTCAAACAGTGTCTCTCTTTCTCCCAAGTAGTCTGTTGCATTGTCCATCTCCTGTGGTCTTGTGCCATGCTTGCTTGTTTTCCTGAGTGTCAGGAAGGACCATTCTTGTGCTTTGACAAGGTTGTCCTTGAAAATCAGCCAGCTCTTCTGGGCCCTGTTGTCCTTCATGGCAGTATCCGACATGTCCTGCCGAGCAAGTCCCTGAAAAAGGCAAGATCTGCCTTCTTGAAGGCCAGGATAGTAATTTTTAAATTTATCTTGCTCACTTGACTCAGGATTTTAAACTCCACTATGCTGTAGTCATTGCAGCTAAGGTTGCCCTCAACTTTCGCAACCCCAACTGGTTCTTGCTTGTTCATGGAAGCAGGTGCAACAGAGCACCTCCTTAGCTTGTCAGTCATCTGTATCAAAAAATTGTCATCAGTATGTGCTCCCAACTTAAATAGTTTTAAATAATTGAAAACCATATACTAGACCCTGAACTGGAGTGACTCAGCCTACCTTTGACATTAATAAACCCATGTGCTTGTATGTTTTCATAAATAAAGATCTGGCCTCAAGTCCTAGATGGTTTTTAAGAAACTATTTAAGCACAACAAAATTTTGATTAGAAAGACTGACTGGGTCACCAGTTTTAGTCATGTGCTATCGAAGTGTGTCATATGAGTTCATTCACATCCTTTAGAGAAATTATTTCAGGGTTTTTTGCTCCTTTTGCTTATACTGGAAGAATGAGAACATTCTGGTTCTAGTAGGCAACCTTCCAGTTTCTGATATAATTTCTTCCTATTTAGTCCTATTTAGCATGTCTTCCTGAGGGTCTAAATTACCCTTTAATTTAAAAAAACCCCTTTACTTATCTTTGGCATTTACTGTTCCGATATTTATGGAGAGCCCAGTCTTGTCTCTTCAGGCTGTTTTGCTGTGATAAACAGTCAAAGCTGTTTTAAGCTGCCATGGAGAGATAGGCTCTTCGTTCCCTTGATTCCCAGATGCCAATCTGTCTCATCTCTGTTTTAATTACTCTTTATTGGATATGAGTGATAGAAATCTACACCAACTCCAGATGAAGTCTGTTTAGTGCCTGAAGAGAGTTTCATATGCTTAAAATTATGCTCACTTTGAAATCACTTAAGGCCATTTCATTCAACCCCCTTCACTAACTTGTACATTTTTGTCATATATAAACAGTGAAAATTCTAGATTTAATTGAGAAATCTCTAAGATTTTGTCACCTTTTCTTAATACAACATTTTTGCTGTATATGGTGGAATGTGGTACCCAGAATCATTGTTTTTAATGAATATGGGCAGTAAAACAGTGCTATATAATCCTTCAGCCCTAAGCACTGAGCATTTATATATAAATTGACCTGTGGATATACATGGGTTTAGTGGGGGAAATATAAACATTTTGTGTTAACACTGCAGACAACAAGCCTTTGAAGCAGAGACATACATATTTTTAATCCTGTATTGCAAGTTGTTCTGTGCAGCCACTTAATTTGTATAAGAACCTTGATAAAGTGTTTGTAGAGATTTTCAAAACATTTGCTGATTAAAATGAGGGGACCTAGAAAAATGAAGTAGAAGCAAAAGCATTGTGGACCTTAAATTCTTTTATTTTCTAAAATATTTGCATTTTGATTACACAGTACTTAATACCACATGATGAAATGTGATACTGGATCAAAGCTGTTGCTCATGCTGTAGCTGAGACTTGTTTAAAATGGCTGATTTATTTGTAGTATTCCATTATACTCCATACTATTGAGTTACATGTCACATTAGCTGAATATGTTCCAGTTAGCTCCAAATAAGAGTATATGATATTGCCTGGCATTGTGGACAAAAGAGAGGCTTGCTATGACATGTCGCTTTATAGAGCTGGTGATGAAAGAGCTATAAGAACACCTAACATAAATAAGAAGCTGCTCTGATATTCTCAGGGTCTGGGAACATATAGGTTAGATGATAATATTCTAAAGTGGGGCTAAATGTGGCTGTAACACAACTGATCTGTGTTGGTAGTTGCTTTATAACTTGTCAGATTTATCAGCTTTGGTTCTTCAAGGATTTATCCCCTGCTGTGCATTATTATCTGTCATTAAAAATCTGGATGATGGAATAGAAAATGCTTATTTGGTTTACTGGCAATTCTGCACAGAGGAGGAGCTCAGGAGGAATCTGCTCCTACAGAGGAGGTGTCTTGGGGTGACTCTATCATGTGTATCCCCTATCATGCTCTATAGCCAAAAAGTAATATTGTGCCTTTTCTGTGCCTTTAAACTGAGCTTGANTGAATTTTGTTTCCTGGGACTTTGGTTTTTTCCCTTCTTCTCTTCTGAACTGTTTCAACGACATTAGAACACATCAGGAGAATTAGGGTCAGAGATCACGATTAATTCCACAATTAAGTAATCAAGGAAAAAAAGTAATTCATAATCTCCAAAAAGGATGTGGTGAAGAGAGAATGTAGGCAGGGAGGGCAATAAGGACGATGAGTGTTACAGCAGTTTCGGTACTAGGAGAGGATATATAAGCTGATTTAATGTGCATGTCTGTAGTTTTCACCACTCTAAGTAAGAAGTCTTATCTTAAAAACATGCTGACAAGACAAGAATTACTTTTATTTTTTTGGGTGGTTAACTGAGGAACAGAGCGCAATAATTTTTGAGTGTCTAAATTGAGAGGCTCATCACCTGGTTTATAGTCATCATTTATGTAGTATTTAAATATTTAGTATGTAGCTTCTGCTAACTGAACTTCCACCTTTAATTTAGAGGTCACTCCTTTTGAAAATCAGACTTTCCAGATGGTTCAAATTACACGGCCATGAAATAAAGGACTCTAAAGTTGTGGGGGTTGTGGGTTGATCTGTGATAGAGACAAAGATAGAAACTGCTACTCCATGGAAGCGTTTAAGTATTTGGACTCAAAAAATTCTTTTTCTCCTTAACCCTTCCAGTCTGTGTCTCCTCTACAATTTCACTCTCATGTCCTGCTCATAGCAACCTCTTCAAGTCTTTGAATTTCCATGCCACTAAGCCAAGATCCCTGCTTCCTTCATAAAGAACTATGCAATACTTAATATCAGAATGTATGGAAATATGTATGTACATAAATGCTGACAAGCTTTAAAGGCAACGTAAATTCTGAAATTTCTTAATAATCAGATGTTTGACTTTTAGAATCGCAGTATATTTTAATGTGATTTTTTTGTATTGTTAATTGAAGTTCTTAGCATTTGAAGTGCTCTGTAGTTCCTGCAGTATTATAATTCTCTTCATATATTATAGAAGAAAACTCTTTTTGTTTTCCATATCAGATTGTGAAGAGTAGTGCTGTCCTTTTTCCAGGTTTCACATGATAACTCATGATCCAGTTTGAAATTCACAATCTTCTAAGAAGTCTGAAGTTACTCAGGCAGTGGATTTGGATTACATTCTTAAGTGTTTTCTTTGATTAAGAACTCTTACGTATTTCTCATGTAGCACACTGGATCTAGAATATTAATTTCAATAGTCATATATAATATAGTTTTTATCTCTGTAGGCTTGTGCAATATGAGTAGAGTAACGTCGTAGAGTCTTGAGAGGGCTTCTGCCTAGTCTTGTTCAATTAGTCATTGTAAAATTGTCCAAAAAACCCCGTTTCAGATTAATGCTAAATATTTAGATACCTACATCAGCATTGTTCTAGCAGTGTTATTTTACCTCCCTCTTAATTTTTTTTTCCACCTCCCCTCTGCTGTTTGTTTTACATCATGGGTAGGGGTTTTGCACAAATTTAGGAAAATAAGCCTGTACCAAAATTAACATCCTGAAAGTAATAAAATTTAATAGAAGCCACATTTGTGATGGACTGCTTGTTAATAGCAATCTGTAGGATCACTGAAAGTGTATCATGTTACAGATATCTCATTCTTAATCAGTGCAGGTTCAGAAACTTGGCTTCAGAGGCAGAGGAAGTGAATAGGGGCAGAATGGAGAACTATGACTTAAGAGGAGAATCTTGTAGATTTATATTTTTATGGTATTTTCAGGTTACTTTTTGAGGAGTTCCATCATTGTGCTCTGCTGTTTATTACTGTACATTGATTATTTGATTGTCCTTTTTATTTCATAAATATTTTTATATTGCAGTGACTTCTTAATAGCTGACCTACTGTTGTTTGTACAGGCCATGCGAAAGAAGAAAGTGAACACTAGTGCCACTAGGGAACTTGTGTAACACAACCCAGTACTGTCCAGTCTAAAATTATGGAGACTGGTCTTTAAAAAAAATACTTATTTAGCTGGAATCTCAAATGAAACAATAGAATTGAGCCTGTAGTATAACATACATGTACTTTTCTTAGGGGAAAGTGCAGTACGTACAGAATATTTGATTTTTAATGATTTGTCTGCCTCAGTGACTTCTCTGTTAAGCTAAATATACACTATATTTTAGGCCAGATCTTCAGCTGGCATTATTTTTTATACCATTACAGGCTTTTCCTTACACGAGTTAAGGTGCTGGTCCATCAGCGTGCAACATTTTTACTCAATCCCTCCTGCAAATATTTAAAAATCTTCTATAACCTGGAGAGATTGAGTTATTACAGTATTTTATTGTAAATTTTTTGTTGTTATTTTATTGTAAATTACAGTAAAAATGAAATGTGTTCAACAAAATCAGTATTTTTTTTCCCAGTGGTAGTATTAGGTAATATTACCATGTTCAAAGGTTGAAATATAGTAAGAAAGGTGCAGAAAGGATTGCAGCTTTTCAGTTATAGCTTCCATTTTGTTCATGCTGTAGAATAAAAGTGTATCTGAAGGAGTCATTTATTTAGAATTCCTGGGGACTTCATCCTCTATAACAGCCATGATATGAGGGGTTTAACATTCAGCAGGAATTACAGGGAAAGCATGTATTAAGTATATACACAGTATATAGTGATAGAATTGCTTAAGCACATTATTGAAGTTACTAATAAAAGACTAAGCAGCTTTAAACCATTGTGAGGTAAAAAACCTTTTCTCATTACTCACATAACTTCAAAATTTTAAGGAGGGAGGACTTCTTCCTTTCTTCTTCAGTGTTATCTGTGTTAAGAACAGCTTTGTGTTTTGGGGTTCTCCTCTCTACCTTTCCTTCTTGGGACGCCTTTACGTGAAAAATCTAGGTTTAGATTAGGTATTATGAAAAAATTCTTTACTATGAGGGTTATGAGGCCCTGGAACAAGTCGCCCAGAGAGACTGTGGACTCCCCATTCCTGGAAGTGTTCAAGGCCGGGTTGAATTGGACTCTGAGAAACTTGGTCTAGTGGAAAGTGTCCCTGCCCATGGCACTGGAGTTGGAACTCTATAATCCTTAAGGTCCCTTCCAACCCTAACCATTCTATGATTCTATGAAGTAAATAAAACCTTCCTCCATGGACTGTTACTTGTTATTTTCATACCTGAAATATCATGTGAAATATAATTTGTGTGTAGAAGAAGTGTTATACCTTTGGGACATGATTATTCTCTTTTCTTGCTAATAATGAACAATGCAATTTTATATTAGGTCTTAATCAATTGTGAATATCATAGATTTAGAAATTTGAAAGGTAAAATTACTAAACTCAAATCAAAAGAGTAATCGTATTTGTAGCTAAGGAAATAAATATCTGAAGCAGAAGGAAGGTAAGAATTCCCATCATTTGCCACTTGGCCATTAAGGCTGTAAACTTTTATAACTTATGAGGGAAGCTTTCAAACTTCTCCATCTCAATGAAAATTCTTTTTTTTCCATTTCAGAGTTGTCAAGTGCACCAGTAGAATAAACACAAAGTGGGATGCTTGGAGTCCTTCAGCTTTAGGCATCTCATGTAGGAAAAGTCAGTGGTGATGAGGTCAGTTTGTCCTCTGACTTAGTAAAAGTGAGAGTCTCTGGTCTTGCTCCTATTTTAAAGGCCTGGTTCTGGCATCAGAAAAGTTACTTGCTAGGCTAAAGAATAAAATATGCGTTACCCTACAGCTATGTCTGTATTCAAAATGCATGTATTTTAAGAAGTGGAATAAAAATATGCAGACTTTATTCAATGGACAAACATGACAATAATGACCAAATTCCTGGGGGAAAAAAAAGGCAAGAAACAAGATTGTAATTGTGTGCAAACAACCTTTGGTCATGATTTCAACTGAAATGGGTTATTAAAAAAATGTACTCAGATAAGAAAATATGTAAAATATAGGACTGAAGACTTCTGTTGGCTAACCTGACTTTAGTTGTCCTCACGTATGACAGGGATGCCACTATATAAGAGGAGAATGGTTTCTGAGGCAAATCCAAGGCTATGTGTACAGTATTGTGAAGTATGGTTTTTGCTCTACTATCAACTCACATGTCAGTTGGAGACAGAAGAGAATTTATTCAGTCAAAATGCTGTGGTAACAACAACAAACTAAAAACAATTTCAGAGGAAGATGTAGAATAGTCTATCCTACCGTAGCTATGAAGATTTCCTCTTGTTCAGTAAACTTTCTCTTTTAATTTTTTTGTTCTTCTTTTTTTTCCCCCTTTTTTTACAAATGTCAGATATTCTTATTTTTTACACCCTTCTTAATTCTTTCCTTTGGTTTAGATATAAATACCTATTTTCTGGAAATTAAACTTGCTTCAACAATAGAGGCAGATTAATAAGCCCTTTATGTGTCGCTACTTGCAGTTCGCAATGAAGCTGCTCTTGTGCAGCCTGCTCAGCTATTTCTGTTGGCACACAGCAGAGCTGGAGTTTTGCCTAGAGTAGCACAATCTTTTTATGCACTGGAGAAACAGCTAGTCACCACCTCAGCTATATGATACTCTGCCTACTGCTATGCAGGGACACAGTTGCAGTGTTCGTGATAATGTCCGCATCTCTAAAGCTCTGTGATGTCCACGCTCTATAATTTTTTTTCCTAGCAGTTCTCTGAATTCCTGGTTTTTATATGTTTCTGATGGTTTCTTTCAGCTTCTTACTCTCAGTTAGTGCCTGACTTGACTACTTGCTTACAGTTGTCATGCCAACTCACAAGCTTGAAAACTGAAGTAGAGAGAGGATTTATCCTTTTTTTCCTCCTTTTTTTTTTTTTTTTTTTGTGTGTGAAGTACTCACTTCACAGTTACCAAGCTGCATGAACGGAATGCATAAGTATGGTAAACAGCTCTGTGACATTGGTCTGACACCTAAATTTCTAAATATCTGTTTCTGTTTTGTACAGACTTTGAACATCCCTTCCATAATCCTTGCTGCTTGTCTGCATGCTGAAAATCAGGAAAATTAAAAAGATCAGTGAAGTGGAGAAGGAGTTTTATAGACAAGCTGTTGCATTTTTCTTATTTAAACTGAACTGCAAGCATCTATCAAATACCCTACATAGAAGTAATCTTTAAAAAATTCATTATTCTGTTCAATCTTTTTGAAAGTTAGATATTACTCAATTGATTCACTTTTCATGCCAAGTTGTTCAATATTTACATGTATTAGCTTTCCAAATAAACAAGTGAAAAATATGAGAGAGGTACAGGAAATCAAAAATGCAAACTGTTAACTCCTTATACTGAAGTCATATGCAATCATTATGCCTGTTAGTAATGTATGTAACAAAGACATCGTTCTGTGAAAAAAACTGTTCTCCAAAGTAAACAATAGTTTTAATAGGTTTGCTGTAATTGACAGATACATTCACAGGTGAATTGCTTGGGGAAATATAATGTGTTTAAAGGGAATTGCTTTAAAAAGGAAGAAACATGGAAATTTCATCTCTGATAATATTGCTCTGTGGAGGTAAGTTTGCTCTAGGTTTCAGAGGAACCACCTCTATGGCTTGTGTACCATTGCATCTAGCATGTACCTTGCTTTTCTTTAGTTAGAAAATGTGTTGTTTTAGTTGAAGATATTTCATGTATAAATACTTGCTGTACTACATTACATCTTTTATTTGAAATTGAGTTTTCTGGGCTGCAGACTTTTATTGAGAGCATGCATTTATTTTGCATGAAGAGAATCAAATAAACTGGCTCAGCCTTTTCACAATTTTTTAATAGTAAAGCATGTTTGCTTTAACTGAGCCTATTCTAAAGTGGAAGACTTTTATATCTCATTGAAAAAAGCAAGAAACCTCAGTTATCTAAAGAAGCTTTAACTTACTAGGCAGCTGCATTCCACAGCTGTATTAAATATTATCCTATACTTGGACAACCTTGCAATAATCTCAGATAATTTAACTGCAAATACAGGAGAATCTACAGTTTATCTGAAGCATTGACTTTTTCTTCTGCAGCCCTCTCAAAGAGTCTATGACTTGCTCTGGGCCTTTATACAGACAGAGGACTAGAGGTAATTGTGGTGCTCAAGAACTTCAGGCCTTCGTGATTGTGGATATCTGCAACAGATGTTAAATCTAGAAGGTTATAGAGACCACCTGTACGTCTACAAAAGCCTGTAAAAAAAGCTGAATTACAAACTGCCATAGGAAGAAATATGAAGCATTGAAAATGTCTTGGGATCCTGTGGTAACACAATCTTTGATCAACAGCTTCTGCATGATCTTTACAAGTGTGTATATAGTGTATATGTACATGCTACAGGCAAGAAATCCCTGACAGGACTTACCTTTCTGCTCTCAATTCTGATGCTTTGTTCAAGTGGGCATGTGAGCTGTCGTTGAAAGGTTTTAATACTTTGAGGAGCACCAGCACAGCCCAGCTTGTTTATTTCATCTTGTGCTTTCCATCCTAATACTTGCTCTTGATGAGGCAGGGTATAAACCACATAAAAACAGATGATCAAGCAGCAAGATGACCAAGAAAGATTGCTTACATTCTACATCTGCCAAGAGGAAATAAACTCTTGGTCTTCTATGCTAGGAATGCAGCTTGAAAAGAAATGTTACTTTCACATCATCTCCCTGGTACTTCTTTTATACTGAATTTTATGCATCTTTTCCTGGCTAGATTTACTGTGAGAAGATCCTGGGATGGGAGGAGACAGAGCCAATTAGAAGAGCTAATCAGCTGGAATGCTGAGAACCATTGCTTTGGAGGCCTCCCATCCACACTGCACCATCAAATGCACTTTGCTGAGCATAGGACAACTTGTTTGTTTTGGCCATGGCTCATGTGAGCAGAGATAGTGAAAAGCCAGGGAATCCAACTGGATGAAGAACATCTGCAAATGATGTTCTCTTAATGCATATTCTATCCAAAAAAGCCTTGATGCTTGGTCTCAATTCTGGTCTTAGCTATACAGGCAGGTACATTCAGAATCAGCTTTGGTTTCCAGTAAATAATGGGAGTGCAGAGTCTATTTCATGCTAACCCACAGTAACAGTGTAAACTATTTCTAAAAAAAAAAAAAATTGTTTGGTATATGTAAATCCATTACAGAACTAACGAAAAAATTGTGGATTTAGAAGTTTAATCAAGTTTTTCATTGTTTGAATCTTGCCTATATTTCTGTGTGGTTTTTTCTTAGTTTAAGGAGATGGATTAATTTGGCGATCTATCAAGAGAGTATGAGAAATAAATTGCCTGCTGCCGCATGTGAAATAGAGGCTAAAAAGTTAAACACAAAATTTTGAAGAATATGCTAGGTGACTTTAGAGAGGTAATGGGGTCATATTGCTGCAGAAGGAGCTATTTGTTACTAGTTCTGTGAATTAATTTACAGTCTAGGAAAAAATAATTGACCTTTCAATTTGATAATCTTTTTCTCAAGCAGAAGCATCTCTTTAATTATTTACTGTCATGGTCCTAATGTATTAATAATCATGAATAGCTAGTTATTACAGTTGTATAGTTTTTCATTCTGCATGAGTGTTCATTCTGTACTCTGGTAAGGTGAGATAAGTACAATCTTGAAGTTGCTTCCAGTTAGAAAAATATGTACCACTTTAAGAACATAAAGTTGGAGAAAATTTCCATTTGGGAAAGCTCACATTTAATTCAGTTGCTTGAAAGCACAGGCTGAGTTTCCTGTCCTGTACAGGTGCTTTGCATGGACTAACTGGGGTCAATAGCTGATATCATGTCCAAGGAGATACTGTTGTAGTACCTTTTATGAATCTTCTGTCTCATGGATTCAACTCCTGAGAGAGATTTTCTTCTCTGCAGCCTTTTTCTAAGTTAAGAGAAAAAAAAGATTCATCATGGAATGACCTGTGGCATTTTGTATTTATGGTAGTCTTCAACAAGGTAAGCAATAAGTTAACAGCCAGTATCTCGCAGTCTAACAACTGCAAACATTTGTATCTATGTGTCTTTTTATATGAGTTTTCATTTTTTGGTAAATAAAGATAATATTAAATTATGATAATAACCTTTATGTATTTTACTGCAAACTATTTTCCTCTTAAAGCTATTTAGTGTTTAAACCATTGTTGCAAATTTATTTTATGAATCAAAGATTTTTAGAATGAATTATTACTTGCACAATACACCACAATAAACCAACCAGTTAAGCTTTCTTAATTGACTTCCTGCACTGACCGTTGCTGGGTTAATGCAAACATTTCTTCCTCTCTTTTTTGTTGCTTATATATTTTATGTAATGGATTTTTATGGCTTGGATGACAGCTGCTTGGTTCTTTTTTTGTCTCATCTGAGGTTCTTTGACCTTCTGTTTAGCTGATTCTGTTAAACTGATGAGGAAAGAACATGCATGGTCTGTCTTGGCTCTCAACTGCTGTTAGTGAGACCAGGGTGCCATGTTTCTAAATTATGGAGAATATATAAGAAGACAGTGAGATTTCAAATGTATTTTCATCTTTATGTGTAGTGTATCTTCTCCCCTCTGTTATTTAATATTAACGTTATATTTAAATAATAAAATGTCTTTTTTCTCCATGACTATGGTGTATCAGACCATGTCAGGAGTTCAGACACTGGGGATAAGAAAGCTTAAAATTGAAGAGACTTAGCTCTTTATACATGTATCACTAGTCTAATCTATGAAAATTTCATTTTGTAACAACATGTGAGGTAAAACACCTTTTTTGATTACTCACATAACTTCAAAATTTCAAGGAGGGAGGACTTCCTCCTTTCTTCTTCAGTGTTACCTGTGTTAAGAACACCTTAGGGGTTTTGGGTTCTCCTCTCCACTTTTCCTTCTTGAGACACCTTTACTTGAAAAATCCAGATTTAGATTAGGTATTATGAAAAAGTTCTTTACTGTGAGGGTGATGAGACACTGGAACAGATTGTCCAGAGAAGCTGTGGACTCCCCATCCCTGGAAGTGTTCAAGGCCAGGTTGGGTTATACTCTGAGCAACCTGATCTAGTGGAAAGTGTCCCTGCAGGGGTTGGAAATAGATGATCTTTAAGGTCCCTTCCAACCATAAGCCTTGTATTCCTAAAACTCAGCTGTATTCAGAGGACAGTGAATTAGTGTAATTTTTAATCACTGCTCTAAGGTGAGCTCAACAAATTTTCCAGGACCTACAGCAACTTGGGTTTGTAAGCCAATATCCCCTGCCTACCTAGGACCACAGAAAATGAATCTGCAAACAACTGCCCACTCACCCTGAATTATGTTGCCTCTCTCCAGTTGCAGAGATTGCAGCTCACCAGTTTTTATCAGCTCAAATTGTAGTGCTACACCCTCTCTGAAATTTATTTTCAGCCTAAAATCTCATATGAATACCACAATTAAGTACAGTAATCTGGCTGTAGCAACTCCAAATACACCTTGATTGACCCATCTTTAGTAATTCAAACTCTCCCATCCATCCAATCCTCTCCTACAACCTCTTTGCTCAGGAGAATAGTCAAATCTTTCACTGCATTTGGGATGTGTTAGTAAGTAATTCAATGCTTCTTCACCTTATGCAGAGACACTCTTTTAGTGTTAATCAGAAGCAGAATCCTTCTGATTCGATAGGTTACTCTTTCTGCTGATCTGCTTTTTAATGTGTAGTAGTGAATGTCTTTTACAGCCTACTGAAGTACAGAGCAAATTTTTCTTACCTCCAAAACACCATATAGTACAAAAAAAGAGTTGAAGATTTTGATTTCTTTGATTGGCTAGTGGAGGATTTTGAAGTGGTAATTAGGAAAATGGTTTTGAATGCCTTTAAACAATATAAAGGTTGACATTCTCTTTTTTTATGAGAAATTTATGCTTCTTTTTCTATGAGTAATTTATGCTATGCATCCAGTTTGCGTTTGAGAGTAGGATATTAGTGGCTTTTGAAAATTTCTCATATTTTTAAGATACATTTTTTAAAAACATACACTTTACCAACTAGACATTTGCAAATTAATTACTCCTATAACATTCACTCTATTAAAAAATTTGAATGGATAATCACATCAAAAACTGAGTACAGTTAAGTCAGTACGTACTGGGTTGCATACAGCTTCAGCACAGCTAGATACTTCAAGTATCCAATGGCATCTGAATGATTCTTCCAACTATATATAAACATGAGAAAGAAGGTATGTTAGCTAATCTTTATTGTTTAAAGAAGAGTGAAGCCCACTGAAGTAAAATAAGAGGAAATCTGATTTGCATTACAGAATGACAGCTTTTTTAACCTCTGCTATGTTTTTGTCTAACAACATATATGTTAAACCCTGTATTATTTATATGTTCTTGTATTTTGGTACAAAAGACTCTAAACCAGAGTATTACTTTCAACTCATAAAATTTACGTTTAAAAACCAAATTACTTCTATGCAACTCATTTTACCTGTTTAGTTACGTTCTGAGAAATACAGTTTTCTATCTGAGTTTCTAACGTATGAGATCCTCTTTTCTGGATACATGTTTAAAATGTATAATTATTCCCACGAGAAGATTAGTAGATTTATTTTAAAAATCTGTATGTTCCATGATTTCTGACATTCACACAAGACGAGAAGAAAATGCAGGAGGAAAAGCATTACTGCATTGCCTGGTCCCTTCATGTTGACACTGGGTATGAAAACCTGGGCTCCAGAGGGTGAGAGAAAGTTCAGACTTCATGCTAAATCTGTTTTGGGCCTCGCTCCCAGGATTTGCCAGCTATGCCAATTTCTCTAGGACATAAACTCTAAGATAATGTTAATGGAAAGCAAACCACAGCCACCACACTCATTTTGCTTTGGCAGGGGGATCAGTTTAAATCCCCAGAGCAGTTAGTGCTGTATCCTTCCAGACAGCACTCTCTCCCCTAATCCAATCAGCACCATGACCAGAAGCTGCTAACCATGCTGTGGATTTCCAGATTTCTGCCTTAATTGCCAGTCTGCAGGAACTTGAGGCACGAGACAATAGCTGGCGCAGTCAGGTGGGTGAACATCTGCAGCTGCCCTGCTCCAGGCTGTGCTGCAAAGCACTGCTGGGAGAGGCTCCCCAAGCAGAGCCCACCTGCCTCAGCTGCAGCTGGTGTGCTTCTGGGAAACAAGGGTAGCTTTGGGATGTGATGTCCCTGCTGACATTAGCTGTGACCCAAGCTTCCTCTTTGACCTCTGTGTTGTGTGTAGGAAAGGCATTGGCTTTAGGGTGTAACTACCCTGTGTAATTGTACCAGAAACAGTGTGGCCAGCAGGACTAGGGAAGAGACTGTGCCCCTGTACTCAGCACTGGTGTGGCTGCACCTCAAATCCTGTGTTCGGTTTTGGGCCCCTCACTAGAAGATAGACGTTGAGGTGCTGGAGTGTGTCCAGTGAAGGGCAACAGAGCTGGGGGAGGGTCTGGAGCACAAGTCTTGTGAGGAGTGGCCAAGGGCTTGTTTAGGCTGGAGAAAATGCTCAGGAGGGACCTTATTACTCTCCACAAGTACCTGAAAGGAGGTTGTAGTGAGATGGGGGTTGGTCTCTTCTCCCAGGTAACAAGTGACAGAAAAAGAGGAAATGGCCTTGAGCTGTGCCAGGGGAGGTTTAGATTGGGTATTAGGAAAAATTTCCTCATGGAGATGGTGGTTAGGCACTGGGTCAGGCTGCCCAGACAAGTGGTGGACCACTTAAATACTTGGAGGTATTTAAAAGATGTGTAGATGTGGCACTTAGGGACACAGTTTAGTGGTGGACCTGGCAGTGCTAGGCTATCAGTTAGACTCAATGATCTCAAAGGTCATTCCCAACCTAAATGATTCGTGGATTTAAATAAGCCAGGAATTTAAATAAGACAAACAAACATCAAGTTGGTTGAATGACATCACTGAGATATATCTTAGTGATTTTACTCCTGTTAGGTATAGTCCTGATTAAAATAATCCCAACTAAAGTAGTCTGGTCTCTGTTTTAAGGTTGTATTAAGGCTTGCATGAGAGATTGCATGATCCCTTGCATACGGCAAACCATCTGTGTCAGGCAGAGGTAACTGCAGATAGAAACTGCGGCTCTCACCACGTGTCAGGTTTACCAGATGTAGGGACGGACAGCAGGTTTACCACTGTCAGCCTCTCTATGAAGGAACGTACAGCAGCTGACTGACCTGGTGCCATGGTGTATCCCACAGCTCAGTGACATGCTGTGCAGGGCAGTGTTTCTTTCTGGATTATATTTACCTTCTATTCACTTGAAGCCACATTTTGCTCTTTTTTAAATAACACAATTTAAAAGGAAACCGAGACTTTTTTTTTTTCTGTAACGTACCTTTTCCAGTAGCTGAAATAAGTGCCTCCAGCTATGTTTTTCATATCCATTTCTCTATCCTTTCCTTCCCCCCAATACTTCTGACAACTATTATCTCCTGGATGAACCTTTACAATATCTGTGATCAACACTGCTCTACTGAAAAGTGGTCAGGTCTCCACAACATACCTCCTGCAGAGATGCCAAGCTCATGATGGACATATATACTGTTATTTACTATGCTCAGCTATGGACTGAATCCAAACAAATGTCACTGGTGGCTTGCTGGCAGGAAGGCTTTGGAAAGTCCTTGAGGCACTTCTGCAAGCACTGCACATGAAAGAGCTGAAGGGAAAGGATTTCTCTGCACTGGAGTTTTCCAACACAGAGCAGCATTGTCTCATATCTGAGATGAATGCCAAACAATATCCGACAAGTGATGACTTCTGAAGTTTAACTTAATTTGTTAAGTGGGTAAGCCTATTGTTTAGAATAAATGCTAAAACAATCAGTGGAAGTAGCCAGTCTCCCTAAAGGATATTATTAGCGAATGAATGAATTATTAGAGGGAGTATGTTTGTTCTGGATGCCACAAAAACCAAGCTCTCACTGACATCCTTCCTTTTATCAAAAAAAGTCATTGCTAAGGGCAAGTCAAAGATTAAGAGTAAAGATTGCATGTATTTTAAGTAAAAAAAAAATAAAATTAGACTTGTATATGTAATTAGCAACATCTGCAAAGAGAAAATTTGTATTTATTTCCATGCTGCAGAAATAAAGGTTTACTTTTGCCAAAATGCTGCTATTTCTTTGTCTTTCTTTCCTCCTTTCTTCATTAGCTAGCTTTATGCTATGGTTCCTTGTGGTTTGTCCGGGATATCGGGAAGCATGTTCAATTAAGCCAATGAGAGGAGTACTGTGAAACAGATGTGGACAGACCCCAGCATGACTGGGTGAGCAAACTGCTGGAAGCACTGAGCAGAAAAGGCCAAGCGTATTCTTGCTTTCTGATCTCTGGCCTGGGAATGGAGTTGGCTGATAGTGGGTGTTTTGAACAGCCCTGTGGCTTTGTGGTTATGCAGTGCAGTATCATTTGGGAGAGCAGCTGGATTCCTGATGTGGAATTATTGTTCCCTGGCTGGGATGTGCTGTGGAAGCAGCGAGCTGTGCTCCAAAACTCCAAGGGCAACCTGCCTTGCATGGGTAACACTGGAGAGTAAACTGATAAGAGTCAGCTTCACTCCTCATGCGGATGGTTGGCAACTGCAGGAAACAGAGACTCAATGTGTAGTGAAATGCAACCAAGAGCTAAGGGATGGGTGGAGATCCAGGAGCCTCAGATTGATTTTGGAATAGCTCTGAGTGAGTAGAATGGGTGTCTTGGCTTACAGTCTCATCTGTGGTTCACAGTAGCTATAGAAAATCAGCCTGGCATATGAAATTAATAAGTATCAACATTACATAATTCATATGTTAAGGGGTTTGCAACCAGACTTTGTGCAGTTCTTAAACATTATTTACATACTGAAACTATGAAAACTTAGTATTTTTAGATAAAGCTGTGTGAAACATTCCAAAGATATATTCAGGTTTTCTTCGATTCAAAATTTATTTTAAATATGCTTTTCTCTAAAGAATATACCCTGAACCTACTACAATGGCTTCAGAGTAATAAAAACAATGAGAATTTCATGTGAGCCCACTCACATATCCAACAGGAAACAGCATCCTGATCAGTCAAACATAATCGTAAAATCAAAGCTGTTTAAAATAGAAGGCAAATTTTTTATGAACCGAAAAAGTGTGCTTCCTTTGTTGGCACCCTACATCAGCGCTGGAAAAGGATCATTTATTGTCCTTTGCTCTTCTACTTTTTGCAAGTGTTAATGCAATGGAAGAGGATCCTGCTTTCCCTAAGGAAGAGTATGCAAGACAGATTCACTCCTCTCTCCATAGCACACCCCAGAGAAGTCACCACTGAGTTGAAATCAATGCTTGCACAGGCAATGTCCATTTTGTGTCAGCTGTGAACACCAGGCGATAAAGGCCCTTTTATTTACTCCCACTTACTTCTATAAAACAGAAATTTGTGCTATTAAAAGCCCCTTTTTTTCTCTGGCAGCACAAATGAAAGTGTCTTCCGAGCTATTTTCCGTACGCCATGGGCTTGTGCCTGCCCGGTTTGACCCTCACCAGCCAGAATGAATGCAGTTCTTCAGTCTGCACATACCAATGGCAGCACATTCCGTGTTTGGAACAGGCTACATAAGCTGTGCATTGTGGCTGCCCTTGGGTTGGATGTAGTGGTGGTATCAGCTGCATCACTCCCAGTCTTGTTCCAAAGCACAGAAATCTCTGGCAATTCAGCAACTAGCTGGGGGAATTTGGAGCTTCAAAACACAACTGAGGTCACCAAGAGTTTGTCTGAAGTTAGTTAAAACCATCGTCTTTAAATAAATGCAACTAAAATCTTGGAGGGGGAGGTGAGAGAGGTTGCTTGCTCGCTCTATCGAGAAGTTCCCCTCAATGAACTAGACTGCCATGGATCCTACTTTTTCACACTTTTATCATTCAGAACTAGATAATTTATTAATAATTTTTTTTTTATCATAGTAATGCCTATGAAGTGCCTAATGAAGACTACCATTTTCTTGTATTAAAGATCAACAGGTGTAGGCGTTTATTTGGAGTCCAAGGCTGGTCTTGGGACTTAATTTGCAGTGCAGTCTAAGTGATTTATAGCAGATCACTTCCATTCAGTATGACAGTATGGTGGCAGGATAATTGGTCCCGTCTCATTTCAGGGTATTTTCAACATTTACTACATTTTTGCTTGCGTGTTTACCTCAACCAGAAACTACAGAGGAAGGAATTAGATTTTTTTTTTTTGGTACATATGAGTAACCTAATTGATTAAGTTGTGTCTGTGTGAGTAGCGGCAGTGAGATATTCGCATCTACTTCACTGGGCGAAAGAAGGAGAAAGAAATGGACAGCAAAACAATGTTTATTTTCATATTTTCATTCAATAAAGGTAAAAGTTAAGCTTCTAAGTTGTACTTCTAAGTGTAAACCATGCAAACATTCTTGTTACTCAGACTACTTTTGGAAGCCTTGACTGCTGCTGAAGTCCTGGAGGCACAGTAGGCAATCTAAGATGAGACTCTTTTACCACGTGTGAGCCTGCAGGCATCTAATCTCAATTTCGTGAGCAACAGTTCAGGTGGAAAGCCACAAATCATTTGGCATGTTAGCTTGTTCAGTGGCTGGACAAGAAGTGTTTATTTAACACATTAGGGTTACAAAGGCTGTGAAAATAAGCAGAGTCACAATAAAAAATTTAAACATTCATTTTGACAGAACGACAACTATGACAACCATTAAAGATGTTTTAAAATCTAAATCTAAAAAGTTATATGGTCAGCAAGGATAAACTACTGTTCTGTTACTTCCTAATTTGTGGAATTCTTTTCTGTTTAAAATCACTGCTAATCTGAGAATGTAGAAGATGGGTTGATTTTTATTGTATTTGACTACCCAAACGAAATCCTAGTGTAGTTAAGCTTTGAATTCAGCCTGTGGTACACATGATTGAGTTTTTTTGGTAGTAGAGCTGCAAAATGAACATACACTGAGGATTATATTTGGGGAAAAAAGGAAGGATCTAAGGATTTCAAAATGTGTACCCACTCATCTATCAGGTTTGCACATGCATGTATTTAGCAAGAAGTAGCATTGAATACTCAGAGGGTCTATGCTGCCTCTGTGCTATACTCAAACTGTCTACCAAGTTTTCTTTTCAAAGACCTGTGCCTAAGCAGCAAATGAGAATCCAAGTGCATGATTCGCAGAGCAGGCATCTGCATTTTTAATTTAACAAAGACTGCAATAAAACCAAGATTTTCTTCCTGAGAAAGAGCTGGTCCAGGAATAATTATCCCAAATCTATTTACCAGTTTGCAGACTATCTAATATAATGTAATGCAATGTGGCAAACCAGAACTATCTGATTAGGATTTGTCAGTTTGCTACCTGTATTTTGTGTTTAAAAGATCTTGCTTAGAAAGTTGCCAGGCATTTGTTTGTATTTATTCAATTGTTTTGGTAAAAATTCTGCACTACCTCCTCTGAGTTTATTACATACAGTAGTATTTAGGCTTTTAAAATTATGTTGCAAATATTAAGGTTTGATGAGCATTTGCATCATTGAAATTAATCTATACTCTCTTAGGGAAACGGATTTGGATTTGTTTGGGGAATTTTGGTTTTGGAGTTTTGGTTTGTTGCTGGACCAATATATCTAGAGCTGTTCTAGTTTGGTTTAGTAATGAGTGCTTGGAAGATTAATCGAAACCCATTTTCAAAGTACAAATGTGTCAGCGTATTCCTAAAATATGCTTTAGCATGACTTAATCTCAAATACTTCGATGTTCCAGTATGTTTATCTTTGCAATTTGTAATTGTTCAATGCAAGTTTTTTTTTCTTATTTTAACCAAGGTATCCACATGTGACAATTTTCCAACTATTTTCCATCTCTGTCTTGTAATCCCACACAGGTTGAATATTGCATGAGGTTTTTTTTCTACCCTCCACTCCCTCTTCCTTAAACTTGAAAGTGTTAAGGTGCAGAGAATGGCAGGAAGAGAAACAAGAGGCACACAGCAGTGTCCACATAATGGCTGAGCAAAGGGACAGTTGAAATAAAATATGCATCTGGTAAATCATGAGTGGCACAAAGAGGGCACATAGCAATCAGTTGTTCACTGTTTTCAGTGTAAGCACTACAGAGTATCCAATGAAGCTATTAGAGGCAAAGTTTAAAAAAAAAAGGAGGAGCTTCTTCATCTAACTGACAGGTAGGCTATGAATCTCTGTCTCACAGTGCTGTGAATGCTTGAAATGGATAGGGAGCCAAAGGGAGACTGCAGGGATTGCCAGACATCACGACTGATTCACACGGTCCTCGAGCAATCAGTGGCTGCAGATGGGGACTGCCATTGCTCAGCTCCCACATCTTTCCTAGAAACCTGCTTCTGGCCAGTGTCGGAGACAGAACTCTGGGTGAGCCCGTCCTTTAGTTTTATCCAGTTCCTGTAGCACCAGTTGATGTATGTAGTCATCAGGTATAGTAAGATTCATATTATTGTCAGTACTAGTGACTTAAAACGTGGTTGTAGCATACCCTTAAATCTTCATGTTTTCCTTTCCTCCCCACCTGATCTATATGAGAAGATTGTACCAGGTAAGATACACTGTAAAATTAATCAGCCAATTATGCAAACTCCAAAAGCATACGTACACTTGACTGTGTTGAACTTCTCTCAAAACAGTTTAAGTTGGTGATATTCTAGTTTTGGTTCATTCAAATAACAAGTTTGTACTGCATTAAAGATCAAAACTTAACTGTACCCAGTTTCTTGGAGTCATGTTTCTTTGCTCTTAATTTTATGGCTTTTTCCTTAAAGATAACATTTTTTCCCTACTCTTTAACACACTGAGCATAGACAGTAAGCATCTATCATACTGTAGTTTATTTTAAATTTAAGAGCCAAAAGGTTTGGCAGAAAAAGTTTTCATTTCTGTCAACAGAAGCATACACTTCTGTTTTATGTAACTAATGCTAAAATGAAAGTCCACAGCAGTTACAGCCCATTTTTTCCACTTCCACACACTTACCATTTGTAAAGTCTCCAAAGATTCAAGTTTCATGGAGAACGCTTTTTTGTTAATGCTCAACAATCGTAATTGATCTTTGAGCTGTGAGAAGACCGTATCTCTGCCAACATTTTAAAATCAACCATATAAAAATGAAAACGCCTAGATTCAGAATTAAACGCCACTTAATTATCACAAACATGTGTAAGTCTCTTTTTTCCCTTTCTGCATGTTATGAAATGTTACAATCTCTTCTCAACATATGTGCAGAGGCAGTATAGTCTATGCATGGATAAATCACTAGGCTTAGACTTCTAAGACTCAGATTCTACCATGGAGTTTGTTACAGGCACCAGGGAAAATCCTATCACCTCTTTCTGGTCAAACTTTTCACCAGAAAAGTGTAATGACAACAGCGAGACAGATAAAGGGTATTTATTTATGATTATGTGCATTATTTTATGGAAAGAATGAATTGCACCCTGTAATTTTCCAGTAGTTTCTGATAAGGCTTTCAATTAAATAATTTTACTTGGCTTTTCACCCACAATTTGCTCATTGTAGTTTAAGTTGGATCCACCTTCCGGGTTGCTAAGCACTTCGAGAGTCCCAGTTGTCACAAAACCAGGTGTAAATGTAGGAGGGTGCATACACAGAAAGAAAATTCAGGAGAAAACCTGAGGGTTCCCTAAGACCTTGATTTCAAAAGGGCAGGTCATTGTGCTTAGAATTTTTGTTCCACCTACTGTGTGTCTCCAGACACAAACTAGAATTAAAAACCAGGCCGTGAAAATGAACTGTGTGTAGTTTGCAGTCTCTGTGGTAGGTTAAACTCCAGAAAGGCTTAGTTACATTTCACTATACACAGCGATAGGAGACGCTCAGGCAGGCTACATAGTTCAACTAATCCTTCAGCTGCTGACCCACGGCAAATGCACGGCCCTTCTGTGAATCAGAAGAATCACTGTTGTTACAGTGGAGACCCTTGGACAGAGCTGTGACAGAGATCCAGAGCGACCTTGCAGGCTGCCTGGGGGCACTTCAGCCCCGTGAGGACGGAGGTGCCTGGAGCACGGAAGAAAATGCCTGTTTCTGTGCTGCAGCACCATGCTCTCCTAGTGCACGAGCAGCGGCAGGAGCACCCACTGCCCTGGAGAGAGGGTGTGACAGAGCAGCTGCTCCATGTACTCCAGGCAATGAACTGCTTTACAAACCTTTCCTGCTGGACAGGGTTTCTCATCAACAAAATATTCAGAAGGCATTTCTGTGGCTTCCCAGAGAATGGCCAAGAGGTGCACTGTCTCTAGGTGGCAAATTGAATAGGAGAAGAAGACTCTGTGAGTCAAGGACAGAGAGGGCAAAAGGGGAAGCAGAGATACATGGTAAGACTGCAGAGGCTTATGGACCTATTCTCAAAAGAGATTACTTCAATTTGCACAATAAAAAATGTAGGTACAGCCTAAAGTCAACCCAAACCATGTACAAATCCATAGGATGTCTGTGCTCTCTGGGGGCACCATTTTTATGCCTCTCTGAATTGGATCCTGAAGGTCACAGGCAAAATTATTCTTGGCTTCAGTATAGGATCAGTGTGTACTCTGGCTCTTTTCTTAACCATTTCTGTGTAACTGGAATGGAGTCTAATCAAGTTTCTTTTTTAACAGGTTTTGATTTTTTTGTTGCAACCAAGAAAAAACTGCAGACACTTTAAAGCATGTTGTAGCAAGACAGAGTACTGAAAGAATATTCAGAGGAAGAAGAACTGCTTTGAGGTGCTGTTTAAGAAAATAAATGTGTTTTCTTCCACTCTGACAAACTTGAACTCACCCGTATCATACCCCTGTATATATTTTGGTGTTTTCTGAATAGATCACTAAAGAGCTCAGAGAAGTTATCAGTCATTATATGAATTGCCATCTGCCGCCAGCCCCCTTTGAGAGCTTGTCTTTCATATTAAAAGACGTAGTGGAGCATTTTGCCAGCTTTTTAGAATGACCATAAGAGGCCTCAGACTCTCAGCTTTCACAGCTATATTCCAAAATTAGTGTTCTCACAAATTGGCAGGTTTCCAATTTCTGAAACAAAGTATAGCAAAATCCAGCACTGTGAGTTATTCGCAATTGTCCCTAACATCCAATGTTTAAGCACCTCTGCTGGTGCTCTCCAGCTACCCACAAGAGTTACCTGGACCATGGTAAAGAAATTACTTGCAGTTGAAACTGTAATTCAGTTAACAGGAAACTTAACAAGGGCCACAAAAAGGTCATATTTAAGAAGAAAAACACCACAGGAACCTTATAAATATGCTTTAAACTAGTAAAGAACACGGATTATTTTGATTCTTGTCTTTCCATTGTTAATTCTGTAATAATTTTTCTGGAGATGCAGTGAAGATTTCAAAGAAATTTTTGTGGATCTCCTTACTAAATACTTTTTCAACTGGGGACCAAGCTCTTGTTTTAATTTTGAACAAGAGAATAGTCCTCGTAAGGAACTGTCCTGAGCCTTCAAACCTGAGACAAAAGGAGCCAAGCCAAATGGAGCTGTGTGGAGCTGAGTGTAGCACTCTGCCGAGGCAGAGCAATCTGAAGTGCCGGCACTGCGCGGAGTTGAACCAGCGGAATGGAGCAGAGCGGTCCAAAGCGGCAGAGCTGCGCAATGCGGACAATCCAACTTTTTTAAGGGTTCATGCTTCATTGTTTTCCTTGGCTTGGCCTCAGGGATGGGAAACCCTGGCTGCAGGAGGGCCCACCATCTTGTCTTTGTGCTGGGAGGCCATGTGGCACTGGGCGCAGGAACGTCCTTCTGCCATCTTGTCTCGGAAATAACCCCATGTCAGTGCTGAGCCACAGCAACATGCACCATCTTGTCTTTGCCTCGGGAATAACCAAATGTCACTGACGAGTCACAAGAACACCCCCCTGCCATCTCGTCTTTGCCTCGGGAATAACCACTGCCACTGCTGAGTCACCATCTTGTCTTTGTCTTGGTGGCCATGCAGAACTAAGTCGAGGTAGTGAACACCTTTTGTGCGTAAAGCACCTTCTCTTTTTGTATACTTTTGTTATTAATATTGCTGCTGTCACTGTGTGTTTCTCACTCCACTGCTGTTTGCTTTCAGTAAATTGTTATCTCAACGCATAGTCTCTCCTTTGTCCCTCCCTCACCACAGGGGAACGGGGGAAGGGGAGTGTCTTATCTGGAGTTTAATTCCCAGCTGCTGCTAAACCACAGCAGTCTACCCCCATCATCCAGGTCAATAATGAAGATGTTGAACAGTACTGGACCCAGTAGGGACATCACCCGTTCTTGCTTGATTACTTTGTCACCTTTCAAAGCAGCTTAAAATTTCAAAGGGGAAAATTATTCTAAGCCATCTCTGCCCATATACTTTGCCTTCCTCCTTCTTCACCAGGGTTTCTGCAGGCCATCAGTTCCCAGCCCTGCTCTTTTTTTTTGAGAATCAATTACTAGCTAATGATCAGTGGCACATCCACAAAGACTTTGGTAGACTCAAATTTTCATCACAAATACCTAAAAATCCAGATTCTGTAAGGCATGTTTGACTCCAGTGTTCTCCATAGACTCCTGATGACCTCCAGAATAGAACAGAAAGCCTCACTTTTTGAGACATCTCAGTGGCAGCATTTTATGTGGTTATTCATTGTGCTGTACAGTGTACGTGCATTTCATATTTCAGTGACAAGGGAGGAATTCACAAGGGTTAACTTCAATGAGAATGTGCCTCAATGATAGGGAGGTTTGGGGGGCGACTTAGAGCAGGAGCTTAACTTCAGACACTCTAAATCATAGCTCTGAAGGAACCCCTTTCTTTCCAGTGCCTGTAAAGGAAGTGCAGAGAGATTAGCTGCAATCAACACTCCTCTAAATGTCAATGCAAAAGATTGCATATGACGGCAGTTAGGAAATCAGATAGTTTAATGCAGCTATTAATTAAACAAAAACATTAAGGCAGTCTCACCGCACATTTTCATAATGCAATTGAACTAGAATTTCAGTGTTCGAAAAGATTTTTGTAATTAATTGCATCTGTAGAAGCGAAGAAATACTAAGTGTCTGAAAAATTACCTGATGCCCCTAGCACATTTAAGTGAGCAAAAAATCTACCCTGTCTTTTCATAAGTGCACTTACAGTGCAAAAAGAAATGGTTTGAAGAACTGTCATTCAAAACATGGTATATAACTGTTGCAGCATATAAATAAAGCAGAATGAAAACTTTGTTAAAATGTTTGTGTGCACTGTAAGATTTAATGTTTCCTTAAAAACACCATTTACAAAAGTGGTTGATATACTAAAAAATGCACTTAACCTTTGGACTGTGTGTCTGAGCATTTCCTGGTATAGGTTCATGGTGGCAGCATGAGGAACCATAAATCTGTGGAAGACACCCCAGTAAATGTGGGAATTGATGTTCCTGGACTCCATCAGGGGTGGACTCCATCATGTTAGGGGGAAACAGGCAGATGCTTTTGGCCAAGGAGCAGGAGTAAAGAAAAAACTGCACCCCTATGTTGAAAACATGTATTGCTTTAGAGGAAACATATTATCAATAGTCAGTAAAGCAATACATCGGGTAATACTAATTTCTAAATTCCAGGCTGGGGTTGTGTTTCCATTTTGTATCAATCGGGAGCCAGCAGCAATTTTGTAGGATTTAAACCAACATAAAGATCTTTTTGTGTGCAAAACATAAAGGTCTTTCCTCTATGAGCTACTAAAAATCCCAAGATAGTCACAAAGGTTTTTCTGAAAAGTCGCATCCCAACCAGGTGAATGAATACTTGCAATGTTTATGCGTGTGAGGGATGTTGAGAGATCTGTATTCCTCATAACACTGAGAAAATTTTCCGCAGCTGAAATATGCACCAGCATAGACACCCTTAAATCTGTCTTTTACACCACATTATGGATGCGAACACCTAGAATTACTAGATGCCCAAGATTATGCATCTGAACTGTGATATTCTCCTGTATTCTTTCTGAAATGTTGACAGGCTCTCAAATAACATTCATTGTTGGCATTAATTTCTTCTCTTGAAAAAAGGCTACTGGTGTTTTTATTAAAGTGTGCATGGCTTTAGCTACATAGAAAATGCAATAGGATGTATTCCATTGTAATATAAATATGGGACTACAATACAACTCAGAAATCATAGCATTTCTCCATCATTTTTTCCATGACTAATTGTTGCAATAGCAGCTTATTTGACACAGAAGAATGAAATGCTACTTTAATGATTTTTTACTAAAAAGAGCAAGATCTCTAACATAGAAGACAACTCAGCAGGTCTGTATGTGTTAAGTAGATTATTAAAAGAATACAATATGGAAAGATAAGGTAGACCATTCCAGTGCATATAGGACATTTTCTCATTAACACTATTTCATTGAGAAGCCCTCAGAGACTTATTAAGTGCATTATCCGTTTACTAGAATTTCCTTTATTATCAGTTGATATATTTTCTCTATCTCTCTTTTTCTCTCACTTTTCTTTAGGATCTCTTAGTGGTCATTATTAATATCTTATCAGTATTTTGGCCCCTACCAGATAAACATGTATTAGATATACATGTATCAGGTACTGGGCCTACAAACACCATTATTTTAAGAGGAGGAATTTCGGGGAACATATTCGTGGCAGCTGAGTTATGGTAGATTTGGTGTTATGTCTGGGCTCTGAGCCAGCTTTAAAATCCTTCCCGTACTACCAACCATTGAGGGCACACAATCATTGATGGAGGTGTCAGCGTGAGGCTGTATAAGAAAGCCAAGACCCAAGGAAAGCCAAATATATGGAAGGCAGCTCTGAGGCAGCTTGGCAGCAAGTCAGGTTCTAAGTAGTAATGCTTGTATGAAATATATTCTGCCTTCCACGCTTAATAGTAATAAAGTTTGATTGAAGTCGTGTTCAAATTGCACTCTGTCTGATGCCAGGTATTTAATATTAAGCAGTTTGGGGAGTTTTGCTGTCTGAAGCAAAAGGGATTTAGATTTATTCCAGACTTTCACAGTAGAAACTTGCTCTACTGCCTGGAGCCATTGAGCCAGAAAAAAAAAGGAAAAAAAAAAAAGGCTACTGGAGATCTGATCATCTTCCTTTTGGCAGAAAAACTCATGGTTCTTTTGCATGCTTTTCAAAATTGTTCTGCCATAAGAGGAGTTATCCTTTGCTGCAGCACCAGGAAATCCCCATTTCGCCTTGAAACTGCTGCAGAGTCGAATATGATGATATTATTTCTTTCTACAAACGCAGAGCTCAGAAATCCTATAATGACGAACTCCCATCTCCCTCCCTCCCTGTTTTATAGAGACACTTCCTTGCCCTTGTGTTTGCAAAATTAAGTTTGCTGCAAACAAGAAACTCCAAACCAGAGAAGCAAAAGGAAAGAATCACAAGTTACATATTGTCTTTTCCTTTGTTATTTAGAAAGCCTCCTGCTCCTCTGGCAATCCAATTATATGTGAAGCCTGGCTCATGACTTTTGAATACTCTCTGGCACATCAGATATCCTTGGGGACTCACAGCAGGCTCTGATGTTCCATAAAACCTGTATTAGGTTAATACATAATTCACCCTTTAGAAGACAGATAGAGGGACAGCCTTGCCAATACAAACTCTCCGTTTACTTTTAGGTGATGCGCAATACAGAGCCTGTATTTGAACTCTGATTAAAGATTTTATTAGCTCAACATTTCATATCACTAGCTAACAGCACACATGCAAATGTGTTGTATTCATTTGGATTTGCATTTGCTTGGGTGGTTTTACCTATAGTGCAGCCATAGACACTTACAGGATAAGAATTGTCAATAAAGTAATCTGTATACTGAGGAAGATAAATCCCTACCTGGAGCATAAACAAAGAATTTAAAATTCAGAACCACTGGCATAAAGGGTTTTGAAATGTGCCTACAGGGTAAGCGTCCTTTTGAATCTAAGTGCAGGTAACAAGAGGAAATTAGGGGCATCCTTGCACACTGAGCTGTGGCCTGGGAAAGCAGGTGACTGGCCAAAGTGGGCAAACATGTCCCCTCTTCCTGAGCACTCTTGGCTACACCCTTGCAGTAACACCTGAGAGTTGTTTCAGGCTCTCTGCTTGATGCAGAGAAAGTTCTACTCTTCCATCCCACCACCTTCTGTGTTTTTAAACTATTTTCATTGTTATATCTTGGTCTACTCCTAGGAGATGATAATATTTTGCAGACAAACCTCCAGGCCTTTAGTAATGACCCACTGATCCCAGTCTCCAAGGTTTTATGGTTTCCTGAGTGGGGAAGCACCAGAGCAGCAACCTCAGCCCTTTCTGCAGATTGATCCTGGTTGAAAGCAATGCATCTGCATTTTGACCAATTTTCTATTCACTGACCAAACCAAGTCGAGTCAGGATGGCAGTGAGACATCTGCAAAGAAGAGAGCGTATTTCTTCCTTCTACTGCTGAAGATTCTGGCTAATTTTGGAATGCTTTTGGCTATGGCGACACAATAGTTTCAGCTTTGTGCTATTTTGTGCCTCCTGTGTTTTTTCCTTGCTGCAGGGGAAGTGGGAGGGGAGGAAAAGGATTTTCCCCAGTGCAATTGTTTGTGTCAGGTAAACTCTCCATAAATCTCTTCTTGAGGAATTCAGTTCATTAAAGCCCAATTAGACACCAATGGCTTGATTTACCTCATTAAGGCTAATTTAAATTAGCAGAAACAGCAAATTGCTATGAGGGATTTATAGCTAGAGTTTTAGTGGACTGTGGACAGACAAAGCAAAGGCTTATTTCCTTTGACTATTCTCTTCACTTACTCACATTTTTGAGCATAAATACACGTTAAAAGAACATTTACTAAACCTGGAATCAAACTGAACTTGCAACAAGGAAGACATTGCCAAATAACGTAATTTAACTGCAATTCTTTTGTGCTTCTCTGGTGTTTAGATTTTTTTGGGGATGAGGTTGTTTGATTGGGTTTTTTGTTTGGTTTTTTTTTCTTTCAGTTGTTGTTGTTGTTTGTATTTGTTTGAAGTATAACCGCATTTTTCTTTGAGATAAATTACGTGAAAAGACTTAAAAAATGAAAATAGTCTGGATGAGTTTTTCATTTCCCATAAAACTTGTAGTAAAAGAAAATAAAGTTCCTCCAGAATTAGCATTTGCATATATTGCATCTGCCGACATTGCAAGAGCAGGTTTATTCCATTTTGGAAACAATACTATATGCAAGAGTCTGTGCATACGTGACGGAGAAGGATATGGACACTATGAGACACAATTTCAAGAACTTTCTGAATAAGTATTCTGGGTAAAAAAATTCCTAGGTAATTACAGGTAGCATATCCAGCTCTTTCAGAGGCCTGGATCCATGTGAAAGGGAACTTGGTTCTTTTCTTTACCAAGCTGAAAATGTTATCACTATCCTAGAAATGGCTGCATGAATACAGCAGGAAAGCACCTACACACATTTATGTGAATCTACAATTCTTTTAATTTGGATTCATAAAGTCAACTTGTGTTCCCAGAGGCCAGTAAGCAATCAAAAAGTTTGACGTCTAACCTATACTGCTCATCCAGTCTCCCTCTCAGGTTAACAAATGTGCAAGAAGACTTTTACAGGTCCTCTACAAGAGCTGTATGGTCGTCTTTATTGCCAGATTGCATGCTACACTATTGTGTGTGCTGGGGGGCATTGCTTTAAGAAGGCAGAAGTTAGGTGAAGTCACATGTTGTCTCTTTTTTACAATCAGCTGTCATATGGTACAATATTTCATAGGGTTTACTACAGCTAAAATTTCAAGATTTCGTGTAGCCATTTGTATTGGGTTTGCATGGCCAGGTTTTGGTAGTGGAGGTGCTGCAGGGGTGGCTTCTGTAAGAGGTTGCCAAAAGCTTCCCCTGTGTCCAGCTGAGCCAATGCCAGCCAGCTCCAGGACAGACAGGCTGCTGGCCAAGGCTGGGACAACCAGAAATGGTGGGAACACCTCTATGAAGAGGAAAAAAGTTATTGCGCAGATGTAATTGCCACCAGCGAAGAGCAGGGTGAGAATACGTGAGTGGAGCAGCTCCGCAGACACCAGTCAGTGGAGAAGAGGAGGGGCGAAGGTGTTCCTGGTGCTGGAGCTGAGGTTTCCCTGCAGCCCGTGGTGCAGCCCATGCTGAGGCAGCTGTGCCCCTGCAGCCCATGGAGGTCATTGGGAGTGCAGAGATCCACCTGCAGCCTGTGGAGGAGAGCCATGCTGGAATGGGTGGACACCTGAGAGGACACTATGAACCTGTGGGAAGCCCATGCTGGAGCAGGGTCCTGCAGACCCGTGGAGAGAGGAGCCCACACTGAAGCAGGTTTCCTTATAGGATTTGTGACCCTGTGGCAGACACACGCTGGAGCAGGCTGTGCCTGAAGAACTGCACCCCATGGAAGAGTGATCCCCACTGGAGCAGTTTGTGGAGAACTGTTGCCTGTGAGACTCATGTTGGAGAAGTTCATGGAGAACTGTCTCCGATGGGAGGGACCCCATGCTGGAGCAGAGAAAAGACTCCTTTCTCTGAGCAACAGCAGGAACAATACGTGATGAACTGACTACAACCCCCCTTCCCTGTCTCCCTGCACTGCAGAGAGGGAGGAGGTAGAGCTGGGAAGGAGGGAGTGGCGAGGGAAGGTGTTTTGAAGGTCTTATTTTACTTCTCATTATCCTGCTCTGATTTTGTTAGTCATAAATTCAATTAAGATCTCTAATTCAAGTCTGCTTTGCATGTGATGGTATTCAGTGAGTGATCCCTCCCTGTCCTTATCTCAACTCATGAACCCTTTCTTCTATTTTTTCTCCCCGTCCAGCTGTGGAAAGAAGTGTTAGGAGGCTTTGGTGGGTGTCGGCACCCAGCCAGAGTCAACCCACTATCAGGCGCTGTATCAGACACCACAGCCCAAAAGCTGCACTAAAGTGCAGCATGGGTATAAATTGCGTGTGTATGTATACGTGTACCCATAATACCCCATTTGACAAACAAAGGATGTAATAATACGTTCTCTGATTTATGCGAAAGGTCTTCCCTATGAAGAGCCAGTCTCAGGAATGATTTCCACCCCAGATTTATGTTCACGTATCTAAGGTTACATGTGCTTAAGATAAAAGTACTCAGATACATCACTGCCATCAGTCTGTGCTTTTTCGCCCTATGACTCTTAAAGGAGGAGGAACAGGTTGCATAAATCAAGTAGCTGAGCACTGAAACCCAAATTTTGTAACTGAAACTGGTAATAAGGTTTTACATTCAGCAGAAAAATGGTAATTTTGGATCACAGTGTTCTCTTGTACTAAAGACACTGTAAAGATGTGCTCTGTCAAGAATATTTTCAGCTTAAAACATCAGTTCTTTGCAGTTAAACACTCAGGCTACAGACTGGGAGCTCATCAAAGCCACTGAACCATGCCAGACAAATCAAAAATATAGGTATGCATTCAGCAGTCAAGAACAAATGCAAACACTGTAACAAAAGTATTTATCCATCTCAAATGGAAAGTTATTTCTGATATTCTGAAAAGGAGCTAAAGCATTAATAGCAAAAGAAGATAAAACATAACTGCAACCTCAAGGTCACCAAAAGTTCTGCTGAAGGCTTATAGTCGTGTCTTAGTAACAGAGATAAATCATAACCTTCTACTTTTGGAAATTCATCTTAAAAATACCCACAGTTGCCACAGCTCTCTGTTCCCATTGCTCTCTCACCCATCTCAGAGTGCTTGAATAGAAACGGGATGCTGACAAAAGACCATGTCCCAGATTTGGAAGTTTCTTTGTACTTTTCTAATCTTCCTTCTCTGATTTTCCTAACAGTCCTTGCTAAAAAATGCCTATCTCCTCTGTGCTAAAGCCTACTGTCCTTTTGAAAGCAGTGTTAAAATCTAGTTGTTACATCTGGTAAAGTTTTCTCTGGTGATGTTCATGGGAGAAATTTGGAGATCATTTTACATAGAAACCCAGAAAACCATGATTGCAATTTCAGTCACGTGAAGCCAGTTCTCTCAATTAAGCTGAATTTTCACTTTACCCCCTAGGAAGATTTAGTATGTGAAAATTTGAACATGCCAACTACGGGGAATTTTTTTCAGGAGCTGTGCAGAACAGCCTTTCTCCATCACTGACTGGATTGTGAGCGAGCCTAAATTGACCCCAAAGTTAAAATCAACAATTAAACTCTTAAATGCCCTTAACAGTGTGGTCTGGTGAGCAGCTGAGCTGGTCTAAGAGTCTGCTGTTGCCAGAAGGCAGTACCTTCATCCTACTGTCCCTCCTCCTCCTCTTCCTACATTTCACTCTCAGGCTCACCCCCTCTTCGGAGCTGCAGCCCCCCGGCAAAGCAGCCGCAGTCTGAGCAAGAAGGGAAAGCAGAAACTGAACGACTGCCTCAAGATAACACAGTAAGCCAGTAGGAAAGAGCAGACCAAAATTCTGATCTTTCAAACGCCAGCCCCCACACAAGTCTGCTCTGTGCCTTGTCTGAACAGTCCCAGATAGGTCAGCATGGGAAAACAGGAAGAGGTAAAATAAGCAGAGGGCTTCTTTCTCCCTCCTTCAGGAAAACAAAGTGGTCAAATCAAAGGAACTGATTTTCTGTTTATATTTAGAGGAAGGCCTTGATATACGGGGATTATGTTTCAGTTTGACAAGTGATACCAAGTAATACCCAATTTACGCAAGTCACAGGGGAGTGTAGCAGCTGCATTTTTATCCCGATTTTGGAAGGGTCTGGGATTCCTGCAGCTGTGGTGTCCATCTGGCTCTCCCCACCATACGCAACCACTTTTGGACCCACTGGCCAACTTCAACTCAATGTTCATGAACAGCTATTTCTAAACAGAGGAGAAAGAAACCTAGATTATTACTCTAAGAAAAACAAGGCTGCAGTCCGTGGTTATTCAGGAGGCAGACGAGAGACCATGGTACTGTGTGAGATTTAGGAGACACGGAGGAAATTTAATGATATTGCAGCAAGGAGTAAATTGATATGAGCTTAGGCTATGTCTGTAAAGTGTCACAGGAAACAATACCATAGGAATCCAGATTTGTTAATTCTATTGTTTCTTTCATGGATGAAAAGATATCTTTGTGGAGTTTTTAAAACAACATCAGGTGTTTGAACCTTTCTGTTCAAAATCTTTTCTTCTGAGTGATCTTTTCCTTTCAAAGAGGCAGGAGGAGATGATATGCTTATGTCTTTTGTGGATGGAGATCCTATAGAGAAAATAACTGATCAATGCATTTGTATAATTTTGAGTCTTACATGTGCAGTTTTCCAAAACAAAAAATAAATGCACAGACCTGCAAAAACATCTGTATTTATTTTGGCCTTTTTGAAGTGAAGTTCTACAACTTTTTACCAGTGTGTTTCTAATTGCTAAAGTAAATGCAACATTAAATCCAAAATTTGTAATGAGACACCATAGTGCCTATCCTAATCAGAAAGAGACGCTTCTGCTGATTTTTTTCCAATGAGTCAGAGGCAACATAATAACATTCCTAAGCAAAGAGACAAGTTCAGAAGAAAGTGTATGGTCACAGGCAGTTGCACATCCTGTATTTTGTCCCTTGGAAATTAATGAGCAAGGTATCTCTAAAATAGCCTTAACATTTTTTAGTTCATTTGGAGATAATGCTGACAAATATTCCTTCATTATTCAAGTCCAGAAAAGTTCAAGTAAATATAGTCAATTGATTAAGTAAATGTTGTAAATTTTTTTAAGTGAAGAAAAAGTTTCATGCCTGAAAGAGTAGAGGAACCCCTGCGTAACCTCAGTTACGCCTGAGGGCTGGAGGGACTTCAGGGGTTAAACAAACCCGCCCACGGGAGACAAATTCTCCATGTTGTCTAACAGCTGCATCATAAAAAACTGAGGCATTTCAGCAAGATTAAGCAGTCTCACTTTTGGGAAGAGTGACCGAACGGGCACTCTTTGGTATATAAAACAGGCTGTATGAAGGATATCCCCCCTAGAGTGTTCAACTGTCCTCTACCATGCAGACTAGCCAACAATAAAAAAAAAAAGAGGTCTGAGGGAAGACATTTGGCCTCCAGTATTTGATAAATCAGTGCAAATTAATAACTGATATGTCATGAAGTGAAAAATCAGAGCTGAACATTTCTGTGCAGAGGTATGCAGGGGCAGAGTGCCTCAGCATCAATCAACAGAAGAAGAGGAAAACGCTCCAAGACAGCGATCAACCAAACAGACATGCATTGGCCTTGTGAGCTTTCCCAGGGAGCCTGGAACACTGCCTCATTTATTCCAGATGTAACCCACAAGACGCATTTGTTCTGATGATGGCTAGATAGGGGTATTTCATATAAAGGTCTCAAATGGTAAGTGACTAGAGCTTAAAAATAGCCATCACACAAGCGCTGTGATGCGATGCAGGAGATCCGGGATCCAGCTTCACAAACTTTTACTTTGTTCTGGCTCCATAAAGGCTGAGAGCATGACACTAAGTGTGGCACAAGACGACTGTGCTTGGTCACCACATGAGTTTAGCAACAGCTCCTCAACATTTTTCTCTGTAATTTACCCAATGCTAACTTCTCCAGCTTTTGGTTTTTCATCTATGGAATGATGATATAATTTATGATATAAATGATTCCATACATCACTCAAGTTCTGCAAGACCTGGTTGGTTAGTATTTATGAATTTGCTCTGGTGTGGAAAATGTACATTTCATGAGACAGAGTAACAGAGTTTCTGAACAGGAACAACTGATGAGATCTTCTTGGGATAAGTAATAATTATTATCCAGGCAGCAGTATTTAGCATCAGAAGATTGATGGGCAATCTTGCAGAACTGCATTGCCACTTTCTGCACATAAAAGTGTAGTTTTGTGAAAATTAAATGCATGCTGTATGACAGCCTAGAGAAATCTTCTTGTGTTTGGTAGATTTTTAGATTATCTGCAATATATTTTTTTAACTTTATGAGGTTTTTTCCCCTTCAGGATTGATTGTTATCACTTTCAGAAATATAGAGTGTCTGAGAAGACAGCTCATAGGTAAGTGCAATATAATTAACAGAATTAATCAAGGCTAACAAGTATAGCAAAACCCAGTAAAACCAGCAGCAATAGCTAGTGTGTTAACATGCTTACAACGTCAGCTCCTCATAGAAAATCACACAATGATAATATATCTCAAACAGGAGACTTTACAAATTGAATTTATTTACCAAATTAATTTGAAAAGACTCTTAAATCTTGCATATCAAGGTGGAATAATGATTATGAAAAGTTAAAAAAAGCAGAAGCTTCATTCAAAAAGGCAAGAACTTTCAATTTATTTCAGTGATCTAAATGCTAATTACAGTGAAATTATTCCCACTGCTACAGAAATTCTTAAACTTGTATAACAAATATATATACTACTTACAGGTCTTTTTCTAAAAAATAAAAGAAGACTTCTGTCAATTGAAACAGGCGGCTTTGGGAGAATAAATAAAAAGCTATATTTATTTCATGGTCATATAAGCATGACTGAAAGTGATTGGTTTCTTTTAACTGCAAAAGTAAAGTCAGTGTTTCAAGCTAAGATGATGCCAAGCTTGGTACATATTATCTCCATCCTCAAAAGTTTATCCTGGAGAAAAAAAGCACTCTATCACAACTCTGACTCATGGATTGCTTCTCAAAGTAGTCGCCTGAAATTATGAATGATTCTAAGCTATGACTTTTGCTTTAATTTGTACTAATAGAAAATACCAAGAAGGAGGATGGTGGATGAGAGGCTGGGCATGAGCCGACAACACACTCGCAGTCCAGGAAGTCAGACATATCCAGGCCTGCATCCAAAGCAGCGTGGCCAGTAGACTGAGGGAGGGGATTCTGCCCCTCTGCCCTGCTCTGGTGAGACCCCACCTGGAGCACAGCTCTGGGGTCCCCAGCACAGGAAGGACATGGACCAGTTGGAACAAGTCCCAGAGAAGAGCCACAAAGATGATTAGAGGGATGGAGCACCTCTCCTATGAGGAAAGGCTGAGAAAATTGGGGTTGTTCAAAAGAGAACATTGGGGTTGTAAATGAGAAGGCTTCAGGGTGTCCTAATTGTGGCCTTCCAGAACCTGAACTGGGCCTATAAGATGGAGAGAGACTATTTACAAGAGGACATAGTGACAGGACAAGGGGAACGACTTTCAACTGAAAATGGTAGGTTTAGATTAGATATTAAGAAGAAATTCTTTACTGTGAAGGTGGTGAGACACTGGAACAGGTTGCCCAGAGAAACTTCAGGTGCCCCATCCCTGGAAGTGTTCAAGAAAAGGTTGGATGGGTCTCTGAGCAACTGGATTGAGTGGGAGTTGTCCCTATCCGTGGCAGGGGGTTGGAATTAGATGATCTTCAGGGTCCCTTCCAACTGTAACCATTCTATGATTCTATGGTTAAACTAGATGTTATTTATATTTTGAGTACAAGATAGTATGTATTGAAGCATACTTTTTAAGTTGGACATTGGCAGTAGAACTTTTTGGATATGGAAATATACTTTAAATGATCTAATGAAATGTAGGGGTGTGTTATTTATAGCAAACAACCACTCAAATATTTTTTATTGTGATTTTGCTTATGAATTATTTCTTTGGTTGATGGCTTTTCCAGCAAATCATATGATGACAACAATGTGATAGATAATTTATAGATCAATCTGTAGAGAGGTATTCATGGGAAGGAACACAAGGAGCAAAAGAAGTACAATGAACAATAAAAGAAAAAGAAATAATTTTCATACACAAATAGGTATATCTTGCACTAAAAAAAAATACCATTTCCTCTGCATTTCCAGCCCCTTCTGGGAATAAGTATTTACCTCTTGAACAACTGAACTAAAAGATTGAATAACTAGGGTACAATTTTTAGTGTTTTGAATGAGTTAAACCTCTGCATTCCATTGCTTTCTGTACAAGAAGTGACAAAAAATAAGGAAATCAGTTGTATTTTAGGATTTCAGTGTGCTAATTAGGCTCAGAAACATTAGGACCTAGATACTAGGGTGAAGCTGCAATTAGCTGAGATTTAATGAGCTGTGTAATGATAAGTGACAGGGCTATGTAACTTTACAGCCATAATTTCCTGATTAGATGAACTCTCAAACACTGCAATGCTACGTCCTACCCCAAGGCACGTTGACCTTTCTAGCTGGCCAGAGGATGAACAAAGTTTTGCCTGCAAAGCTTTTAGGATCTACACAGTATTTTAGCAACAGGAAATACCTATAGTTTCAGGGCAATTTCTCACCCTGATCAGACCAAGCATCATTTTCCATGCTAGTCTAAACATTTTTTTCTGCTCCTTTTAATCTAGTTTATGTGCCTGGAAGTGTTTGTCTGATGACAAGAGGATCCTCTGAAGTAGCCATAGTCGGATAGGATATCAAGGGCATCCAGTATCCGCAGCCACATCAAACACAGTTTGGGTGATGCAGAGGATGCACAAAGAAAGCCTATAATAAAACACCTCATAAAAGAGGACCAGAAATGCAATCCCAGAAAGAAAGCAAATCCCAACTTTAGAAAAGCTCTATTTGTAACATTCATGAGCATCAAGGGAAAAGTGTGCTAGATAAACCATGGGTCTGAGAATCAAGTGACTTGCAACCAGTAATTGCTTCTGACTGTCTGTGACTTTTGATAAGCCAAAGTCTCACTACCAATCTTAACATGGGGAATATTACAGATAAAAATTATTTGAAGACGACAAAGTCTTCAGATTCCCTATGAGAGACACTAACATATTGCTCATGCTTTCAAAACCCAATAAAGACAAGATTTTCTTTTAAATCTTAAACTTTCTAGGATAGATAAACTATAACATGTGCCATACCTGTGTGATCACTTATATTTTTTTTTCTTTCATTCCTTTGCCTCCTTCAACACAGAGCACACATGGGCCATGACTGATAAGCACTCAGTGGATTTGGCCTGAATTTTTCCACTTTTTTTTTCAGCCACCATCCCCTGTTCTGTCCTTCCATTTTAACAGAATTTATAGTGAGCAAGACTGAGAGATAATGAAAGAACACCTGGAAAGGTTCAAAATGCCTGTATGCTTTCTCTACTGAGGTTTCATCAGAATTTAAATATCTGGATCTATAAGAATGATAAAAATCTCCTTCTCCTGCAATATATGTCCTTGGAGGCACCCAAGACCTTGTTACACACTGACACTGCCAGCCTATACCTGCAGCAAGAGGGTGGCCTGAACAGTGAGTTCCCACTCATGTTCGAGCATGGTCCAGAAATTCTGCATAGGTCATGGAGACACTGAACTGCTGGAACGTGGCAGAAAGCCCATCAGCATGGTCATATCCTTGGAAAACATGCACAAACCATATATACACACAATTCATGGCACTACTTGGCACTTTGAAAACATCTTTCGAAAGTGGGTGGCAAGAGAGGGAGTAATGAAGGAAACAGATGAAACACTGTGCTCCCCTAATGCCACATCTGCTATCTTTGCTGTCATGTATTTGTTATGGTGGGTGTATAAAGCCAGCAGTATGATACTGAGAGCTTATCAAAAGTCCCAAGGAGATAACAACTGTTCTGATATGTAGTTCAGAGCTTCTGGGGCTGTGAAATGTGTGATGACATGGAATTCCTCAGTAGTGTTACCAGCTGTGATATCCCTCTGCCTTTCTCCACCGCCTGCCACTCTTTGCTTCCTCAGTGGCTAGACATACAGTATAATTATATTTTTCTGGGGCTGACAGCAAAACAGACTTTTTTTACTTTGCTTTTTTGTCTTACCTTGTTCCCCAAGCCAGTGCCCAGCCTGGCTGACAGGTAGTCACACTCACGCAGCAAAGAACGCACAGCTGCTGTGACAAGGGAGTAGGAGTACATTAAGCCAACTTTGCTACAAGAAGAGTAATGTGTGATGAGATTGTGCGAGAACCATGACCTTATCTAGCTGTGAAAGGAGTCAAATACAATTGTAACTCAGTTAAGATCCTTAGGAAATAATTGCCAACTACCTTTTGTGCTGGAAAGCTGGCCTAGCCCTGGACAAATATTACCATGCTTCGTTTACACTACCACCGACACCTACAGCTATTCAAAACTGCCACACAATCTCCACTATTTAAATAATTAGGCAAGGAAGAACATGATTAAGCAAGACAAATTCTGTGTTTAAAGACTGTGAGATCTTTGCTATGGAATTCTCCTGTAATCAGCTTCTTCCTGTTTTATCCTACCTGATGGGACAGGAGGCGGGGAGGTTGCAGGCAGGGCTCAGGACACAGGTCCCTTGTGCCAGCCTTTTTCCTGGGATATGCCTCTCACTTTTTATCTGAAATAGGCAAAGGCAAGCAGCAGCAATGGAGAAGGACACGGATTTATTCGCAGTCTTGGGGGCCGTGATGAAGAACAGCATACTGTACCAGGAAGTGTCTCTGGGGGAAAGGCAGAGCCGTGATCCATCTGTCTTTGGAGATCTCCAACCCAGGACAGACTTTGTAAAGGGGAATCCCCTTTCCAGCAGCACTGTGGATTGTGCTCTGAGGGAGGGCAGGAGTGGGAAAAGGAAGCAACAAAAGGTTGAGACATTTGGTTACTATTACCTTTGACCCTGGCATAGCTATCTGCCTGCTCCTAATGCAATTTTGTGGGGAGGCTGCATCTTCATAAAGATCAGAGTTAACAGACTGCTGCTGGCCTTGGTTCTCTTTATTTCCTTGTTCATCTTGCTCGCACACTTCTCAAACTCTGCAAAAAAGGCTTTCGGAGATGGGTGGATAATATCCAACTATGACAAAAGCTTTCAACAGTCATCTAATGTTCCAAGTGAGTAACTCAGTGTGGAACACAAAGACCATAGAATGAAGTGCCAATAATGATTGTATCCAACCTTTCCCAAATAACTGCCACAACATGCACAGTTATGCCTTGCCAAGTAACCCGAGAGTGAAAAGCGATGTACCACCAATCTTTGGGAGATAAGCAGAAGAGTCACACAATTCACACTGGCATGCCACAAACCAGCAAATCATTGCATGTTCCTCTTAGTATTTGGATTTTGTACCACTCCTACATACTGGTGGCGTAGCAGAATCATTGGTTAGTGGACAACAAGAGTTTGCTATGTTAATGTCATTTTACAAAACCTGTTTCTCAGCCAGTCACAGGGATTTGAAGAATAAAGTATACCATTCACCTTTCTTTTTTTCAATTAAAATAGCAGCGGCCAAACACTTAATGCAATAAGATTAAATGTATGTGAATTGTTTCCTGAGGTCCTTTTCTGATTTTAGTATGAACAATGCAGCCAAAGTTGTGGGAGAGCCTTGAAAAATGGCCAATTTGCTCATGTGCCATACTTTAATCACTGCCTAAACCTGTTAGAATAATATTTCCTTGAAAGTGGCAGTATAAAGCATATTCTAGAAAAGCTTGATAAAAATCTGTAAGCAGTGCAATGGAATACTTCAACACCTGCAAGAGAGAAAGGTACCAAATTCTTTTTGCTTTAAAGGCAGCTTGATACAATCATATGTCCAAGTAACAGAGTGAAAACCCACAGCCTAATCTCCAAACCATAGCACAGGAAAAAATACATCAAGGAAAAAACACCATGTCCTATGCTCAAGCAGCAAAAATGTTTTCATAAGATTTTGCACATTTTATCTTCAGTAAAATAATATGAATTAATTAAAACCCCTTCTGAAACATTCTGGAATATAACATGATTTGAGAGGAGGAAGCAGCAAGGAGTTCACTAGATTTGTGATCCCTCCAGAGATCTAAGTCTAATACAGTCATCTGTTTTAAAAGGTTTTCCAGCCAGAAGTTCCTCTAATGCAGCAACTGCCTCATAACTGTCATTTATCAGAGAGATAAACTGGTGGAAATTGTCCGTTCCCTGTTCCAGCACGAGCGGTGCATGATGAAGGGTAAGTCATCGTTTGGAAACAATCACCTTCCCTCTGTTCCCTGCAGTTTCATCCAGCAGTTCCAGTAGTCCTCTTAAAATAAGATTTATATCAAAAAATGGTTTCCCAGGAACTCTTTAGCTCAGTAATGCTATTGCATTCTTATATAGTAAAGAACTACATATATTGATAATGCCCCACCAACACAATCGCTGGCATCTCATTTTCAAAACCAACTTCTGGCAAATAATCACAAAAGCAGCTTTCATGATAAATCCACCTGCTTCAGCTGCCACAGTAAATACTCTGCTATGATCAGGGCAACACGGAGCTTGAATCCCAGCTAGCGTCTTGGACTGAAGGCATTTTTCAGCTATGTGCTACAAGGCAATGCAAAAGTTGCTCAAGTGTGTACTTCTGTATCTGTTTCATTTCCCTTGAAGTTTAATCTTAGTCTGGATTTCCTGAGGATGTAATGCTTATTCTTGTGGTAATTATCTTAAATGACTGATTTATACACAAACTCAGTTGCAATTTAATACTGTCTTTAAATAAAAGGGGTTCCTTCAGGGTTTGTTTTATTTTTTTTAAATGAACGAATTTATGTGTATAATCTAGATGTAAAAAGTCAAAGGAAAAAAATGTTGGTACAATAGTTGTTTGAGGATATGTACCATGAGAACATATTTGCTCCTGCAAAGTGGTGGGATGGGCTCTCTAGCTCTTCCTGCTTTTTTGATGTTTCAGAGTAGCAAGAAGCAGTGAGTACCTGGCCAGCGGGGCTGGGGTGATTTCCAGCATCACCTGGCCGGGTAGGGAAGAGCACTGAGGCTCACGGGCCTTGGAAATGGTGAAGGAAACAAACCTGAGAAGCTGCAGGAGCCTCAGTGGTGAATTTTGGGCAAACAGATGGCTAAGAAATGGCAGACAGTTGTAGCAAACAAAAACTGCAGTGAGGGCCAAAAATGCCAACTTCAAGGCATTCAGGAGAGTGAATAAAATTCAACCATCCAACAGTGAGATGATACTGAAGCTGGAAGACAGATATTCCATTTCCTTCCTTCCTTCCTTCCCAGCTTCACATCAAGTAGCTGCACCCCTGTTATGAGCCAAGGACGGGGTATGAATTCCAGCACTGCCCTCGAGTTCATCCACACAGCTCCATCACAGTCAGGATTTTTGTCTATGCTGAGCAGCAGACTCCTGCACCTGGGCCGGCCCTATGGAAGGAGCTGCCTGACAGGCACTGCCTTCTCAGCAGTGCCAAGGAGGGTAGTTTGGGGGCAGCCACATGGTTTTGGGAAGGAAGAGATAATAGGTAGAGGGATACAAGGTGAGCTAGGATGTTTTGCTGCAGGGGTATTAAATAGCCTCTGGCCTCTTTAATTTGATCACGCCAACACTGGCTATTGAGTCTAGGAAGTACACAAAGAAGCAATTTTACATGGGATTAAGAAATAAAGTCTGCTTCATAGGAAGTGAAGTCCGTTAAAGGGAAGAAGCTCATCTCAGTGAGAAATGGGAAAACACAACCCTTATACATTCCCTAGATACAGATAATGCATGAGATTTCACTGATTTTTAACGAAAGGAGATGTTTAAAGGTCTATGTTGCTATTCATAACAAAGACATTTTTAGTAAATAAGGTTACATTTCATCAAAGATATTTATTGATTCTTATTTAAGTTTTATGCCAAATAATTATTAAATCTAGTCATATTCTCAATTTTTCCCTTTACATTTGGAGTAAGTATGTGATGTCATTTGTACTTAACAAAACATTTGAAAGCAAAATTTGACTTACACATGAGGAAGTGACTCATCTAAGAAGAGGAGAGAGAAGTGACCGAATTATTTCTTAGCAAAAAATTTGCTCAGAGAGAAAGAAACTCACACCGAGCAGCCGTAAAACATGACAATGGCTGGAAAATAATTCAGACATGTAGAAAACTAAAGCATATTGCACAGGGCTCGAGCTAATTGTGATCACTAAGTTTAAACCCCTTCTGGCTTTTGAACAAGCCTGAACCAGTTGCTTTGCTTTGGATTTGCATTCTGCACAGATAAGCTGAGTGATACCTGCCCCAGCAAGTGTTCAGTCGGGAGGTGTGCACTTGTTCAGTCCTCACTTTCAGCTTGCAGCATGCAAGATACATTCTATGACAAGAATTGTGCTCCATTTTGGAGGACAGAGCATGTATCACTCATCAGCACAGAAGCTGTGCAGCTAAGAAGCTTTGTAATTAAGAACCCTCACAATTGCATCCCATAATTTATTCATAGTATCAATTACAGAATTCCTGGTAGAGGAAGTCAAACTAATTATATTTCTTAAAATTTAAATCAGTTTCTTCTGTTCAATTAAGGGAAGCCAGAAACTCTTCAGGGTACCCATACTGCCAGTGGCAATGTGTAATAGCAGAGAGACAGTCAGCTGGAGAAGCTGCTAAGGAACACTCTGCAAAACAAAAAGCACTGGTGAAACAACATTAGCCAGCTTCATCTTGGAGAGTGTCAGCTCAGCCTGCTGAGTGCATAAGTGCTACTGGCTTTATATATGGTTGCAATTCTGCCACTTTAAAAACAGACACAATGAGCAATATATTCAAGAACTACAGTCTGCCTTTCAGGCTCATGAATAAGCTCTCTCTGACCAGATGCATAAATGCAGATGATTGCTTATATGGTGTGTGTTAGGGACACATTCTAGATCCAAATCACCTCCTGTGCCCTCCTCATCACCTAACGATGAGCAGAGAACAACCATTTCCTAGGGCAGACCCCTCAGATGTATGAACTGAGGGGATAGTTTCGGCCCTGCAATCCCAGAGTGTAGCTGAGTTGTGTGTTTATATCATCCTAATGAGATGTGGGTCCTGTCACACCCTCCACGCTGGCACTGATGGTTCAGGGGCTGAATTCAGCAGAACTCCCCCCTTACACCCTGGGCTGCATCACTGCCTCCCCTGTCCTCATTTCACTGGGTCAAGGACATCACTGCAGCTTTTTTGTGGAGTTGGAGGGAGAAGGGAACCTTAAGTTTTCACATAAAATGAAAGCTGCTTTGTTTATATTAGATTCTCTAAAAAAACCATAATTGCTTGCAACGAGAGTGATACAACAAGCAGCGTTTCTGAGAATGCTGTGGGCATTTTCTAACATTCTTTCAAGTACCAAATAAAAAAGCTCTGGGCGTGTACTTCATCCACAACCGCTTATGCCCTGATAACAGAGCAGAGGGCCCCAGGACCCATCACAGCAGTTATTACAGGACATTCCTTCACATATCCCACACAGTGAGTTACAGCAAGCTGCATTATAAATCCAGCTGTATTTTTAGGTGCATTAGCAGTCGCTTGACTACAGCTGAGTCTGGTCAGAGTTCAGATGCTTGGTGGAGTATTTTTTATTCCCCACGTTCCTCCAAAGAGCTAGGATATTTCGGTCAAAAACCTCTGGGCTGCAACTTCCAGCTACTGACTGGGACAAGAGGAGTGCATGTGTGTGTGTGTGTGTGTGTGTGTGTGTGTGTGTGTGTGTATTTCTTTCAGGAAAAATTTCCAGAAAAAGTTTATATACTACCGAGTAGTTTATTGTATTTTCTAATTACAAAGACAGCAGGTTACTAGATCAAGCAAAACTAACACCTTATCTTGGATCCATTCCTCTTGATGCAACAGTAACTTTTGGTAAAAACTCCTCAGTGTCTGGTTCAATGATTTGTGCATGGCTAGGAGATGGGATATAGGCAGTATGTAAGCAGCAGGGAAACTTATTTCTGCACAGAAAAAAGACCAGAGACTACGTGGTTAGAAGCTCTTGTACGCATTAATGCGGCTAACAAGGCTTTATTGTCTTCATCATATTTTCAGTTAAAAACTATGCAACTACAGTCCTGTTGTGCGAAGTGTGGTTTCTCATATGGGTGAAGTTATTCAGTCTGGGAGCAATGAAAAGTTTGCAAAATCACTCTAGTCTTCAGGCTCCTGTTTTAAGGGAAAATTTCTGTGAACAGAATAAAAAGCACCTCAAAAAACGCAATCAGCACCTATTTCCAACATCACGATTATCACATAAATAAACGAAAGCCTCTCCTGATTTTTGAAATCTCTCTTCAGCACTTAAAAGTTCTAAATCATTTGATGCATTTCATCATATTTTTTGTCAGAAGAGAGAAAACAGCGACAGCAAAGTAACCCAAATACCTCTCGTGATCCAGAGAATTACATGTTTTCTAATAGAAAAGAAAGTGAAAAATTTTCTTTGCGAAACAGTCATGCTTCAGATAGCACCTCTGCAATCCCACTTTCTCCCAAGAGAAAATGCCACAGGGAAGCAAAGGTGATACATATTGTCTTTCCTCCCACTCTGTGAGAAAGGGGGTGAGCTATTTAAATTTACATTGTATGCATGACAGGAAATGAATTGAAGCTAATTGTATCGAACCCGCTCCCAGCAGTATTTTAGGGTATTCCTGGTCATTTGAACTCCATGCTCACACAGTCAGATAAAAGGCTTCGCTTCTGGAGTATATCACGGGATGCAAAAATATAGTTTATACAAAACAGCTGAATCACTTGAACTATAAATTAAAATGTTAGTCTTGTAAATATCTCTTTCTAGCAAAATATCCAAAGTTTGAGGTGAGTTTTTAGCTTCCATCAGTCATTTATATAATAACCTGCTATCAGCCCATGTCATATATCTAATCTCCTTTCAGATGCAACACTTACAACTAGGAGTCTTTCAAGAATTGGTTTTCCCCTTTTTGGATAATTCCATACAGAGTATAAACATCTTCTGACAGATCTAAATAAACCAGTAATCAACAAATGATACCTGTAATATCACTTTCAAGCTAAGAAGTCTCTTAAAAAGCGGATTTATGTGGGGGCCCAAATATGCAGTTATGACATACTCCTATAAAAAAAATTTAGCTCATTATTGTGAAAATTCAGAATCATCCTCTCTCCAGAAAGGATTACACCAGTTATAGGGTGTGTAATCAGATACATCATTTCAGCCTCTAATTTCATATCCAAGTGCCAAAAAAACATGAGGAGCAGTTTTCAGTGGTTTGACTTCAGGCACCAAGATTAGACCATAATCCTAATCATTTATGCTGGTCATAGCAATTCTGAGTGAGTCCACTGCAGTCCTCAAATAACCCCCACCGTAAAGGGAAATGCCTTCACAGAAACTGAGTGGAGAAGAGGTAAGACCATGACCATGCAATTAAGCTGTTTCTGATGTGCATGGAAAGGAGTTCCTCTCCAGACAGAGACCAAGCTCTAGTCAAAAAAGTGATTGGGCTTGGATAAAAAAACTATCAATAAACTCATTAATGTATCAAAATTTCCTTACTAACAGTGTCTGATAGTCTAAGCTTATATGTAAATGAGTATGTAAGTCAAGTATTATGTGCTTGAGTAGCCTCTCTGAAATCAGTGAAGCTCCTCCTCCACTTGGTTCAACATACACTGAAATGTATGACCACATGGCAAGGATAAACCAAATTTTACACTAGCTGCATTTAGGCTATTTCCTAGTGCTGGTATAAGACTAAGACATTTATTTACATTAAAACATGTTTTTCTGCTTGTACACCAACTGGATGGCATAGCAAGGTCATTTGTTTCAATCATACTGAGAGCTTGTCTGGCAATAAAAGACATTATAGAAGTTAATATATTCTTTAATATTCTTGGAGAGGGAAGGAAGACGGTTCATGTTATTATATAGCCAACCTGATAATATCTGGAGAAACAATCACTGTAAACCAAGACGGGTGGGTGTATTTAAAATATAACTCCTATAATCAAAAATTTTCTTCTCCATGAATTTGTTTGCTAGGTCACATTCTGGTAAGTTTAATATTCAATCTCCTTCCAAGTATTAGTATTAAATGACTGTTTACATTTTTTGTATCAAATCCACAGTGAGAGAAGAGAACACTTTCATATTACTAGTTCAATAATATGGCACAAAGTGTTCCCTCACACCTGGATGGAATTGAATTACTTTTTAATTTAAGCAGTTTCATATTTGCAGCCTAGCTCTAGTATAGGGAGGAGTCAAAGGTTATCTATTCTCCATGAAAGCTAATTTAGGACTATTTATACAGTGTAGGACAGGTCTGTTAAGATTTGTAATTACTTGTATTTACTCACAGTCATCAAACACTCCTTTCTGTCTTTCATTTTCTATAGTGGACTATGGTCTGCACTCAACCACGGAGAAAATTTAGTCTGAACTGAATTATACTGCTCTCCCATGAATAATGGGGTTTCCCCTTCTTCCCCATTCTCCTCCTGCACCTCCACTCCCCCCCTTCCTTAACACTAGATTCTGTATAGTTTAGCTTCTGGGTACAATTCAATTTGAAATATTTAGATCTGTATGAATTCATGACATTTTTAAGCCTGCATTCAACAATCCTTGAATCCATGCCCAGTTCAAGGTGTTCTCAGAGAAGCTTTCCAGTTCGGATTATAGTTCAAAAGACTTGAAACTAATGTTTTTCAAAGGGATCTCTGCTTTGTTTCCAGCTCTAAAAATAGGGCTAAGGGAAGGCTTATACATGCTTATGAGTAACGAGTCCCTGCAGAACTGAAGAGGACTATGCTTACTTGTGTTATCATTGCAGTAAAAAATACTCATTAGAAGACAAATTCCATTATTCCAGGCACAACGCAAATAAACAGAGCAAAAATGCAGCTTTTTCAGACAATTTGCAGCTTCAAGAACAGGTTTATAGGTAGTTTCAACTATCATTTTATAATTGTACTGTAAGAAAATTTCAACTACGCTGAGTGTTAGATAATCATCACAAAACTTCTTATTCAAAGCAATGGTAATGCAATTTATTTTCCTCTACAGCAACCAACAAGTGTTGAATTATAATTTGTCCCAAGCTTCTACCATAAAAAAGGAGGAGTCCCTACATTTGAACTTGTCTTATAAAATGGCCTGGCATACGTCACTGTGAAGTCTTTCACCTTGTTTAGATTTAGTCTTGGTGATCATCAGAAATTTAAGGTGAATGATGGCAGCATTCATTTCCCTGTTTTAAAAGAGGCTTTATCAGATACATTAAACCTCTTCTAAAATTGCTCTTTTTCACTTTGGCTCCCCCAGCAGGCCTTCCATTTCTAAACACCAAAGCTTGTGGTCATATGAAAAAGCATCGAGTTGGGTTTAGAATTGGTCTGGAACATCTTGTATTGCTCTTTGACATTTCTGTCACAAGTTAGTCCTTTAAGGTGATAGCCTGAAACAGTAGGCTCAGAAAAAATAGATTAAAGATACCTTCAGTATCACACTGAACTTCTGGCCTGAACAAATACCGCTTTTCTAGCATACTGTTATAGCTTTTATTACTCACACCAGTGTAATATGTGAAAGAATCTCTTGAATATACTACATCAGAGACAAAAAAGCTTCCTTTTAAGGATTCACACATTACTTCATTTCTACTGAGACAAAGATTAATGGATCAGATAGTACAAATCAGCTTTGTAGTCTTTTTTTTTTCTTTTTATTGCACGATTATGAAAGCCACCTTTAAACATTTGTTTTCTTTCCATTTGACACCCTGTTATTCAAAACATTCATTTTCCATGTGTATTGCAGCATTAAGAGAAAGAAAGAGCAACCCTGCAGAAAGGGATCTGGAGGCTACTGATCAGCCGTGGGCTCAGCAGGAGCCAGCAGTGTGCCCTGGCAGCCTGTCCTGGGGGAAGCACTTTCAACGGCGCGAGTCTGAAACACAGAGAGGAAAGGTTTGTTGGGAAAGGTAAAATCCTTTATTTGGTGAGTTTGGAATTGGCTTCTGTAAGTAAAGATACAAACAAAACTATAGGCCTTTGAAGAACATCCCCATCACACTTTTAGAGCCAGATATCCCAAAATTTAGCCCCCCAAACAGGAGCCAAACTTTGTATTCAGCCATACAAGTATCTCCTCACTGGACGTGAAACAATGGCAGATATAATTTTTGAGGAAATGACAAGGTGCCTGTTTGTGGATGTAGATATACAGGTGTTTATCTGACCTCGCTCCTACAGTGTCTGAACACTGAATTAGCTTTAAAGAATTTGTCTTTGTAGCATTCCTATGAGATGAAACACACATCTCTGCCTACTTTACAGGGGGACACAAGCACCTGGGGCCCTACGGCCTCAATGCAGGCCTTTAAAGGCACTGAGGTAATTGGAAACAGCCAGCATTGGGCCTAACAGGGGATTTGTGCCAGGTGAATCTATGCCTTGCCTGAGAGATTTTACAACTTTTGAGAAATGGGGATATTACAACAGTTTATTATTTGCACATACGCAGCCGTATCAGCAAAATGTGTGCTTTATGCAAGTGATTCCCCCAAAGCCAAACAAGACACATCAACACATGCTGTCAGAAACCTCTAGGTCATATGCAATTTTACCAGGCTATTTTCTTCACCTCCTAGCTGAGTGGCAGAGTTATATCAACACCTCATTGTCCCCGAAACAGCTGTCCCAGTGTTACGGACAGGCTGCTCCCAGGCTGGCTGTGGAGTGGAAGGATGACCTGCCTTGGCTGCTGACAGGAGACACTGTGCTGCTGGGCCAGGGGAAAGTAATTTTGATAGCAAGTGTCTGCTTTTCTGAAGTCTTACTCTGAGCACAGCCTTCATGTTTTGGCCCAGATCAAGCACGAAGTTTCCAAGGACTTGGAGGCAGGTGTCCAGCTCTCAGGACTCACACCAGCCGAAACGTTTCACTGTGGTGGATATGTTTCACGCTCCAGCCTTATCAAAGTATCTAATTGTTCCTTTCCAAAATGAGTAGTGTACTGCCAGACCTCTTGGAAGGCTAATAATAGTGCTGCGGGGTTTTTTTAGTTGTAGCATTTGTCTTCGTTTATTGCTGTCTTTTGCTAGTGTTAATGAGGGACAGATTTCTGTGTATTAAATGTGTAGTAGCCCAGCTACAAGGGATGAGCAACAGTTATAAATATGATCTGAAAATATTTGCTGAAAAGCAAAGTTACACATTAGGCATAAAAAACATAGGATTATGATTGTAGAGCTTGCTTATTGGCAGTGTATTACTTTGTGCTTAGAAAATGTCTGTGCCATAAGCATTAACAGCTATGACCTGGTATCCACCAGAGAGATCAATGCTTCCTCAAGACCTCTGCTCAGCAGTGCCTTAAAAGAGAGCCACTGCTTCTGAATGTGAAACTCATAAAGCGTGTGGTCAAGCCCACATCAGCTCTCTCTAGACTGCATATCTTCTGTTTTCCATGGGATAAGTCAAACCTTCAGGGCTCACAGAGCCTTAGTTAAAGAAATTAAAACAGCTCTTGAAAGACAGGATTGTATAAACAGATTCTGAAGGGGCTCTGTTTGAAATTAGGCCAAAGCAAACACTGAGGCCAGCTCCTCCTTTCCCTTTGGTTGCCTCTCCGCCCTTGGCGCCGCTGCAAGGGACACCTTTTCCAGACGGCTCCTGACCTCCCTCACGCCCCTTTCTGACCCACTGCCTCTCAGATGGTTTTAATTGCAGAAGGCCAACTCAAGGTCCTTCAGCATGTACTTTAGTGGCATCTCTCTGTTTCTTCTGGATATTTTCAAGGGCCTGCTCAGCCAGCTGATGGGTGTGCCTCTCCACCCCCTGTCCCATGAGGGGACATCACTGAGGGGACTCTGCAACTAACATCTTTCAGACAGACATGCAAAATCCAGTACTGGTTCCTGGAGAAGGGATATTTTGCTTCTAGAAGACAATTTTTATCTGCTTTTCGTAACTAACAAAGACCTGAATGTGTTAGAACACATTTTATATTATTCAACAAAACAGAGAATCAATTTGGTGGTGTCTGAATTTTTTTGACAGCTACTAGAGGTATAAATCTATTAGAAATTAATTAGCAAAATGGCTTTTATCAAAGTAGGATAGATGAGTCTACTTAATTGCAAGGAGAATAGAGATACAAGGAAAAGGCAAAGTTCATGCCACCCACATCCATAAGCAATTTCTTTGAAGTTGATCACAATCTGGGAGGTAAGATTATAGGTGTGAATTTAGCACCAGATAGTAGGTGCAGATTTCCCATCCTAAGACTGGAGGGAGCACTAGGGTGATCTAGTCAATGAGATTTAAAACGAGATCACATGGTGTATTTTGTGTTAGGGTTGAAGGATTTCTCTGTTAGACTGCCTAGCAATATTTTTAAATTCAGCTTTCATAAGGTAACTATAGATTTCTGGTCTTTTTTGTTTCTATTTTCTTGCAGCATTCACCTAATCAGCAAAAATTATACTTAATGTCATAACCAAAGGAATTCCAGGTTCTACGGGCAAAACTGTCTAATCATCTGGAGGATTTGAATAAAAATATCTCATTACATAAAATGGAAATTGAGCAGTCCACATAGAAATCTGATCCTTTAAAGGCATTTTTCTCAGAATGGCTTTAGTCGTTATCGAGGAACACAGAAGCATGACATACCGGCTTTGTTTTCAAGCTCCTAATTCACCATGCACAGCATTAGGTCTGTTTAACCAGTGTCTAAAATGGTTACGGCTGCAAAGAAAAAGGCCAGTGTCTGAGCAGAACAACAGGTGCAGAGCACCTGGAGCAGCAGCACTCAGACCAGTGAACTGCCTTATTCATCCCAATGAGCCCAAGGTGTAGTTTTATGATACAGCTGAGCCACTCTGTGCAAACTGCTCACAAACAGGCCTTGCTCTCCTCCTCCACCATTTCCTTTGAGCCAGCTCTGGCACTGGCTGGAGAGCAGAGTAAAGCAGATCAGGAAAATTACACAGAAGAAAACTTTCCAAGGCATCTCTATGCCCTAAAAGAGGGAGGAAAGAAAGAAAAGACTCTTTTCCATGGACTGAGAGGATGAAGAGAAGTGGCTTTGAAATCTGTAACTTGCAAATGTATAAATCTGGTAACCTATTCCTCTCCTCAGGTGAGGTTCAGTACATGATTAAAACCCTTCTATTTACCTTGTTAAAGACCCTTGAGCAGTCTCTGATGGGTGCACTGGGACAGCTCCCAGAACCATATTAGCTACAGTAGCATCGTGCTACTGTGCAAGCAGCCATGGATGGAAGGGAAGAGGGATTCAGCCACTAGCAGGACCACACTGACATGGCACCTTACTTGGGACTTCGGGCTGGCATAGAGGTCACTATGCTGCAAGGGTATTTTGAGAATGGCACACTGAACACTGCAGCTCCCTGAGGAGCTTAAACCTGTGATCTCTTCCTTCTCCCTAGCTGATGCCCACAACTCTCCTGGGAAAACACTTGTTCTCATTTCCCATATTCACCCAGCCAGGAGATGCATGATCCTGGGGAAGAGAAAGGACTGACTGGGTTAGATTACTCTTTTTGGCATCATTATACAGGCTTAAGCCCATGAGAACTTTCTTATGAGTGCAGGTGGATATTCATGGCGTAACAATGCCAGCAACACTTTCTACACAGGTGTACTAGTTTGAAAACAAACTAGTGAGAGACTCCAAGTCAGAAATACAATTTAATAGGAAAAATAAAATAAATGCAATAGTACAGAAAACAACCCACGGACAGAGTCAGAGTACAACCTGACCCCCTGACGGTCAGGGGGTTGGTAGCAGTCCAATTAAATGGTGGCTGCAGTCCTCCTGGAGTGATGGCTCTGTTGAAGCAGTAACTCTGTAGAAGGGTCTGATCTTCCGCTGAAGGTCCAGTGGTGGTGTAGAAGGGTCTGGTCTTCTTCTGAGAATCCAGCAGAAAAGGCTGCTTGTGCTGTTCCAAACCCCAGATTATATCCAGGTGGGAATGCTTGGCTCCTTCCCCCTGGGCGGAGCATCTCACAGTGGGATGGTGAGTCATGCGGCAAGGCATTGATGAGCCCATTAACAGGAGATAGTCCGGAGGGAGGAGACAGGGAACATTGCTACACCTGGTTTCAACAGATCATGAGGATGGTAATAGAATACACTGTAACCCAGGACAACAGGCCTGGCCTGTTTACCTTTCTATGTGGTGTCCTACTTTGCCATCATTTAGGAGACTGACATTGCCTCTTTTTGCTTAAGACCCAGGTCCAGTGGACCAACAGACTCTGGACCAGATTCCTATGAGAATAGGGTGTGCACAGCTTCCATGCATGTAATTTCAGAGTCTTACACGAACTGAAAATGGTAGAGGTCCACTATTTCCTTTCTAATGTACCCTTTGGGCTCTCTGATAGGAAAGTTTTGCTGTTAAGGTCAGTTATAATCAAAATCAATGACCCACTAAATAATAGAGCAAAACTTACCTGTCTCTGTTCTAGATTTCCTATTTCATACAGTGACTTTGCCATGGTATCTTCAGGAAATCAAATGCTGAATGAGAACCAGCTGGCACAAGCTGAATCTGGCAGGAATACAGTAATTCTGGTCAAGCTGGAAAAAGAAAAATGCTTCAAAAAGTATGTGGTACATGAACATTACCCTTGCTTGCCTCTATCTCTGCTCATGTCAGCATACAGGTCCTAAATCATGCTAATCTCATAATCAAGTTAGAAAACCTTTAGAGCACCAACAAAATGACTTGAATTTCCTTGCAAGAAAAGATCTGATCCCAAACTGCTTCACTGCTCTTGGTGCTAGAAAAGTGGGGGCAGTGGTGAAGAGTCTCATTCTGGCAGAAAAATGCAGCCTACCTGTGCTGGCAGCTGCAGATGTCCCTGCTTGTTCAACCAACTCTTTGTCTTTCCAACACTGCTGGTCAAATTTCAAAATTTAATCCTCACATTTCACCAGCACTTCCAAATCCACCTATCTGATTTCCCAGATGAATTATACAAGGCCAAAAGAAAGCATTTTTCTTATCAAAAGGAGTTTATCAAAAGGTCTCTCACAAGCAGAGACCATGGAATAAAGTTTTAGTAGTTAAAATGGATTTCATCTACCCTTAAAGCATTCCTTATCATTTCTTCTAGGACAAAGATTTTTCCTTTTTTTCACTATGTGCATATTTTCATTACCATAACTCCACTTTTGCCCGAGGCAGGAAGAGAAGAAATTTCCTGCAGCACAAACAAACAAGCAAAAAAAAAAAAAAAAAAAAAAAAAAAAAAAAAAAAAAAAAAAAAAAAAAAAAAAAAAAAA
>VZTD01003784.1:2462454-2498211 GCA_013397725.1 Rhagologus leucostigma
AAAATTCAGCATAATTTCCTTAAGGCAAAGGCAAAGAACAGTGAACTAGGGCTTATTTACTCTCATAAATCTGAAGAAAGGCATGCAGGTTCAACACCATAAAAATCCAGGTAGCCTATAATATTTCCTATGAGCAAAAAATCTGAAGGTGTAATATTTTGTTCTGGAGGTGGACAGGGCTTTACAGGAACACAAGACCAGGTTTCCGTTTCAGGAAATGGGAGACCAATTTTACTCTAATGTGTAAACGGGTTATGTTGGTAGGTAATCAGAATGGCAGCATACTTTGAGTCCTTTACAAAGAGTAGAGTCTGTTTTACCGCTTTTCGAAAAGAAGAAGCATTACTAGTTTTTACGTCTTTTCTGACCTATGCTGTATGGATTAACCAATTTCTGTCAAAACAGGCTAACCTGTTTTCCAGAAATGCAAAGCATAATGAAAGGAACCTGTCCCAGGCATTAGTGTTAGACACTGTCTAACCCATGCTAACAGTTTTAAACAAAACCAACCACTGTCAGACTGTGTTCGTGCTTTCTGTTGTTCATTACTACCAAAGCAGTGGCTTTCCTAATGAAGAAATCAAACTGGAATCTGACACTTCAGAGTCTGAGTAGCTGCAGAGAACAAAACTAAAATGAAAACAATACCCTGGGACCAGAGTTTCACATGTGGTAGCAGTTACTCTCACCGCCTCTCCCAGCACTGCCTATCTGCATAATCATGGGCTGCAGAGCAAGTTCAAAAGGCTTTTCTACAGGGGAACCCCACACTGCCTTAGCTGCAGCACAGCACATCCCTGCATGGACACCCAGCAGTTTAGAGCTGAAGACAAGACCTTGGCTTGCTTCTGTCCTACAGAACAGCAAAACTTGGCTAGTGCATACTGAAAGATAGACCAACTCTCTTCTGTCGGCCTGGTCGCCTAATTATTTTGTCAAATCTGTATTAAACACTCCAACTAATTCAAACATTCTCTGGGCCCCAGATTGCTTGTCCTGCTTTTGCAGGTGTTATTGTTTGGCTGCCACAGGCAGGATCACGGGCTGAGCAGGCTGTAGATCTGGTATAGTACTGATGCCTTAGGTTTTAACTTTTATATTTTTCAAATCCTGTACTGCCTAGTGCGTAACTCTGAAGTTTCTTGTGGCCTGTTAGCTGCTCTTCTCTCATGCTAGCTAGACATAAAAAAGCCTCTCCAAGCCTGCTTTCCAACGACACCTAGACTGTCCTAGGCCCAAAATGGGTAAACCAACATCTTTAAGAAGGGGATAAGCTTGGGAAAATTACATCATTAACTGAAGTTTTAATTGGAGAATTAACCCTGATATGCAAATGAACCAAACTTATAAAAGTGTGAAGAACTCATGACTCCGGGTCCATCTTGGGTGTCACCTTTGGCCTGCCCAGGGTGTATCTTTGAAGGCCCTTCAAATAAATACCTACCTTTATTCCCTTATTCTTGTCTAGTCTCTGTTTTTTTTAGGTGGCCACCTCAGGCATCAATACAACTACTACTATATTTGCATGTTAATACAACTCTGTATTTAGAACAAGGATCAACACTTGGCTCTAATCTCATAAATTGTACTTTGCCATTAGCTTCAGGTGGTCCAGGATTTCACCTCAGACCTTTAAAATCAAACACTGTCTTCCTGGTTATATATATTCTAGACCAGTATGTTAAATTAAGTAGCAGATCAGCCATGTCCTTTAAAAATCACTTCTGACCCCTTCCAAAAAATTAATTCTGACCCAAACTATTGCACATGAGAAGAAGGACCCTCAGATGTTTCACTGGAAAGTTAAGTGAAGCAGATATAACAATTACCACACTGTTTCGTCCAGAAGTCCCTAACGTCCATTGTGCCGTCAGTGAAAAACCGATGCCTTGTGCTCCCTCAGCTGGTTAATTCGTGAACGTTTCCCAGAGCTATGCTGTTACTGATGGCTGAATTTTCCGCAGATTGCTAATGCCTTTACATGTGCAAAGATACTTGTCTCTACAAAAAAAGAGCTTACAGCAGCGGTAACAATACAGTGTGGAGATGCAAAATGACCCACTGTTAGGGCACTGGATATTATCTTGAGTTGTCTGACAGTGGTGTCGAAAGATAACAGATGAAAGCAAACATTGACTCTTCCCTCTCATCTCCACACACTTAATTAGACTTTACCCTGACAAAACCCTATTCTTTAAAGGAACAACCTTAACCCATAATTCCGCGCTGTCATACAGCACTTCACATGGTATTGTAATTAATTCAGGAGAATAGTGTTTTCTGCTATGGAATTCCCTAAAGTTTTTTTTTTTTACTGCTATTTTCAATGCATTTTTATTATTTAAACATTGGCCTCTCAGTGAAAGGCACGCAGGACTGACCACAAACCTTCAAATAGGCAGCCTGTGGAATCCATTCACTGCAATAACCCAGCACAGGCTGAAACAGAAAAGTAGCAAACTTCTCGTCCACTCAGCTGTGGTTCATTTGAGGTTTTCCTTGTGATACTAGGAAATTCCATTTTGTCTCTGTACCTTTTTATTACCAAGAAAAATGATTTGCCATTATCTTTTATTCAATTATTTCCTATACTTATTGTTCTCTCTTCTTTGCCTTTCCTTCCAGGCAAATCTAATTGAAATTTGGTAGGCCTACTTTCTCTTATTAAGTTACTGTAAAAATAAAACACAGCTTCAGTATGTTTAATGAAAATATGCAATTAAGTGTCAGCAATATAAGTTTAATAATTCTGTTTAATTTACACCTTTGGGTACATTAAAGCATTATATGCCTTCAGTGTAAGTGGAGATTTCCTTTAGATGCCAAGAAGAAAATGAAGAAAAAGTAGGGCTTTGAGGAACTAAATTCTCCAGTGAATATGTCTTCCACTATTTGTGTTTCTTTATAGGTAGCCATGTATACGACAGGTGTCTTTCATGGAAAGTTGTGTTGGATTGTTTGGACACTTCTTAGTATGGTCCTGGTATTTGCTTCTACTGAACAAGTAAGTTGAAATAAGGTTGTAGGAATCTAGCTATTTTGTCATGCAAAACTGTCACTAAATAAGGCTTCTACAAAAGCAGCTTGTACATATAGCACCAACCCGAGAAAAGCAAGCATCTTTTTTTTTTTCCTGTATCTGAGACGCAGGCAATATTCTACAGAAGCAACAAAACTTTTTGTAAGCAATTTGTTACAGGATCTACTTAGAAATCAGATTAAGAAAATTTCGCAGGTGTAGTTGAATTCAGAGGAATGTAGCTATCTGCCAGAGACCCCTATGGAGACTGATTCCCAATTCTGCTTAATTCCAAAGTCGTCTTTATATTAATGAACAAAGAATTGCACAGTCTTCAGAAAGGACTCAGATTCTTTTCAGAGTTTCTTGCAAGGATAAGGCCAATTTGGCACAGGAGAACAATAAAACGTCAAAGTGAATTGAGTGCAAGTTGACAAAGGAGACAAAGTAGCAGCCCTGGCAAACAAAGAATGTCTTTTTCTCTGGGTATGGAGAGGCAGTGGGGATATCAGACGATGGTCAGATGTGCTTTAACTTTTGCGTGAAGGTCCTTAAAGTTCTTCAGCACGAGACACCAGCTTCCAGCCAGCCCTGCAATGTGAGCCAAGGTGATGCTCAGGATCCAAATTGTGGTGGTTAATGGGGTGAAGGCCACAAAATGAGCTGGCCTGCAGCTTTTCACCTACATTTCTGAAGCATTTTTAAGGTCAGATAAAGGTTAGATAAAACATCTGTACACCTCTGGATCATCCTTGCAGGTAGCCACATCACTGAGTTTCTCTAATCAGAGAAAGGAAAACCAGAAAAAGTCTCATAGAATATTACTTCCCTATGGAGTGAATGATAGAAAATAAAAACCTTTCAACCTATAGAAACAAAATTACAGGAAATTATTTTAAAACATGATGTCTAGCAGCACCTTCTAGTGAGCTTCCAGATAACTCCAGGACTCAGTTACAGGTCAATTTGCTAATTTCCAAATACAGTGGAGGCCTAGCTTTACAACTCCGTGTTTCAAGATCCAAGCTTGTTTAACAGCAGAAACTGTTGCCTGTTCTACCAAAATGAGAATTCAGTGAAAATCCGATAATATTGTTAAAAGCTACAACAACATTTTCATGGACTTATTGCAATAATGCACCCCATGAAGGAGCTAAGATGAAAAAGAATCTATTCCAGATGAGTCTCTAATCTTAAAATATAAATCCAACTTGTAACAAAACAGTAAAGCAAGATTTATCTAAAATTTATCTCTGATAAGTCTGGAGAAATTGGTTAATAATTTGTCACATACACTTTAAAAGTAATGGTAGCATCCCCTGATAGACTGCTGCTCTGAAATAATTTTCTGAAGCAGCTGGCAAGGAATGTGTATAAATTAAAAGATATATGTGACTGCTCTCTCTGTGAGGTATAGAGAGAATTTAGATCCACCTTTTTGTCAGGTGATCTTTTGCTAATCTGGTAACAAAGCTGAAATATGCCAGTAGAGACCTTAAGAATCAGACTCTGATGCAGAGAATTACATTGTACTTGGAATGCTTCATATTCACCTAAGACAAGGAGTACAGGATTTACAATAGAAAATGTTGCTATCCCTCTTTACCATATGGGGATCCTAAATTTTCCCTCTCATCATTCTGCTCACTGATATCTGTCACCGAGTGTAAGGCAATGAAGATTTATTTCTTGAGCTACCAAGCAGTTATAAAGTAAGATAGTTTCCAGGGACTGGGGGCTGTTTTATCTGAAGTAATTTCTCCAGTAACACAGAAATAATTTTTCTGGTAACACAGAAATCACTGGGAAAAAAATGGGTAAATGTACTGGGCTATAAATAAAAATACAAAGCAGGCTTATATAGGAAATGTTATCCCAATTCAAGTAATACATTTAAAGTACATTTATTTGAAATACACAGCAGAGTTTCATAAAGATGTGGTTGTTTGGATTGGTCGTCTTATGATTAGAAAACTCATTTTGCTACGTTCATGGCACTTTAAAAGATGTAACTGTCTCATTACTTGGTGTTGAAAATATAACTCCAGCCTGAGCAGTCATCTCATCCAAAATTCACATTGTTTATGGGAAATGCAGCCAATACTAAAGGACATCACAGGTCACAACATTTCTACACTGACCTTTGGAGACTGTAATTTTTTTTTTGCAATGAGATGATATTTAGAATTTCCTGGCTCATTTGAAGGAAATCTGCATGGTGTGTATGCAAGCATTAAAGCTGAACTAAGTTATGTTTTCTTAATTCTGTAGCCAGTGATACCACTCAGTCTCAGTGGAAATGGGATGTGACAGTTTTCATCTGGTGAAGTTATAAACAGTATTGTTGAAGGAAACAGATCTCTCCTTTCAAGATGACAAAGAGAAGGAAGTGTAGCTGGCTTTGGCATAAGCCCTGGCCATAAAGAGGGCTGTTTTCTCTGAAGTGCTCTATGTACATCCCCGGTTACAAGCAGGCAGTAAACATGTTTAAGGTTGGAGAAAACTTTGTTAGTCCGTGAGGCTACCATCACCAACAACTGAGTATTTAAGTGAAGGGATGGAGGGCATAAAAATAAAAATGGCCCACCAGCCTTAATTTCCTGTAGCTAGTCATGTCTTTCTGGAAATTTTAAACTTGTTTTTGCTTTCTTCTCAGTTCTAGGGAAGGGGACTGCTTTAGAGAGGGGAGAAGATGCCTGAAAAAAAAGCGAAACCTATGAAGAGACAGCTGAAATCAGTTTTCTGCACTAGCCTTTGATTAGCTGTTCCCCAGCTTTAAACCCCTGAAGCTAAAGGAACTAAAAAACCCAGCCATAAACAATGAACGCTTTGAATTAGCTTCTCTTCATATGTCATGCAAGAGGAGAGGAGTGACGTGCCCGCAGCCAACAGCCACGGAGAAGGTCAGCCGGAATCTGCAACAAAATCCGAGGGTGGAAACTAATAGCTAAAAGCATCTTCGGGACAATTAAGGAAAGCTGCATAAAAGTGAAGATGTCTGTTAACTAAGCAAGTAAAACACTTGTTAATGCAGGAGAACAGCCGCCGTGCAAACCCACCTGAACACGTGGTGGTGGTGGTGGCGGCGGCTCTGAACTCTGTCCCTGTGCAGCCCAACACTTCTGCCCCATTTCCTTCAATGTTCAGTCTCCCCCAGGATCATGTCTTGCTGCTCAGGGATGCGAGGAGACAGCAGATCTAGAGGAAAGTGAATATATCTAATACAGGAAATTCAGTCCATCCACTAGAAGATTTTGTTCCTGCTCAAAACACCAGTAAAGCCTCAAAACACCAGGAGAATATTGGCTTCAATGAGGAATGAAAAAAGACGAAAAAGATCTGGTTAGTTGATAATATACTATCCATTCTGAAGAATCCAATTAACACTGAAATCACTGTCGTCTTCTGACAGACATTCAAACAGGCCTGTAAATATCCAAGTGAACTTTTCACAGAGTGTGTTTATTTAAACAAAAAGATCAAGGCAGAGGCTTGCAAGAGAGCCAGTGAAGGCTTCTTTTTTAAAGGAAAAAAGGAAACATCTACACTAAGATGGTAGGAGAAGAGTTTAGACATAAACCAGACAAATCTTAGGAAAAATTAATTTGTTTTATTCACACTTGTTCATGGGAACCGGGTATTATGGTTGAATTTTTATGAAGATGAATTACAAGGCAAGTGATTTTTCTTTTACCATTTTGAATCATTACTTCACCATTATTTTTCCCTGAAGTTTTTTATTTCTGATTTTCCCTCAGTTAATAATTTATATTACAGGTATTACAGACAATTTGGTGCCCCAGAGAGATTTCTTAACACCAGTGATTATCACTAAAAGCAGTAACTTCTTCAGGGCCCCTTTTTACATAAACGTCTTTAAACTGTGAAGGAGAAGAGTACGAAATGGAGAGATTTTAGAAGTTGCCCAGGAGATGTTAGCAGTATCAAATTCTGGGAGTGCAGAGAGCAAGTGTTTAAAAACCAGAAATAATATAACCTAAGAAGCAGTATTTGCCTGTACAAAAACCTTTCCACAACATCTTCATTTACTACACATCCTGTAGCATTAGCATAACTAAAACTAATCCCAAACTAACAATAAAAAAAAATCTAAGGCACATGAAAAAAAAAAACCTGCTCCTAGATCTTCATCACTAAACCAGCTTATAGGGTTTTGCTCATTTTTCCTTTTTACCATCTAGAAACTAACATCATGTTGCTCCTTGATATTAAAATGAATAAATTATACTTAGGGCCTCTAAATTTTATGGAGAGAAGGTACTCCTGCATTTTTTCTCATATGGCATTCTACATAAGCCCAAGAAGATGGGAATCCATATTTAATTTTATCAACCCCTCTTTAAAAATCAGAAACAAAAACTCAAATTGCTTTGGATTTTCTGTCTGCTCGTTAGTCATTGTGTTCTCACCACATTCCAGGAACAGAGTCTTCCAAAGGCTGCAGACTTGCATACATCAGGATGAACTTTTTTTTAAATATGATTTCTCAAGCAAGAAAGAAAATGTATGTAAAAGGGAAGTTGCTCCTTTAGCCAAAGAGGTGCTCAGAAAATGTTTAGATGGCTGTAAATAGATGTGTACTTCCATAGATCACAGAATCATCAAAGAATCATAGAATGGTTTGGGTTGGAAGGGATCTTAAAGATCACCTAATTCCAACCTCCCTTCCAAGGGCAGGTACACCTTCCACGAGACCCGGTTGCTCAGAGCCCCATCCAACCTGGCCTTGAACACTTCCAGGGATGAGGCATCCACAGCTTCTCTTGGCAACCTGTTCCAGCTCCTCAGCAGCCTCACAATAAAGAATTTTTTCCTAATATCTAATCTAAACCTACCCTCCTTCATTTTAAACGCATTCACCCATGTCCTGTCTCTACATGCCCTTGTGAAAAGTCCAACGACTTGCAAAATCCTTTATGCAGCTGTCCTTCTCCCTGTGCATGCACACCATTCAGAAACCTGTCTCCAAAGGTTTCTTTGTTTCTTAAGAGCCTGTTGCTAAAGGGGTGTTGGCAAGTATAGACGATTTACCTTCAGGTATAAAGGAGGAAATACATCTTCAGTGTTTGTGCTTACAAGGTTGTGAATGGAAAACCTGGATGTACAAGGAAACTTGTTTATTCACTGATACCAGATTTCTTGCCAGCCCTGACACTTCTTGAAGGATGGAATTTTTCTATTAAAAAAACCAACCAAACAAACTACTACAAAACAATATAGTAGATGTTTCCCTATTTTCTTTTACACTTGCCTCTAATTTTAGTGGCACATGTAAGACATAACTATAATGCCAGTGTTATAAAATTAATATGACCATGGAAAATGTGCACAAGAGACACAGTAGCTACTGTATTTTCCCAGTATGTTCTGCATTAGCGGCGTTGAAGCAGTTATAAATCCTGGTTTCAGTTACCCAATTCCAGCCACGTTAAGTTGGCATTTTTCAATCCAGAGTTTTGGCCCAAGACAATTTAGGGCAGAATGTTTTCAGTTTTAGTTTTGCAACGTTTTTCAAGAGTTACCTTAAAACATCCTGGTGATTTTCCCTTTAAACAGCTCCTGTGTTTCTGGCTTTGACACTGTACTTTGGCAAGATGATTACTCTGTCCATGATGCACCAGACGAAATAAAGCTGGTCTGCAAAGCAGCGAGGATGGGAGAAGATGGGATGGCGGATGGGGAATGGAAAAAGAATGCACAGGTAGTTGGCATGAGGATGGTGGAAGTGGTCACTTTCCCTCTAAGGCTGGATATCGAACTGTCTCAGGAAGGAGAACACTAAAACTGGAGGAGAAACTGCAAGAGGAAGAGTTTGGGAAGGAGGTAGCAAGTGGGAAGGGGAAAAGAACAGAGAAGGAATTATGCCCTGGGGGAAGGTGGAGGTGGAAGAACAAAACACCTGTGAGCAGCTGAGGAGTCCAGAGAGCAGGCTGATATGACACTGGGAGCACTAGGGGGAAAATTCAGATGGCAGGCCTGGAAGGATTGGCTGGGTAAGAAAAATTATACTGCAAGCTGGAAAAAATGGGGAGGAAGATACAAAGCCAGACAAGAGACAGGCCTGGCACACAAACATGGGCGGAAAAAGATAAAGCAGAAGGTCAGACCTGGGGCTGGAAAGAAATCTCGGAAGAACCTATGCCTCACTGGAAAAAAAATAAATAGGTGCCTTGTAAAAGAAAGTTTTTGTCAAGTGAGGGGTTCAAAAGATAGAAAGTTTCAGATTAAGGCTGCCTGTGTAACCCTAGCTCAATCTTATTTGGGGTATTTTTACCACAACTCTCACTCAGATTAGAAACTTCTTGCTTTTCATGGCACCTCATCATTACAATTAAATCAAATTATTAGACTTGCATAACAAAGAAAACACAAAGAAAATATTATGTTGGTGAAAACAATTTTTCAAAGTGCAAAAGTAACAGAGAAATAGGGACAAGAGAGGTCATTGCAAAGAAAATGCTACAGTATACTCTGGATAAGTGTAAGTCATTAATAACATCATGCCTTTTTGAAAATTATATATAATGTAATATAATAACAAGGAAACAACCTTTATCAAACAGCAAATAAACAAGTAGCACACTAGAAGACAAGAAGAAGCTTAATGCATGTGCATCTATTTAAGGGCAAAATGTAACTGTGATTTATGTTGCATGTAGGAAGAAAAAAGACATTGCAGAGCTAGGAAAGTTGAACAGGCTACAGAAAAGTACAGACAAAATAGTTAAGAGCAGTTTGAATGTTTCGGATTTGCAACAACAGCCTACATATTGGGATCTTCAGGATTCAGGCCCACTGTCCAATCTGAATTAAAAATCCAGTCAGGAGATCCTAATATGAAATAGAAGGTCAGAAGTTTTGGGGAATGCTAACAATGAAAATTCAGGAGAAGAACGTGTACTTTAAGTTTTCTACTATTGTTGCCAGTCAAGTTCACTATACCTGTACTCACAGTGCAGCAAAGAGATGTGGATGCTATCTACAGTTTATCCTCATAAATGCAATGAAACTCTTCAACTAGGATGCAGCCCAGATAATAATGCTCTTTAACACTGGACGGCAGCCTATACCAATATAAAGAAAACACAAGAATTTCTGCAATAGTCTGCTGTATTTCTCAGAAACTTTTAAAACCTTCTAAATCCTATTGTCAATGGTGACTGAAGTTCCCTTTCCCACGGCATTTTCTCAAAGTCTCTGCTGATAGGAAGACTTTGGAGAACGAATGGGGTTTAAAATCCAGTCTTCCCTTAGCAAGTAGCCAGAAAAAAAAAGGAAAAAAAAGGCAGAAAAGGTGTAGTGAAATAACATCCTCTCTTTTAATCAAGTACTTTTTTCAGCCTTTCTGATTTAATGGCAAAATTCTCCATTTAAGGGTCGCTATTGTTAAGAGTTACAGTCAGAAAACAGTTTTTAGTGTCCATTGAATTCTTTTGATGCCCCCTGCAGGCCATTTTGGATAGGAAGCCTAAATCCTCCTTGGAGAAATCCTGTAGGTAGTATTAAAATACCTATTTTATTAAGAAATACAGCTGCTACCAGTTTAGCTTGCCTCATGAACTTACTGACACGCAGTCCTTCCTGTTCCGACATGCACAAGCAAAATGTAAAACAGTTCCAGATTCCTTCCCGCTGACCTAATTAGGCAGAGTAACGAAGGCTGGTGGAGCTGCGCAGCACAGAGATGTGCAAGGCCAAATATGGGGGTAAAACTGGCGACGCCCGTGGTACGTGAGACTTGGAGGAGTCTGCCCCATCCCTGTGGGGACGTGCAGCTTTGCTGTTTTCTATCCTAAAGATACCAATCTGTTGTCAAACGCTTTCGCCTCCATGTGATGGTGACTCCTAGAGATGAACAAACTTCTGGAATTAGTCAATAGCACAGCTAACGTGGAGTCAGTCACCTTCAAGAAGCTGAGGGTTTCCCATTAAGGTGGCTTCTCCTTACTAAATGCCCTCCAAGACTTCACAGTACCTGCCTGAGGGTCTGGTTAGGCTCTCTTCTCCAGCATGGTGCAGGTTCAGCATCCTTGGGGACAAACGTGATAAAACTGCACTAGCTGGTTATTTTTCATTACTTTCCTTTTTAACCATGGAGACTACACATATTATACTTTTCTCATAGGGGATCTGTTTTGCTAGCAGTTTGGATGAAATATGCAACTTTGGTACTCAGGAGAAGAGAAAAACTGTAATCACACACCATTAAAAGAATCACCCCACTACCCTAGCAGCATGTAACAGGATACAGTGTGCTATGAAAACCTGCTTTAAAAAGTTTAAGTGATGCTTTCTTTAAAAATCAGGACCAATCACTCTTTTTTTTTGTTTGGTTTTTTTTGAGAAAAGATACGTAAGACATGGAAGGCAAATATGGTGGGATAATTCCCAGTTAAAAATATTAAGGGTATAGATTAAAGAAAAAGTAGAAGACAGATATATTCTAAAGGATGTTTGTGAGATGGCTTGCAGGGAAGTGAACAATACTGAGAATAGTTAATTAGCAATGGGAAATTAGTACAAAAGAATGTAAGGTTCTCATAACCTTTTGTTCCTGCTGTCATCTATTTTTTAGGGGAAAAAAAAGCCCTCTGAGACAGGTAGTCGAAGTTTGATGGACGCACACAAGCTGATCTGGGATCATTCTGGACTTCTTAAATCCACCTACAGCAGTTTCGAGCCAACATGCAGCCAGTGAGAATAATATGGGTGGGAAAGAAAGGACACGAGGTGCAAGCAAGTCTCTCCTGAGGAATCGCTGCTATTTTCTGGTTTTCGTTACACAGATGTTAACTCCGAGCTATTCTGTGTGCTTGTTTGATAGCTAGTGTCTAAGGTACACTGCTTTTCTTCTGAAATGTCATCTTCCTATTGTGAGCACTGAAATAACTGCCATGCTGAGGTTTGGGGGTGGGTTGTTTGTTTTGTAGGGTTTATCTCTGCCAGCCTCTTGCAGGATAGCTCTGCCTTGGCAGAGAGCACTCAGGAGAGATTGCTGTTTCGAGTCTTACTCAGTTCAGGGAAACTAGAATAACTTTTCACTTTTATTCCTTGGAGGCAACCAACCAAACTTAATTTCCTTCCCAAAGAATGAGAGGAAATTAAAACAAGTGTTTAAAAGGAGTGGAGTATATGCTTAAAACATTTGTGAGAGAGTCAGTTTTAGTTAATGCACACGCACACACGCACAATTATTGTGGTAAAGCTTTCAAGGCATCACTTATTTGACTCATACACTGAACATTCAACATATTTACCACTTAAAGCACTTCTTTGTACACAGCATTATTCACCTTAAGACCTGTTCTGATTTATTCTGTTAACTGAGGTGGCTGTGCTGATCCAGACCACAAAATAACTGGCTGGGTGAGGAAAAGCCCTGGCTTAGGCAGACAGTAGTGGGTAGTTGTTCAGCTGGGGAAGGTGTCAGTGGCCATGAAGTTTAGTGAGTATGTCATTACAAGGCATAAACTGATGGACAGAGACTTCTTACACACAGTGAATGGAAAGAGAAGAATAAGAAGGGGAGAGGCCAACATCCTGTATCCTATCCCCTGAGCAAATATTACCATCTGGGCATCCACAATTCCAGAAGCTGATCCTTTCTTTAAGGGCTGTTAGAGAAATGGAGAATAGGGGATATCAACACCATCAGCACCTTAATTTAGGGTAAGTGCCACAAAGACTCTGGTTCCTGCTCCCATCTGTGGGATGCCCAGCGCAGTGTGCAGTGCAAATTGTACAGTGGGCCCTTGGTGCAGTGAAGAGGGAAGGTCATTCAGCTTACCGATGATCTTGTTTCTTCTGGCAGTAGGCATTTCATTTGAACTAGTTTCTTAGGATCCTGGCTTCTGCTAGATATTTAGAAGTAATTTGGAAAATGTAAGCTCTTTTTAATTTGTTGTGAGAGAGAACAAAACCAAAAACCTATTTGGTTAACACAAATTGTAAACCTCGTGATTTTGTTTTTCAAATTTTCAGAAAATTTTCAGAGCAGAGTTGTTGGGGAAGATGAAACAGGAAAGACTTAAAAGTATGATTGTCTGGCCAAAGGTGCTGAGTATATGGAAACTATGAACCAGATAGAAATGAAAGTATACTTTGAGATACCAGGCCTTGGTTACTGAACAACTGGAAAACAATGGTATGGCCACTGAAGGTAATCCCCTCTTGATTGAACAATACCCTCTGCTTGAAAGCAGGTCCAAGGGTCAGAGCAGACCCTGCTAGCTTGGCAGAAGGGGTCCAAAGAGTAGTTTTAGAGTTTAAAATGTAACACAGTATGGTAATGCAATGATTCTTATACGCTATATGTAAATGCTATAGGATTTGTATCTTGTACTAGTTTGGTTGATGAAAATTAGAATATTCAACACAGAAGATGATTTATTGTATTGTAAAGGACTTCTAGGATCATCCTTCTTACCCTTCTTAACCTACTACATCCTTCTCACCCTTCTTCTTCAGCTCTCTCTCTCTCTTGCACTCCTTTACTTTTCTGGCCTGCTCCGAGCTGCGACTGGCAGCTCTAAGCAGGCCCCCTGTACCCACGCCCTTCGTAATAAACCTCATACTCTAAAACCGGACTTCAGAGATCTCTCGTCTCCATCCGTCCCGACCGTCCAAACACCACAGAAACATCTTACACAGAATCTCACGTTTCCAAGAATTCCTTTAAAAATTAGTTATTTCACAGTGCATTTAGTAGTATTTTAAGCACCAGCACAGTTAATGAGCTCTGCTGTTGCCATATGAGCAGTACATTACTCTATGTCATTGCAGTCTCATTTAATCTCTTGCTTTGATTCCTAACTCTTGCAGCTTCAGAAATTGGCACGGGGAGCTCCAGATCCCTAGTGAAGGTTAGGCAAGGAGTCTATAAAACAGTTTTAACTGTGCTGCCGTTTTCAAGAGAAAGGGTAAGCAAGAGCAGCTGCTCTGGTTGTCCTCTGGGTGGCTTGCAATCCTTTATCTCTCCAAGCAAAGACTGCTGCTGACTCCTAAGGTTCCGTGTAAACACAGCAAAGCCAGGAGAGCTGTTGTTTTGGACACTGTCATTTAATCATCCAAGGTAGGAAAATGCATCACAGATCTGAGACAAGAATCTGCTGCTGTGCTTACTTTGCTTTGCCTAATGGTCTATCATGTCATTCTATTTTATCTCCATCTCAAGATGGTAAGAGGAATCCCCTAGGCACCCTTTATCTAATACCTCCTGCAGAACAAATTGCTTTCACTTCTTTAAGTTGCTCTCACTTTCACAGTGATACAGCAGAGGAAAGTAAACTTTCTGATGATCTACAGCAAGAAGTAGATAACGTGCCCTCCTGGCAACACTGAAGGAGAAGCAGAAAATTTTCATAAACACATTTCTAAAAGGCAAGATCAGAAACAGCACGTTGCAACTTCAGAAAAGCTCCCAGTACAGACTTTGCATTTATGCCCACAACCAGTTGCAATTTGGGATTGTTCAGCTCTCAGGTAGAGATCTAAGGCTGCTTTTCCATGATAACACAAGCTAATTCTGAATTTTAAAAACAGCACTCCTAAAAGGTTTTATGTGCCACAATTCCCGAACAATGGGAAATGAGAAGAAAAAAAAAATTAGCAAAGACTAGGAAGGGTAGAGCAGCTGGAAAGTTGCTTGCTGGAAAAGGACATGTGGGTGCTGGTTGGCATCACCTGAACATGAGCCACTGTGTGCCCAGGCGGCCAAGAAGGTCAATGGCATCCTGGCTTGTGCCAGAAACAGTGTGGCCAGCAGGACCCGGGCAGTGATTGTCCCCCTGTAGTTGGCACTGGTGAGGCTGCATCACAAATCCTGTGTTCACTTTTGGGCCCCTAACTAGAAGAAAGGCACTGAGCTGCTGGAGCATGTCCAGAGAAGTGCAATGGAGCTGGGGAAGGGTCTGGAGCACAAGTCTTATGGGGAGCAGCTGAGGGAACTGGGGCTTTTCAGGTGGAGAAAAGAAGGCTCAGGGGGGATCTTCTCACTTTCTACAGCTACTTGAAAGCAGGTTGTGGCAAGGTGGGGCTTGGTCTTTTCTCCCGGGTAACAAGCCATGCGACAACAGAAAATGGCCTTAAGTTGCATCAAGGGAGGTTTAGATTGGATATTAGGAAAAATTTCTTCATGGAATGAGTTGTCTAGCATTGAAACAGGCTGCCCAGGAAGTGGTGGAGTCACCATACCTGGAGGTATTTAAAAGATGTGTAGATATGGCACTTTGGGAGATGGTTTAGTGGTGGACTTGGCAGTGCTGGGTTAATGGTTGGACTCAATGATCTCAAAGAACTTTTCCACGATAAATGATTCTTTGATTCAATGACTCAAGCTATTTAGGTCAGAGGTCTTTTTCTTCCATATATACAGTGCCCTACAAAGCACTGCTCAGGAGCTTGAGACTGTGGGAAGAATACTGAAGGAACATTTTAGCTAGATAAAATCTCCTAGGAAAAGCCTCATGGACTTAATAACAAAAACATTTTTCAAATGCATGTTGGTTTCAAAGGAATATTCACCTAGTGCAGTAAAATAAGCTCCATCATTTTGACATTATCAAAGCAAAGGGAGAAAAATCCTAATTCTAAATACAGTTTCATCTAAACCCAAAACAGTATTTCTGACTGTTCAAGAACTTCCAGCAAATGAAAGAAAACACATATTTTATGGAGCTTGGCTTCGAATGTTATTCCAACAAAGAATAAATAGTAAACCTTCCTTGAGATCTTCTGACACTAGATTTTGCAAATAAAAAAAAAGGCAAGATTTTTCTAAGTTCATTTATATTTCTGTAAGGATTAAAATAGAACAATATAAAAAAGGATATCAGGCCCTGTAGAAGCTTCAGCGTTTTCATGGCTCAGGGTTTAGGAAAAAGTAGTCCACAGATGGATGTAGTTCCACAACACCACATGCACATATCTGGCAATAAAAAGTAAAATCTGCTGTTCATTTGAAGACAGGATCTGTGGCAAGGTACAGCTGTTTGTTTGAGCTACAACACTGAAAAATAAACCAGTTAACCAACAGCACAAGTTTGCACCCACATCCTAAACATGTCCATTCAAGGCTTTAATTGCATTTATAACACAGATGAGAAAATATGCTACAGGAGGAGGGCTGGAACAAAAACCAGCTTCTGTGACTAAGAGAAAACAGACGTGTGTGTGCTAATTCAAACTGCCAAGAAAACTGTGTGAGGTTGGAAAAGACAGGAAGAAAGGTAGCAACAACCTGAAAATAGTATTAATATGGCTCTGTGAATAACTGATAGTCTTCCGGAGATTGTCTGAGTCCTAGGCAGAAAGACAAGGAAAACGTATTTGTTACTGTTGAAACGAAAATCTGAAAGAAGTATTTGGTGAGCAAGGTCACTTGGTAGTTTTGGACATAGGAAAGTCCATCCAGCCTCAACCTTTTTGGAACTGAGTCAAGAGAAACAATCTAAAGAAAGGGTTGGAGTCAGAAAGTTGCTTCGGCTGTTTAAATGACTCATTAGCTAAAACTCTCAGCCAGCAGAAGAGATTGCCAGATTTTATTGATTCTCCCACTTTCAGAGGCTGAAACTAATATCTCTTGTTTCCCAGGAGAGATCTGTTCTGATTTTCCTCTCTGTATGAAAGGGCTGCTACAGGCAGCTCCATGCTCTAAAATAGTTTACCAGACAGTATTTGAGTGAGAAAACAGAAGTTAAAGTGTTCTTTCTCAAGTCCATGGAGCAAAGAGACATCTAAAAAAAAAAAAAAAAGAAATAGAAAAACTTCTACACTCATCTATAACTCCATTTTACTGAAAATCTTCATAAATTTACAAAATACTGTAGATGGAGACTCATTTGTACAAAGGCTGAACTGTATTACAAGCAAAGCTGTTTCCTTCACATTGCTTTTTATAGATTATGCTATAGGCCTAAACAGGTTAGACAGGGGCCTTGGTTAATCACTGGATTAATTTGGGTTCAGCAATTATGTTGGAAGAGAGATGTTCTGTGTTTCATAACCTATTGCAGTATTCATTTGGACTGTAAAGGCTTTATCAGAAGCAAGTTGCTGGTTACACCTACAGATATTTCTCAATCATAAAAGGAGTATAAGCTTTACGGTTCCCTTGATCTGCCTTTCAATTTTTGCCTTAAAGAAAACATGGCAGGAGAAAGAAGTTGAATTGCAACATCCCTAAAATCTGACCAAAAGCTGCAGTTTGCTTCTGTATCTGGATTAGTGGAAGTGATTCATTTGAAGATGATACTATCTGTTCAGTAAGCATTGTTCACTCCCTGATTTCCTTACAAGGCAGGAATCAGTGCTCCATTCACCAGGTACAAAACATTACAATTTAACTTGCGAGCATATTCTGATTTCCTGACATCACCATAGACTTCTCTGAAAAGTTACTTCATGCAAGTCAGCCCCGTCCTTTACCACTGGCTTAATGCTGATTGCACAGGCCATGGGAAGAAAACACTTAAGAGCAAATCCTTGTGCTAGCACTTCTTGCAGCACAGCATCAAGAAAACAAGGCTGGGAATCAGTTTCCTGGAATTTCAGACACACATGAAACCTTTAAGAAAAATCCACTTTCTCACTAAGGTTCTCGGACTAATTAAGCAGACCCACTGTTCCCACAAAAGCCTGCTCCTGAAAATTAATGCCCACTGGAAAATTAACTGATATTAAAGGAATCTGACAGCAAAAGCAACCTGCTGTGTTCCTCTTGACCACAGTCGAAAGATATACCCTCTGGTTAGCATGCTCAGTAAGATATTATCTCACAGCTATACTGCAGAACCTTTAGTCTATATTGTTGCCTCTCTCCTGGAGTAGCTGCAGGTGATACGGATGAATGCTATCAGTTAATATCAGTTATTATGATTTCATAACAAAATCATAGATGGAAGGGTGGGTGTTGGGTTTTTTTAACCTAATCATTTACTTCCACATTATTGTAGAAGGATAAAGTCACAATTTTATTGCAAAAATAGGTGCTAAAATTCCTAGGAAATTATTCTCTTTTTAGATGCTTAAGAAAGTGCAAGTGTGCGGTAAAAAGATTGGTTTTTCTACTGATAAACCCATGTAAAAACACACTGTATGATGGAGCCAAGTATTTAGTATTCTAGGCCAGACTCCTCAAATTAGAGCAGCTACTTGCTACTCTGCTGACTGTGTAATCTATTAAGCAGTCTTAATCTGACGAATGAAGGACAACGGCATTTTAGTAATGGGCTTCCTATTTGCTTAGGAAGCCTGCCCAGGGGCTCTGAGCACTGCCACTCTCATCACAGTCCCGAGGAAGGCGTGGAGCTCTCCCTCCCTGAGCTCACCGCAGCTGGGTGTGCAGGACAAGAGCAGCAGATCTGCCAGAGCTGTGCTTCCCGTGAGCTCGAGCGCGTGCTGGGAGCAGCGTGCTGCATCTCTCGGCTGCACACCAGGATCCAGCTACGGCTCTGCGCTGTGGCTCAGCTCTCAGAAACACCAAATTGGCAGCGTGACTTTCTTGCACCAGCAAGGCTAAAATTCATTTATCCTGCTGATTTCAGCCAGGGTGTTAGTCACTTTGCCAGGACTGCTGCCAACCCTCAGGCATTCTCCTGTATGATTTCCCCCAAGGCTCTGCGTATGTTGGTCCAGTGCTTATTTTTGTTCTTCTAAGCATTTTTAAAATTCCTCCCAAGCTCAGCGTGGTGATACCCGATGAAAAGGTAGTCAGGAGGCTATTTAGACACCCCTTGCCCAGCTCAGCAGCAAGACTGTGCTACTTTAAGTTTTCTGTAAGTAAAGGAGATGGATTAGCAGGTAATGCAAACACTTTTGCAGCAGTATGAGAAGCACATTAGTTCTACTCACACAAAACCAATCAATATTTAGCAAACAGGCTGCCCATCACTGTGAGTTTTTCAATGGATTTAAAGACGGGAACAGTTAGCAGGAATTCTCCAGTCTTGAAAACACAAATTAGAGACTAGATAAGCAGGGTGACCCAGGGCCACTTCTGATACGAAATACCAGTGAGCCACTTCTTGAATATTCTTGATTTAATCCTCATCCTGCAGTGTTTCAATCATCAGTCTGCATTTTCCTGGGTGCAACAAGCTGAAAAGCCTAAGATACCTCTTTTCACGGCCTTTGCTTTTTTGGAGGCTGGGGTGGATGGGAGGGTCAGAGGTGAGGCTCTTGCATCCACACCTGTGGAAGGACTAGCTGAAAACACAGGAGCACACAGAGGAGTGAATGAATGCACCAAACCAGAAATCAGGTTGAATCAACACACGTTATACAGCTCCTTCCTTTTAATCCACATCACCCCTGCTGCAACATTTTGACTTTTAAAAAAAAGTTGAAGCAAGGTGTTTCTGCTGAAGATGTTAGTTTTTTTTATAAAGTTAAGCCCCTAATGCAAAGTTAGGGAAACAAGTGGAACTCACATCAAAATGGGAGCCTTTGATTCAGCACTCTGCCTAAAGACAAGCTTTCTGACATGGGTAAAATGTGTGTCTAATAAGTTAGCTAGATATTTTTCCAGCATAGTGTTCATGCGTTGCCTATGTTTTAACCATCTGGTGAGCACATTATTTCCTTCAGAAAAGGGAGAGACAGCGGCAAGCACGGCAGAGATTTGCGCAGTTTACATTACGGCTTTACACCCAGCCGTGAGGGCGCAGCACCGCGCCCTGGGAGCAGAGTTTGGCAGCAACCACCAGCACGTCAGGGAAGACCAGACACAACCCTTGCACTTACAGGGACCACATCTCTTCCTCTCTTGGCAACTGACACAGATTTCTGAGAGCACAAACATGAGGAAAATAACCCTGAGCAGACTGTCTGTGGGAGGTGCCATCAAGGCTCTTGGAAGTGCTACCACAGCGCACCACAATGTGCCAGTCTGGTTCAATCACTGTTTTCACAAAATGGAAGGAGCAAGACATGTGAAATTGTGTGAAAGGAGTAACAGTGTGGAGAGGACACTAAAACCTACTTTAACACTGGTTAGGGAAAACTAACACAAATAAAAGCTGGCAAGGCTGTAACCAGCAGGGTGGAAGATCTGCTTTCAGAAAACAGGCAGGAAAGGTGTGAGAGAACATAACTTCCTTTTATAATTGTTGCTTCTCCTACCTTGGCACAAAAAGAAAGCACACAGATTTTACCCTCTGACTGACTCCAGGTCACTGGAACAAAACACTTCCTTTAATTTTAAGCACAACTGCTAAACAAAATTTTCCTACTCCTACAAGAGGTGGTGGTAGGTAAACGTTCCCCTTGTCAGCTCTGAGGTGTTCTCAGAGGAATGTATCAGTTTGTGTGGCTAGGAATGATGCAATCTCAGTCTCCTTTTGCCAATGGATATTTCTGTCCTCCTTTGGTAATTTCATTTAAAGTTTTGTGTGAGGCAGAATGGTCAGTGCCCTAGCTATTGCCATCCATGGTTCCCCATTTTCTTCCACTGTTAGAGCCTAGAATGTTTAACCGGTTGAGCCAGTTCAGGTCTAAAGGAAGGTGCATCTAAAATCCTTCACTGTGGTTTGTCATTACTTCAGTTAAGGCAATTTTTGGTTTTGGCAGTGTCATCATTAAGTCATCAGAAATTTCACTCCATTTCATTAAAAGCAGCCAAGGTTTTTTTACAAGGTGCATTGAGATGACTAAAGTAATAGTAACCAGGATTCCACATCTCAGAGTGCAGATGCCAGATGCGTATCATAGAAGGATCAATTAAGTGACTTTTGGGAAAAAAATTTTGGGTCTTTCCTATCGCCATCAAGTAACTTGGAAATGCCCCGAAGTTTCACTGGGTACCAAGTTACCGTTTTGAAAAAACAATAAAATCCCTGCAGCATAGATCTTCCAGATGAGTGCAAACCAAAATACTGTTAAAATAGCAGGGAATAGACATTGGGCATAGATTCTATGGCTTTGTATTTTCAAAGCTTCACACAAAGCTACAGCTGTAGCTGGTTATTTTCAATGTTGGTTTTATGTGATTATACAGAGGGGATAGGAAGACAACCCTGAGTGACATGTTTCACGAGCACTTCTGCAAAGGTGAAGAGGGTAAGAATTTGGCATCCAAAACTGCTCCAACTTTACAGCAAATCTCAAGATAAGGACAAGCCCTGACACTTACATCAAAGTTGTTTCTCAGGAAGTAAATAAAAGCAGAGATCTTGCAAGAACCTGGTTTAAGGAACTCCAGATTTTCTGTGTCTTTTACCTACAAATAACCAGCTCACTGAGGAGTCCTTGGTTTTTCATATGAATGACAGACTATTAACTTTTAAAATGAAAGTTCTGTCAAGAGTGGATGTGACACAGTGAAAAATGTGAAGGCATGCTGCATTGCCATCAGTTCACAGCTCTGACATAAATGTTATTTTATTCACTTCCATCCACAGTCCTAAATAATTCAAAGGATATAGCTTACAGAAACTAAATTTCTATATAATTAAATCTACAACTGAGGAATTTGATACCGTACTCAAAATCAATTTATTTAATTTATTTTTCTCAGCAAAAGCAGAGTATGAAATTTCATCATACATGTTTGTTCCTGCAAAAGTACTACAATAATTAAAGAAGGATCTTGTGGTTAAGATGTAAGTAAAAGACAACAGTGATAGAGGCTGTGTACAGCTGCTCTACAACTTACAAAGGTTCTGGTTTGAGTCTGCAGAATGAGGATAATTTAGTCATAACATAAAGTAGACAAGACAATGTGTGTTAAAATCCACCTGCAGAAATAATTCATAACCATGCATTATACCAAATGCAAACTCAGAGCAAGTAGCCATATTTTATTTTCTTGAAAATGCATTTTACACATTTTAATGAATACTAAAAGCATCAAGAAGTTCAAGGCACTGCACTGGGACTTGATCTAGGAGGTGTTTTGTTTCTTTCCTATAGTGTAAACTAGAGAAGTTTATAGTATCACTGATAAATAACTAATACGTTCAGATTGTTGAAACATCATGTTTCAATATATGCTCAATAATCAGAAGGCAAATTTCATTGCTGAACACATTCCAACTGCACTTAGTGCAATTAACTGGGTTTTAGGAGAATAGAATTGTAAATCCAAGCATACCTAGTGGACAGAAAGCATAGATTAACCTTAGTTCAAGAGGGAAAAAAAGCTATAATTCTTTCCTGCATAATATATTTTTCATGTAGGCCTCTCCTTTTAACAGCTTTAACCAGAGTAATTCTACGTTACTCACATGCACATCAACTGTAGTGAATCAAGACTTGCAAATTAGAATTTTATTAGACATAGCAAGGTTAACAAGTAATCTTTCAGTGTAATACTTCAGTGTCATTTACTCCTCCATTTTATGACAGCAGCTCTTGATACCCTCAGCAAAGACAGAAATTATTCACCCTTAGTGGTCACTATCAACAGATGTGGCCAATTGGTCTTGAATGAGGAAGCCACAGCAGCAAAAAAAAACATTCACAAACACAACTGCACAGCTTTGCATCCCTGTCAGAAACCTGGAAGTGTTAAGCAACTAAATTATTGTATATTTCTGCAGTAAAATCTCCTGACTAGCTTGAAACTAAAGTCACAATAACCAAAAATTTCCTCCCTTGAGGACAACTGACGATATTTGTTCTTATGTGTTAATCTGTTTGAAAAAAAATCTGCATTTAAAAGAACAGAAAAGTGCATTGACTGCTGCTTGTAGGGGCTGGAGCTACATGTGTGGTATTTGTTATCAGCTTGTGAAATATATCTGATACAATATTGAGACTTCCAGAGAAAATAGCTAAACAATACTTGAATCAATATGCTTGCAAGATGCCAATACAGTTGTGTGTTTCTAGAGCATTGATCAGCCTTTGACTCCCGTGCAAAACTCTAAATCTCTACTTTTAGCTTGCACCCACTTTTCTTTACTTGAGAAGTCATTCTGGACAGTGGAGGCTCTTTAAGAGGAAAGAGTTTATCAGCCCACTGTTATTTTAAAACTGCTCACTTTCTACAAAGTACCAGGATTTCTTTCTGAGAAGTATTTTGAGACAGTGACCTTAACGGAGAGACTCCACGCCAGCAACAGTTTAACTGGTGTGCTGGCTTCCAGACTGGTTCCAATGTATCTTTATGGTAAACTCATTTGCACGGTGTTTTTTGTCAGGACAGCATAAGAGGCAATATGCTCCCCTTGAGTTTGTAATAGATTTGCATTCTGGGATTTATCTGAAAAGCTAATTCAAGCATAACTTCGGTTGGAGAGATTTTTTTTGCTTGTATTGTATTTTGAATGCTAAAAATGCTATAAATTTTCTTTTAAGGGAAGCTTAAGATTCACTAATTCATTCTTCCATTACAGTGGTATGAAGGAAAACAACAGGGAGATGGGACTTCAGTGATAGTGTGGCCATAATTTAAGTGGAAAGAAGGAAGTACCTTCTCTCCCCACACATACACAGGTCTGTGAACTTTTTGACCCAGGGAGCTTCAGAAGACCTAGAGAGTACCTGAGAAAGTCCTTGACATTGTCTATTGCAATGGCGTTGAACTTGCCAAGACTGTTCAGCTTCCTCAACTCATGTCTCAACCACGGCAGGATCCTGTTTCACTGTACATGACACATATCCCTAAATAAACTGATTTTAAAAGGTAAAGATTATTGCCAAGCATGAAAAAGGCTCAAATAGAGAAAATAAGACTCTGTGTAGCGTATCTTCCCTCTGCGATACTGAGACCATCACCAGCAATTGCTTCAAACAAAACACAGTAAAGAGAATAGATTGGCCAAGTAAAACCAAATCCCTCATTGCAATCAAGTGGACTAAAACTTGTAAATCAGATCTTATTCTGTGAGCTTTGTAGCTGGAGCTTAATAAGATAGAAGATTTAGGAGAACATCCAATTTTTTGAAGTTCTGTGTAGGACTCATGCTGATGGGATTCAGTTGCAGCAGAGCAGAATCAGCTTCTCTCTCTAAAACAGATACCTATTACCTGAACAGCAGCTGAATGGCTCTTTGAGATCCACAGGTGACACTGACAAAATCCTGATTTACTATAATGGAACCTAAATCACTAAGACATCGAGATGCCTAAATTTAGGTGTCCTCATATTGTGGATCCCGCTCATTACGGGGTGACTTGAATACTCACAGCAAGCCTTCTCAAGTCACAGTTTCTCAAAATGGAGCACCCAAGGACCTAGAAGATATTTCAAACCCCAATCAAGCCTGAAAGACATTCAGAAATACATCAAGAAGTAAAAATAAATATCACAAACTGTAGTTTTCCCTTTCCACTCTATTTTAAGACATATTATTGCAATCAGAAAGAAAAACTGAAATAAAACCTGAAAAATAAGTGCAATTAGACATCAAAAGATTTCATCTTGTTTCAAGGTCATAAAGACATTCTGTGGCATAGTGAGCTTACAATAAAAAAGCAAAATCCCAAAGCTTAGGAGAGCTAACTATAGTTCTGAGAAAAAATCAAAGTCTAAATGGTTCATGAACTGCAGTGAAAAACTACTGTCCACATAACTAAACAGTAAAACAAATAATACCAGAAAAATAATTCTGATTCTGGATTTTGATAAATCTATTTCTTATACAATTTTTTCTCTGCTAATTTGATCATCAGTTTTTATCTGTTAATACTGGCTTGATTGCTGGACCAAGTAAATTCAACGAGTCCTATTTCTTGATTCCGTCAATGGCACTGGTATGAGCTCTTTTGACTTCTTCACTTTTCATAACCGTGGCTTAAAGCTGAGTTCATACAGGTTTTATTCAGTAGAGTTCTGTCAAATTATTTTCCAAGGGTATACCTGCAACAAGAGTTTCATAATATTACAAGATCCCTCAGTCTCTCAAGTTGCAGACATTCCCCCACCTCACACCACTTCTGGGACAGTTAGGCAGGCATTACTGACACACTATTCCTCTTCCATTGGCAGCTGCATCTCCACTTCTGTCCTAGGAAGTTATAAAGCTTAATCATTGTCTGCTACTGAGAGATACATAGGGGGTGCAGCTTCTTAGAAACTGGTCCGATTTATTTGATGTCATCATCCCCCAGGGAATTGCATTTACGACTGAGTTGAGTGTTAATGATCAGCATTCCATGTTCTAAAAATGGCAAAAGGTCTATGGAACAGTCTCTGTAGCTATTTCTTGGATGCAATGTCAAGGATAAATATTAATAGGTCTTCTATAAATATAATAATTTGCCCTACAAAAAAGCCACTTCAAAGAGTACAAAATCCTTCCCAGCATCTTACATATACCAAATCATGCACAATAATGATTCTCTGTATAATGACGGTATTAAACTGTGTCTCAAATTCGTGTCAGTGAAAATTCATTCAGCGTTTTTCACTTACAGGCATCAAAGGAAAACGAGTTAAGACAGTCCTGCTACTGGCTGTGACAGAAACATTTGTCTTCCCATGGCTGTAAATAAGAAAAAAGGAAATAAGAATTGATTGATAAAAATTTGACTGGAAAAGAGGTTAACCATTTATTAGTATGAAGAAACTACTATCACAAATCTAGTCTGAATAATGCACCGTACTGGGAGAGAAGGGTTTCCATACAGCCCAAGGACGAAATCAATAGTCACAAAACTCAAGTTCTGACTGAAGCTTTTGACAACTAGTTTCTGATTCTAAAAGGAGTAGGATAAGGTCTTTTATTAAGAGGTAAAATAATGTAAGATTCATCTAGAGACTAATGCTCTCTATTTCCAATACCCTGAGAACAACAGTATGTGAGTTAATTTTAACATGTGGAAAGAACATTTAATTTTATCAGAAGGAAACAATGAAGAATCTAATTTATTCTCCACATGTGTGCATAACCCCCATTGATATTAATAAGAGTTAAGCAGCCTATGGAGAGGAAAATAGGGCTCCAGATGTGGCAAAATGTTTTAAGAAAATTATATGCAGCTTTCTAATGACCACAAAAATAATTTCTTTTTCTGTATCAGTGTAGAGAGAAAAATAGCTTCATATCCAGCCAGTCATGAAATGTTTCTGTCTTTCCCAAGGCTATGTGCGTGTGAGCAGTGGTACACATACAGACACACACAGACACACACAGACACACTAAAAAATGTGTGTATGGATGGTTTCTTACGGACACACAAGCACATCCTTCTCAGTTGTTGCCTTTTTCCAACTAGGGTGATCCGCGGCACAGAGTTGTTTGAAATTCCACTGCTCTTCGTACTGGCTGCTCTTCCCAGCTAGGGGTAAAAGAAGGAAAATTTTGCTTAATTCATTATTTTTTTTAAAGTGAGTGTTTAAAGTGCTGTCAAAGGTAGCCAACAGGGCCGATAAAGACTGGTGAACAACCTTCTTTGCCCTATGCTACATTCAACTGTAATTCTACAGACTTTGGTGAGTGTGGAGGGTTAATCTTGATTAACCACGGGCAAATTTCCTCAGTTTCCCATTGGCACTCCTGAAGCGGGATGCGCTTTGACTTAATCCTTAACATTTGTACCAGTCACATCCATTTTCTTTTCAGGATGAACTGGGATATAAGAGGTTGGTCTTTAGCAAGTCAGTCCATCTAATTATTCATTCTTCTGAGGCATTTCCTTCTGAAGACATAAAAATACTTTGCTGTTTCTATGGTAGAGCTCTTTCTCTTAATTTTCTGAACTTTATGAGAACACAGTGATCCTTATGCTCTTGTCCAAACCAGCCACTGCTAAATAGGACCTCTGCAGACCCTGAAAGGGTTGTCGTTTTATTGGTGTTCACTGTAGAATTTTAACTGAATGTCGTTCAAATTTCTTTTCACAGCATTCCCTGGGGAACTGCCTGGGCCTTGAAATCCTGCACTGTATGTTCTCTCTAGCCAAGAACTTGCAAACTTGAACCAAATCATCCTCAATGCTTTTACAGCCCCCATTCTGCCCAGCTAAGCTTATGACATGTTATTTGCACACAGACACTTGTTTATGCCTCTTTTACATAGGTTTCATCCAATTTTATCTTTAATTTATTGTGCAATTCTAGAATCATATCATTTGAAGCATTTGCCTCTGATAAAATTCCCTAGAATTTGCATTTCACATAATGTTTTTGCATGCTTCAAAATGTCAGAATAATAATGAGAGCAGGACTTCCAAGGTTTTGTTTCCTTTTTACATCTATGGAATGAAAGACAGGTTGGCTATAGGCACCTCTGTTTACTTTCCTTTTGAATCATAGACAATAGGATCTTCAGTCACTGATAAAAGCTCGTTTGTACTCTGAATGTTTTCCTGTCCACTTAAGCTGATTTTATATAACATGCAAAATGACTATTCAATATTCAGTTAATTATGCACCAAATTGAGTAAGCCAAAGAATTAGCTTAATCAAGCATTCTTTTTTCCTTAGAAAAAAATCTCAAATAAACCAATCGAACCAGAAAAAAAAACAAAACTAGGTAAGAGCTATGACAGGTATTGCAGATAGGCTTCCGGCCTGACTATCAGGAGACATTCATTCCCTTCTTGGTGGGGCTGTTTACCTCTGATGGTGATTTTAAACTGGAGATTTCATTTTGCCTTCGTTTACTTTGTCAGCTTTTTCCATTGTCTGTCTTAGATAGTTACTTAGCAAATTCCTACTTATGGTACAGGCTATAGATATAAATATCTCAAAATATTTAAGGTATAGATATACTTTTTACAAGCTTTTCATTAAAATGTTTCCTCAGTTGTGCTTTTATCTTTGTAGGTACAGACCATATATATATACATATTTATAGCAAACTACTTATGGAATAGAAATATTCTTTACTAGCTTTTCATCAAATTGTTTCCTCAGCTGAGCTTTTATCTTTGAAATCCGAATACGCGCCACCCCACCACCCCACTCAGATCACAAATACCAGGTTTAGAAATACAGAAATACTGCACTGGGACCAAGACCTGGCCTTTCCTTCAAGGTCAGGGTTGTCACATACTTAAATGGCCATGACTTAGGAAATTAAAAGGGGCCAACAGCTCAAACTGTCAGAGTTCCTGTCCCTATTGCTCACTGTCTCTATTCATCTATAGCACTCTATAGCCTGCATACAAGTTAACTTTATCTGGTTCTGAATGAGAGAAAAACCTTATCATCTTTTCCTTATATATATTTGGTCTGGATGCTTAAAACTATAGCAAAGGATCTCAGGCAGAAGATAAATGATTGGGAAAAGTTAACTAAACAAGGGAGGTAATCCATGATGCTATATCTTAGAATGAAGTTGAACTTACTAAAATCCAGGTTTCCCCAGGACAACAGTTCAATACCTAAGCTCCGCAGAATGTGTTGAATAGTTACTTACTCTTTTCTCACAAACCCCTTAGAGCTCAAAATCCCATTTCTAACTTCCTTCGTGACTGGGAAATTATAAGAATAGATTTGTTGGTAGACCTGTGGTTACCTTGTGGCTGCCCTTGGTGGAATGATACTAAGCAGGTGTGTGGGGGTTTTATTGCTTGAAAGATGTATTTTCATATATGAATGCAACAAAAACTCTCAGTTTTTGACTAGGAACATTTGTCTCTCCTGTTTTATTTCCTCCTCCCTCTACTGAATAAAAATACATATTGACACTACCTTGTGGCATTACAGTATTTACTGTGGTGCATTATAGTTTTCAAAGCACAGTAATTTTTATGATATGCGGTAGCTTAAAGGGAAAAGCAGTATCCAGCAGGGAAATGAAGGGTGAAACACCGGCCTCTTTGAAGTCAGTGAGAAAAACTATTACTGCCTTCAGTAGAGGCAAGGTTTCAGTCCAAGCATTCAGGGAGAAACATGGAGCTATATATTGATTTTATCTCTTAGGCAAAACCATAGAGAAGAGAAGAGAAATGCGTTCATCTGGAATGTAGGATGCTTAATGTCAGTAGGCCTTTAGGAAATTGTGTTACATAGATGAATGGTATGTTGGTCCAATCAAACATCCAAAATCTCTACATTTGACCTCCAAGTCTATAAATGGAGAATAAAGAACCCAATTGCAAAACCCATTATAGCCTGTAAGATTTCTGTTTACTTATGCAATACAGAGCAACCAAATCCGAACATATTTAAGAATAAAACAGCCAAGTTTGAGGCTTTCTCAGCCTATATTAGTAAATTGCAAAGTATACGCAATTGTATTTAGACAGTATTTTACAACAGAGCAGTAAACATTTATAAATAAAAACCATATTAATATGGGAATTCTCCTCTATTAGCTGCCCCTCTCTGATTTAAGATATTTGTAGCTAATTAAGAGAATATGGTATCACAGTTAAACAGGGAAAATATTGAGATAAATAATTCATGAACATCTGAAGTAAATAACTTCTAAATAGATACTTTGACTAATTTACTTTTGACAAATAAATGAGCAAAGCTTTGTTTTTGCAATAGTCTGATGAACACAATTTTCAGTTCTGTAGCTGAAACAGAGCTTATTTTGGACAACTGCTGGTTTAATTTCTAAAGGCTCATAACACACAACTTAGGTAACAAAACACAAAGCTCTACCGCTATTTGTGAATTTTGAGTATCTGAATACATTTTTGCATTGAACACTTCTTAAATCCATCAGCCAAAATTTGTTGGTACCTATAAATAGGGAGAATGCTGACACAGCAAATAAATTCATTAAATAAATCTTGGTAGTTTTGCATATAATTCGCATACAAGGAAAAAGTGACAGGAGAGTTAAGCAGCTCTGTTCTGAACTCCACTCTTTCTCCCTTCTTAATGAAAGAGTAAAGCTGAGGCTTTGATATCATTGCTTTGTCATGGTAATTGGGAAGCTTTGAATTCAACATGATGACTTTACTGCAGGTTGAAGAAAGATGTTGAACTATGAGGAAAAGAGTTTATTTAAATCTCAGTCTAGATAAAAGGCCAAAGGTTAATAAAAGCTATGCGTTGTTCATCATGGACTTTCTCTTTAAGCGTGCTGTACTTGAAACAATTCGATATGAAAATCTCAGTTTATGCCCATTAGGCCCATATTTCATATTGAGTTTATTAATACATAGTAACATAAGAATTAGAATACTCAGAAAAGGAGAATGACTATCCTTTTTAAGTTCATCAAAATTGTTTCTATTCTTGTTTTTCTCACCTCTTCACCTACACCAAATTATGTGGTAATGCAATTGCTTCCAATAATTATAGAGGTTGAGAGTAGCTCTTATACAAACACGACCTTCACAGCAAATAGGGATCCATTTTGTTCAGAGAAAGGCAGTACAGAAACATGGAGAAAAGTCCTCTTTTCCTGTATGTGTAGGATTTGTTTTAAACTAGTTGCCTGAACCAATGAAAGGTTTCACTGTCCAAAATTATTAGTGTTTATGGTTCAGTAAAAAAATTAGACATATGCTTAGATATTTAGTAGTTTTGTGGTCCATTTCCGGAAAAATTTAAATGAAACAGTGTCATGCTCCAAAGTAAGAGCATAATCACGATGTAAAAGAGAACTACACTGCAAATAGTCAGGACTTTCAAATTCTGTTCTCTAAGTCAAAATATTTGCAGCTTGCTGATTATTATTAAGAAAGGAAAAACACACTGAAGTTCAATTTCACCCGAACTGCTTCTGTACAATTTATGTTTTTATAATAAAGTAATGGCAGGTACATAGCTGACTGGTAACTTCAAAATCTTTATCAGTTTCCAATTATAGCTTAGAATTTCACTATAAAAAACTTTGAAAACAACAGAACAAGGAAATTCTCTATCCCAGTGAACTCCCTATCTGAGATTTAATTAAAATAGGATGTATGAGACAGGAAGAAAGAAGAAAGGACAAGTAGGATGGATGTTCATAAATTAGTCATAGCAGCAGCTTTAGCACTCACAAATGATGACCAGCCCATTTGCTGTATGTTTTTTGGCAGAGCTAATAAAATTCTACAGATGCCCCTAGTTTGTTCACCAGTCGAAGGTGCAGAGCTAAAAATTACACCAGGCATTAGGGGTCTCAAACCTTTCTCTTTGGAGTATGAGGAAAAAAGCGAGAAATCACAGAGAGTCTTGAACTACACCACCACCTGCTGTTGCAACCATTATGACTCACATAATTTATTCATACCCAAATACAGTGTGCATCTGCTATTTATTGATACTTTGGTTTATTTTTCTTATTATAGCTTCTGCTTATATTGAATAAAATTTCCAAGCACTGTGGAGAGTATATAAATATGGATTATATTTTGCTTATAAAGGCCTTTCCTTTTCACAGCATCAAAGAATGAAAAATGCATTTCCTCCCTTTCCAGCTAAGCAATATAAACATCAAAGGAGGGATTAGCATTTTAGGTCTTTGCACTCTAAATCTTTTTGTCATATGTCTTGCTGTCTTGCACAGAACATTTATATTTCTATACCTATTACATAATCAGTGCAGTGGGCCAAACGTCTTTACTTTCCTCTTATTTGCATAATTAATTAAATCCCAACATTTTTGCCAAGCCATCTACACTCACACTGAAGTAACAAATGCCACTTTTCATGCTGAAATAAATTCATTACCTAGGATTCAAACCGCTGTCCTCCCTGCCAGGTGAAAGCTTAAGGCACACAGTAAGCCACTGCTCCTCTGCTATAATAACCCAGCCGTCAGATATAGCGGATTATGGCAGATTCCATAAACATAATCCGAGATGCCGTGACTGCAAAACCAGAAGGGCCTTGAGAATTGTGCTGCAGCCACCTACAGGGGCTTGGCTGCCAGAAGGCAACACAAACCTTGGCTCTCGTACAAGATGGAGAGGGCTTGAGGCTGAGGAGACTCAAAATGTGCTGATTTCAGGCCAGATTCTTTTAGGAGGGCTCTTATGAAATGGCTCGTGTATAATGGAGACTCCAACGGCTTAAAGATAGCAATATAAATGATTGTCTGCCTTAGATTAATTTCTTTCAGATGAAGTAATCCAGGCTGATACAGAGATTCACGTTACTGCAGGCCCTACCTAGTGGCCTTTTTTTTTTTTTCTCATCTATACTTGTATTTTAAATCTCTTTTTCTGCAGCAGGAAGCATTCTGCCAAGTCAGTAAAATGAAAGAAATTCTATGCAGAGATCTTTGCCTCCACTGCGAAAGTGTGTACTATGTCTAAAGTTGAATGAGAGGAAACCAGGATGTTTAATATGTGGATTCTCAGCTATGCAATAAGCCATTTGGTCAATAAGGGAAAATCTGGCTTCTTGCAGGAAAGCAGCACAGTGCTGCCTGCTTTCCCTTATTTGTTATTTCTAGGTTTTCAACCTACTATGCAGAACGGTGACTTTCTGCTTGCTTTTATCACATGGGAACATTAACAGCTATTTATCAGCTAGGATTTGTCTTCAGAAAGTCACTGCAAGTTAGCTATGATAGTGATGGCCATGCAGACAGCAGGTGGCCTTTCTCATCTGCAGAGCCTTTGTTTTGAAATAAGGATGCAAACCAGTACATACCAGTTGGCTGGGGAACCAAGGCCACTCCATAGCACAGAAGCAGCACAGACATGTCCTCAGCTGTCAAAGTCACTATGCCTTGCACTGATGGCTCTCCAAAAGCAGGTCCTGACCCTGCTTATGCTTACAATTTTACCAAAATACATTCTTCCATCAGAGTTTGCACGACAATGAAATTGTGCATGTACCTACATGCCAACTGGTTTGAAAATACACTGTGAAAGAAAGTTAATTTCAAATGTAATTTTACCTGTTTTTGTGTTTAGTTCAACTATTCTTGGGCTGCAAGACTTATTATTTGCTGTAATTCCATGGTGTTTACTCAATTTTGTTTACTGGAGAACAAAACGTGTGTGAGCTCTAGTTTGAACAGGAGTTTCACCATGCAAAAGTATGAGAGTGGATAATTAGGCTACAGAAATAACCTAATACACTGAAAGTTTGGAGACATCTTTTAGGTATTTTCTGAGATTTCTTTTAGAAACATGCAGCAATGGGTTTGGGTTCCTTGAATATTCCAACTATTACTTTGGGCTTCCCATATCTATTAGTTTTTTGAGTACAATGGCCTCTCCCACAGTGAGTTACACAGTATTTTAAATATCACGTTGCTAGCTCAGCTTTAGCATTAGGCAGGCACTCACTTCTTTGGAATTTTGCTGTAGACTGAGGACTGGTTTACTAAAACTTTTTTCTTCAACAAACTCTTTAATCTCTTAATTAAAAAAAAAAAAGGCAGAGAAACAGCCCCAAAAAACAAACACTGAAACTCTGTCAGTAAAAACAACATTGAACCAATCTAGAAGCAAGGAAATCTTCAAGGAATCTTCCCCAGGAATGAAAACCAGAAAAGCTTTCAGATCTTTCTCATGCTTAATGCAAAGCAAACAGTTAGGTATTTTTCCTTTGCAACTCACTGTTAATGTCAAATGCAGTGTTCTATGGTCATAATACATAGGGAAACGTGATTATTCTGAGTCCCTCAAAACTTTTGGAAGCTGGGACTTCTCATCAAAGTGCAGATATCATGGAAGCAGGCACTAAATTTAGTTCTACAGGGAGGGTAAAGTAGAAGATTTTTATCAGGGTTCTATGCAGCATACACTTATTGAAAGCCCAGGAATAGTTTACATCAGAGTATTTAGTTTACCATTTAGAATTTATTCTTGATACCAAATATTTATATCATTAGTAATGGATATATCTCGGCTCTGCACAAATTAGACTAGGGCAGAACCCATTCACAGTTTCTGTAAAATAGAACTGAGATTTGATGGCATTGTCTTTACTTTGCACTTTTTACACATAACAAGGCTGCTTTTGTGTCATTTAAATTTGGTTCCCCTTTGATCTAGTGCTTGTAATGAGAAAAAGGCCATTCTGTCTTGAAATGTGAGTTTCTTTTAATCTACAGTGCATTTCACTTAACTTTATTAATTTACCTCTAAGTGTTGTAGAAACTGAGATTACACAACTTCATACCTGCTGTTACCACAAAAATTATCAACAGTTGCCTGTTGATAATTTCAAAGGTACACACACTCATAACAAGACATGTTCATACTCATTGGTTTTGGAAAGAAAATACTCCATTTTCAATTACCGGAATATCTGGAGTAATCATTCTTTGAAGAAATTGCTCTCTTGATTTAGCCAGATCTATGGGTGGAAAGATAATTTAAAATTAGTTAAGGAGATTCTTTTCTATCTGCCAAGTCTCAGCAGAGTGAGGGGGTTTTCTCTCTTTCAGGTTATTTGCCCCTTTCCCTGCAGATTCTGACAGTGTTGTTAACACCACCATATTTCACCAATCATATGAGACCCGATTCCAAGAGTAGCTGGAGAGACATGAGGGCAAGAGAGTGGATTATGGAGGGGAAAATGAAGACATAGCAGACTACGAGGAGGCAAACACTGGAAAGAGACATAGCAGAAGGAGCAGAAAAAACGACCATGTAGGAGACAAGCGAATTCCATTTGACTATGTGAAACATCACACACACTGCAAGTAACCATTTACTAGGACAGTCTTGGTGTTTACTGTGTTATTGCAGTATTTTCCTACACCCCAGGTATCAGCCTGGTTTTATGATCTATCCGCCTTTCTCATTTTGTCCTTAACATCCCGTCTTCAAAACGCGTGACTCGCATTTTTTGGCAAAAGACCAAAAAGCAGTGACACACCTGTCCTGGTTTTCTGTCCGTACGTGGCAATTTACAGATTAATAGGAGTTAGCGCTAAAGCCTGGTTTAAAGCTCGTTCCTTCTCACACGGAGCAAGCCGTCATTACAAAATAAAACCTGGAGAAGCCAGCTGGCCTCGGCCGCGTTGCCAGCGCTGCCGCAGGACCCCCGCGGGGGTGCGGGACCCGGCGCCCGGCAGCCGCGACGGCGGGGACCGCTGCCGCTGCTGTCTCCGCCGCTAGAGGGGGTCTCGGGACCTGTTTTCCCGAGCAAAAAAACGGGAACCGACTGCAAGTTCTAGGGAGCTCGGGTTGCATTTTGGCTCCGGGAGAGAAGGGAAGCGGCTGGGCGCGGGTTACAGAGCGGGCAGGCGGTTTGCACGCTGGTTTGGGACGCGGAGCAGCTGGGTGGGTAAGGCTTAGATTGCCAAAGGAACTTTAATGCGCTTCCTCGCTCCCAAAGTAACTTTGTGTGAGAGACTCCCTGTTACGAAACATGGAAGGCTTTCATAAATCAGCGTCATGGCAAATAGGTTGTAAGCTTCTTACAGATCCCGTGCCAGCAAGACGGTGTGCCATGCCAGTGGGGTGCCCACCTTCCTGTAGTCTTCCCACCCTGATTTTATAAAGATGGAAGCTTTGGCGGGCCATAAACACTGGAAAAGGGAACTGGAAGGGCAGTCAACAGGAGGAAGCCTCCAAGTGATGCTTTCTCGTCTCTTCTTCTTTCCCGCTTGCACGTAAGACACAGGGCTGCGGCCCCGGCTGGTCGGCCCCAGACCCTCCATGCCCCCAGAGCCCCCGGGCCGGGAGCGCTGCAGGGGGAGGTGGGAGTGCGGACCCAAACTGCGGCCAGGCCGGGGCCCCGCACTCGCTGTGCACCTGGCAGTCGTGCTGGTGTCGTCCTGTTTTGGGGGTTTTTTAATAGGAAAAAGGGATGCCAGGGTAGAGGAAAAAAATAAAATTAAAAAGAAAAAGAGCGAAGGTGGGAGCTTGCCAGGAGGGAGGGAGAGCCCCGCGGGAACGGAGCGCAGCCCGCGGGGGCAGGAGGCGAACAAAGGGCGGCGGGGGCGAGGGGCGCAGCAGCGGCGCGGCAGCGG
>VZTD01003784.1:2498645-2632263 GCA_013397725.1 Rhagologus leucostigma
GACAGCAGCGGGAGCCGACGCGGGGCACGCAGCTAAGGGGCGAGGAGGAGGGACCATGGCCGCATCCAGTAACTCCAGTTTGTCCGGCTCGTCGGTTTCCTCCGGTAAGTTTCTCCAGCGAGCGCCGCATTTCTCCCCTCCCTCCATTTTAGCAGGGAGCTACCTGTCTGCAGAGCTCCTCGCCGTCCCGCTCGCCCCGACCGCGCGGCAGGCGCTCCCCGAGCCCCGGCCGGGCGCTCCCCCGGCGGGCGGCGATGCCCCTGCCCGGGGTCAGCTGTCTCTCAGGCGGCACCGAAGGGGGAAGCCTGGACGGGGGAAGCGCAGCGGGGCCCGGTTCGCCCCCCCGCCGCCCTGCTGTGCCTTTGTGTGGGGTGAGGGAGAGGGGAGCCCCACGGCCGGCTCCCTCGCCAGGGGATCAACATCCCTCCTGGCTTGGGAAGGGTCGCGCCCACGGCCCCCGCGCCTCCGCGGCCGGCGCATTACCGGGAGCTCTCGCCGCGGGGTTTGGGGTGCCGAGGGCATTCAACGCGCATCCTCTGCCGTGGTCCGCGGTACGGGACCGGGGACCCCGGTATCGCGTCCCGGCGCGTTGTGGTGCTCTGGGGCGAGCGGGGGCTGCCATACGTGCCACTTCGTGGATGCTGTGCTCTGAAAACGCACACCTCGCGTTTTCAGTACTTCTGCAGGACTGGGAACAATTAAATTCCCGATCCAGATAAAAAATGCTCCAGGTGACGGATTGCCCCAGGGTTTCGGCCGCGGGGGCCGTGCCGCGGGTTGTGAGGAGCTTGTGCCTCTTCTGGGTTTTGGGGGTGCTGGGTGGGAGGCGGTGCGGTGCGGCGCTCTGCCCCGCTCACCGGGGGCTGGCTGCGCTGCAGACGCGCTGGAAGGCGGAAAAGTTACCTTGCGTTTTTAACCGAGGCAGCCTGAAATTGAAAGCAGTGATACAAGAGTACCAGTGCCTGCTGCTTAGCTCTCGAGCAGTTACTGTAATATTTAAGTTACGGGAAATTGTCTGAGAGTAACATCCTGGCATTTTAGTGAGCTGAAGGAGTAAATAGAAGCATGAACAACTTTGGGGTTCAAGGGACTTGTGACTCAGTATTTTATTTGAGGTGCCAGACTGAGATTTTGTAAGAGCGTTTCTTAAACAGAGCAATATGTGTTGTGAACAGCAGACAAGTTCCTCTGACTATCAATACAACTCTAGAAAAATGTAAATAACTGTAAAGGGCAATGAGCAACTACGTTTTTTTAAAAGACAATGTGTGTAACTTACACAACATATTCTATGCCACTGTTCCAGCGTTCAACATGAACAAACAGATCTGAAGAAGGAGCTAGGTCCTGAAAACATTTTTTTAAACAGTTTTAACAAAAAACCACAAACATTGCGAGCCCGTATTGCCTTAACTCGAAAGCACCTGAAAGAAGTAGGCACGAGAAATTCTGCCTTGTGTTCACATTCACGATGCAAGAGTTGCAAGACCAGAATGAAAATAAGGAAGAATCCAGCCAACTTTATGGCTTGTTAGTGAAGGTACTCATTTGGGCAGTGTGGTTTTATTTTATGCATGATTTGTATATTTTTACATGTAAGTTATGTGATAAAACCAGAAACAACTTTAAAAGCCCAGAGTGGAACCTGTGACTCTCTTCCTTGGTGCTTTAAGCTGCGGAAGCATGTCCCCAGCTTGGAGAAAGCGTGTAGCTCCCTTGCTCCATGAGTCTCATGGTCTTTCTTGCATACTGCTCCAGTGTCTGCAGAAGGATGCTGAACACATACCTCTGAATCCCCTCTGGCTTGACTGAATCTGGGCTTCAGGATCTGTCTTGTGAGTTGAGAGACGTGTTTCCCCTGTGGTGTTGGTTCAAATGCCTGAAGTGCAGGGAAGAGTGAGAGTTCAGGCTCATCCTTGGTGTGAGCAGTTGATGTCATCCAACTCCAGGTGGCCTCCTGCTCACCAGGTAAATCTAGCACCAAAATTAACGTCCACCCAAGGAACTGAGCTCTGGGCTTTAGCTGTACATCATTGAAAGATGTACATACATCAGAGGCTTGACACTTGACAGTACCCTGCTTTGTATGAAGACCTTAGCTACGGCCTACAACAGTTTATGGTTTACCTTTTGTTTTGTATTTTTGCAAGCGTGAGCACAGCTGAGTCTTGGCCCATGCCTGGGGCTCTTAAGTGCCACAGTAGTACAACCAGTAAATACTGTCAAGTACTCCATAAAGCAACTGAGTGCCCTTGACTTTTGTAACTTATGACCTTGGAGTGGTTTTTGGTCTTGGTTTTTTCCATTTTATTCAATCTATATTTCTTCTATGTGTACACTAACCAGAAGTTAAATTTGCTGCAGCCTGATAAAGTTTCCAATATTAGTAGAGACACCATATCTGAGTATGTGCAGCTGTATTCTGGCTGTCTGTGGTTTAAGTTGTCAGAACCCAGCAAGTCTTACAGCATTTTGTTTATATGGTCTAAACAAACAGTCTTGCCTTAAAATTTAATTTGGTAGCATTTATATGTATGCTTAAGTTGCCGGTACGAAGATTTCCAAATAATATAGTTATTTCTCTTCCACAGAACGTTGTACTACCACAATACATTTTACTAATAGAAAAAGGAAGTGAAGTTTAAGGTTGCTAGCGGAATATCACGCTGCAGAACTCAGCTCCACCACTGCTGATGAATGCTGCCAAAGCTCGAGAATGTGTTACCACAAGTGACCATTTGTGATGTAGCATTTCTGCTTCAGTTCCTGCCAATTCATGCCAATGAGAAAGTTACACAGTTCAAATATATTTATTGTGAGGAAGCTGCACAAGCGTTTTATGGTGTAGATATTCTGCTTGCCCACTTATATTTCTGTAAATGTGCAAGTGGGATTTATAGTCTGCGCTTGAACTTGTGCCTACATTAAAGGTGAGAATCTGGTTCTGTTCTGGAGTGGTTATTTATGAGCCCTACCTGCCCAGTGTCATGGCAGGGTGTGAGCTGCAGCTGTTGTACAGATTGGGAGCTAACATGCATGGAGAGCTATGACTTCCACTAATGGTAAAGCAAATACTCACACTTAGGGGGCTGTTGCTCCTTTGATTTCACAGCTGGAGGACCAGTCCCTCCTTCAGAGCTTGTGTCTATGGTCTGCGTACTCATCTCGAGAGCCACTGTGAGGCTGCTAATTGTAGGTTCAATAGTATTAGGTACTTGTCACAGGCCCCATCTGACAGAAGCCTATGAAGGACTTTTTTCAGTAAGCTGGCACTCACTGGTAACACAATCTACAGGAGAGCCATGGGTATTTGTATTGTATTTCTTCATATACAGCTCTCTGCTTTTGCTAACAGAACTTAAGCTGCCCTGACTACCAACTGTCGTGTTTGAAGTGGCTGGGGGAGAAAGAGGGGCATGGTAAGCAATTACATTAAGTATTCCTCTCTGGACCTTGGATGAATCTGCGCACCATATAAAAAGCTGAAATTATAATTACTTCCACTGGGAATTCCACTTTACTTTCCGGTAATCTCTTCTTTAACGCATACCCAGGTGATCTATTAGCTGTACTCATTGCAAACCCCTAAATTTTGTTCTTCTGCCTAGACGAAGTGCTAATTTAACCACAAGCAGCATCTTTTCCTTCTCTCCTATCCTCTAAAGAGAACTGTGCATGTTTTTATGCTTTCCTTCACGCTGCAGTCTCCTTAAAATAGGCATTCCCTTGCCACTGCCCATCTTAGTAGTGACCCTTATTCTCACTCATTATAATCTTTCTTTTAAAAAACTTTTTTGTTGTTGCTGAAACTTCTCAGCTTTTTCCTGGCAAACAATCCACCTCTCCCACTTTGTCACTAGCTGCCTCCAGTTTCCTCCACCCAATAGCCAAATACTGATTATACAGAACTGATGAACTTGAGACTTGACTTTCTGGAATGTAAATAGAAGCTTGAGTGAAGAGACCTTTGTGGCTGTGCCTGCTTTGCTTCTCAAAGAAGCAACAAATGCAGCATGTTTCCCACCTAGGCTCTGTGCCATGGTATTTCTAGGCATTGTACTTCTTTGTGCAGTTATGCCATCCCAAGTTAGTACAAAGTGGCCATAAATCCCAGCTGCCATTTAAAGCTGCCATTCTGCTTGAGAAGTCTTGTGCCAGATACCCTCCCTGCAGCAGGTGGATAGGTTGGATAGCTTGGGCTGGCTGTCAGCTGAGGGTCCACACCGAAGGTAAATGCAAATACAAGCCTGATAGATGATAATGTGTAATCAGGCTGCCTCTGACAGCAGGACTCAGTCTGTGCCCAAACCTTTGCATGAGCCTGAGCCTGTGCTGTGAGAGTGGTAACACTGCAAGAATTTGGATGAAGACCCAAGGCAAATAAGTAAATTTATGTGCCAGTGTACCCAGTATTTTGTTTTCCTTTGAGCTCCAAAACAAGTTTGCAGGTGTTAGGCTGAAAGGATAGCTCAGCACCTTTTTGCTTCCCATCTGAATTGGTGCTTCTTCATGTGCTTTGTTAGCATTTTGAGTAATACCTGTGAGTAGAGCAGGTGATGAAGTTAAAACGCATAGGCATAGGCAAGCTTTCTGCTGGGGGCCTGGAGAAGGGCTTGTGTGTTTTGTCAGGGTATTTTTACTTTTCAGCTGGCTCCACTGCTCTAATAAAAGATAGCTGCTTCTCTCCCCAACCCTCTGTTTTTGTAAATTCAGATGCTGTATAGATGACTGTTATAAAGTCAAGTCACTGATTATTGATGGTATTTTTTTTAATTGAAAATCAAACATTTTTTTGTCTTGAAGCTCAGAGAAGAAGGCTTTTAAGTATCATTTAAGCAGTGATCCTAATTTAATTAATAATTAAGTTTATGGTTCATAAACTAATACTTGGAATAAATTGAAAGGCAACAAATCATTGAGGTTTTTTTTAAATAAATGTGCTTGAGTTGTTTAAAGAAAGCGTAGTTCTCAACTATGTGTTTTTACACACCCTCTACATTTTGAGAAGGATAAAAAAAACACTTATCAGGGGAAGAAGAAAAATCTTTGATGGTTCCAGTAACTTAACAAGGTCAAAATAAAATATTAAAGGCTCATGACTCTCTGGGGGTCGTGAAGGTGCTATGATGTGAAATAGGCAGATATATTATAAAAATGAAAGTCAACATGGACCGATTTTAATTAAGATGCAAGCAAGTGGGAAGAAATGAAATTACTATTGTACAGAGATTCAGAGAGATTCTAATTGGGAAAAAGATTAGTAAATGAAAATAGATGTTTATTCTTAATGATTTAGTAGAAATAGTGTTGTGAAACTGGCACATGAAAGCTATTTAAATCATACTGTCATTATGCTGATAAGGTGCTACTTTTGATTTTTAAAAGGGCAGTAAGGGGTTTTTTTATTTCTATTCCTCATGCCAAGCTTCTGCTGGCCAGGGTATTCTTGCTCTAAATTAAAGCTGAAGTCTTTTGTATCTGATGATTACAAAGAACTCACCATTCTTATTAAAAATAATAAAAATTCGAAAGGGAAAAATGCGAAAGTACTCCATTCTGATGTAGTGATTGATTCAACAGTTAGTTACTGAACATGTAGGCTGTGATTATTGAGAATAAAATAGTCTAGAAACTAGTACAATGCATGTCTGCTTCACAGTTTAGCTTACAAGCACTCATGCGCTGTAAAGCAAAGGTCTTATTCTTCTTATGGATCTGCTTGTCTTGCAGACATATGTGGAGGATCAGGTGAACAGTCTTGCATGCTGTCATGCTGATGACCTTTTTGGATATCCGTTCTATTGATGAGTTCTTGCCTCCTGTTTGATGGTTCTGAGGAAGCTTACATAAGCCAAATGCTGAGTGATTGTAGGCAGGAATGTTTTTACATTGGTGAGTCTTATAATTGAGTCCTCTTGTATTCCCATGCCCACAATATTTTACATGTCTGAAATTATAATAATTTGGCTACTATGGTGCATAGGTAAGTCTTAAACCTGGTGTTTTAGACAAAAAAATTTTTTTTTTGAAGTTGATTTGTTTATATACATACCTTTGGCTAAAGGGCAGCACTGGCTGGATTGGCCTCGCTTGCAACATGGAATGCTGGCAGAAGCTGTTCCCATGCTGGGGAGCCAGTCTGTTGTCACTCGTTCTTCTCTTCTACAAAAGCAAGAGATACTGAGGAGATTAAATATTTGGAGAACTCTGTGTTAGGAAATGGCACATTAATATTGCATGAAAAAGCTTTTGTTGCAGGGAAATGTAGCAGGATTTATACAAGAACCTATAAATCTGTAATTCTAGATATATCACATTTTTTACAGGTGTAGTCACAGTTTGTCTAAGAATTATACAGTTTAATATAGTGTAAATGTATAGTTTTAACTGCTATGAATAATGACCCGTTCTTGCTGTCTTTTTCTGACCTTTGATTATGAGAATGTAAATTTGAATGTTGCATTTGGAGGTGGTTATTACCAACTGTGAATCATGCAGAATTCAGCAATAATGGTTTCATCACCCTGTTTTACTCAGCAATAGTCCATATCCCAGGGCTGGAGGGTGAGTGTATCCCTGCAGAAGGAAACTGATTTTGCAATAGTGTTCTCGTGACATTAACACACTTCAAAGTTTGCCGATGAAACTTGACAGCGCAGGCTGATGTCTTCGGTAAGGTGAGGTTAAAGGGGTTTTAAAATTCAGAAGAATACACAAGTATCACATACCTTGCTTCTGGTATTATTGATCAAGGTCATCACAAAAGAATCAGTTTAGTAAATAAGACATCTGTTCTGAGGATATCTTTATCAGGCAGTCCAATTCCACAGAGACAAGGTGTTTCCAGTATGGTGCTATTTCTGACAGTGTAGAAAGGACTAGGTGGGCACTTTCTTATTATCAGTAAATCATGTGTCACCTACTGTGACCTGTGTGTCAAGTCACATTTCTCAGTTTCTTCTTACAAGCTTGTCATGTAGCTGTTCCTCTCCTTCCTTCTCATCTTCTTGTTGGCTGCTTAAACATCACTTGTAGTTTTTAGATAAAGCGAAGTGTATTTGTGGTGTTACACTTTTTATTTCATCACGGAACAAAAATGGATGTTAGAAGAGATGGAGACCTCAGTTTGTAAATGAGGCTCAGTTGCTGAGGAGATGTTTAATTGCTAAAAATGTGTCTTATCTTGACAGATCAATTGGTTAAATGTTTGACTTTGTGTATGGCAAGGAAGAAAAATGACATGTACACATCATGTACAGGTATACAGGGCACAGCCATTGCAAAGGCAGGCAGAAGTTAGAAGGTAGTTCTACCTCGGAGAAGGTGGTTCTCCAGCAGTGTGCTGTGTGCCAGAGGATGTGTGCTGCGGTAAAAGCATAAGAAGTCTAAAAGCTCTTTCAGCATTAAGTTTGTCATCAAAAGTCATGGATATCTGCTGTAATATTTTTCTGCTATGCGAAGCTGCACTAATTCCACCTTAATTCCCCAATAAACTAGATCAGATTGCCCCGAAGGAAAGAGGAAAGGATGGAGGGATCGTGGGAGACCCAGACAAATTCTCAATTTTCAGCTTCTCCAAGGCATCAATATGGTTGCTGTTAAAGCCAGTTGAGCAAAGCTTTTTGTGTGGCTGAACCCTACCTTTCTCTGCATGTAGCACTGTAATATTTTTGTATTAGCACAGTGCCAGCCCTTGCATGTCCCATTTTTAAGCGGTTACAGTGTGTGTAAGCATGTGTAACTTAATAGCAAACCATATCCTCTCCTTACCAGGAGTTCAGGGTTAGGCACTTCCTAGAACTTTAACTGTGGACCTCTTTGGCATGGAAAATTAGTGATGCTCGTGGCTGACCTGGGCTGTTAGCACATTTAGTTAACTTTACAGGAGAAAGATCCATCTACTGCTGTTAAGCACAGTGATACCAGCTCTGCCTGAGGTCCCTGAGCTGTATGTAAGCTGGGAAGCTGGTGAAATATGTACGCTATAAAGCTGCTGTATTCTTTAACACTTCCTTATGTATCCACTGATAGTCACTGTGGGAGATAATCTACTGATCTGACCTGTCGTTGCCGTTCTTATCTGTAGAGCTGGTAGAGTTACTGCTGCTGAATCAGCACACCTTCACTTCTAGGTCCTGAGTTCTAAAGCCAAGGGCTCCTAAAAGAGAGGGAAAATTGGGGGTGAGCTTGAAGTACAGAATGTTGATGTTATGTTTTGGAGGTTAAAAACAAAACCAAAACCTGCACCTGCATTACAAGGAGACCTGATAGGAAAATCTTACTAATCATGTGCTGTGTTGAAAAATATATAAATTTGTCTCAAGCTCCCTTTCTTCCTTTGATTGAAAGGCTTTTTCCCTCTTCTCCTTTGCCTTATGAATACATGAACCAGCTGGATTTACGATCCAGCTACAGCTGGATCCCATTTCATTCTTTCTGATTCCAGTATTAAGGCTAGCAATTAATGAACTTTCAAGAGCTATAACAGAATTTTTCATATAAGGTTCCTCAAAGCTCCAAGATTTAGGGCTTTACAAAAAACCTGAATGTTGCAATCAAATTTTTGCAGTGCACAGAAGTGTCATAAAGCTAAATTAATTATTTGTAAAAGATTTGGTTTGTTAATGAAAAACCCTTTATGAAGACAAGGTGTTAAGTCCTGACCCTTCAAGCTGCTTGGTCCCTTCTGTTCCCACTTCATCGTGTTAGTAAATCAGCAGCTACTGGACGGGGTATCTGCTTTTCTGAGTATTTTTATGCAGTTTCCATTAAAGTAGCATCTGCCGTTATGATGGGACAAATCTTTATAAGCTATGTGGTAAAGCTCCCCTCATCCAAGTATGTAACTTATTTAATATTCAGTTGATTTACATTATATATATAACATGTCAGTTCATTGGTGATGAATTTCCAAGGATTATGTACAAGACTTAAATTATATGTAATTTCTATAAATACCTGCTTCTTGAGGGAGCGTATTCTCCATAACTCCTGATCTTCTGCCAGGCAAACCAAGATTATGGACAGCTTTTAGCATCATGATGTGATAGCTCTCTATTTGTTCTATTTTGCAATCTGAAGCATGTAGTTAGAATGTTTCATGTTGACAAATGCATTTACTGAAAGAATATTGAACCCTTTGATGTCTTAACAAAAAATGGATAGACAAATTTAATTTTAAGCTTCCTCATGCTTATTCGTGTCTAAAATACTGGTGTATGTTGGAAATTTTGCTCAAGTTTAGAGAACAAATATAAATAATGAAATAGAACTTGCTGTCATGGATGAAATTTAAAGCTGGAAGATATATTAAGCCATGGAAATAGTGATTGACACGCATGCTTTTTTCTCCTGTTTCATTATGACACTAAAAACAGCATTAAATCAGTAAGCCATTGAGAAATAAAGATAGCTGGAGGATGGAGGTAAGTAGATGTCATATTGGTGAGAATTCACAAAGTTATGGAGACAAAAAAAATAGATGTTTTTATTTTGGTTGTACAGAAAGAAGAATCAGGATCCTGAACTCTCTTTACAACGCAGGTTGCTGTATCAGCCCATGTTATTTACCAGGGCAGGAATGTATGATGTTTTAATGTAGGATTGCTGGTCTTTTTGGTAGTAGATGAGTACACCTAAGCGTGGGAGAAAGAGAGCCTGATACAAAATGTTGAATGTTGGGTTCAGCCCTTACCTGGTGTTTCTGAGTGAGCACATGAACAGATGAGCTCTAAGGCATAGCATCAGTCCCTGGCCACGAAAGCTTAGGTTGTAGCCCCTTTTCCTCCAATTGAACCAACAGCTGATTGTCAAAAGTGAAGAATTATCCTGTGCTGTGGTAGCTCCTTCCGTAGACATGTGATACAGTATTTCTAGGACACAAAGTTTCAGGGTTTTATGGACCTCTCCAAGAGCTGCATGTCCGTAGACACAGTGCCTGGAGTGACCACTGCGGTGGCTTTCCCTACAGCAGTTTGAGCAATTTCTCCTGCAATTTGAAGACGTATTGTGAATACATGAGGTTTTCTGGGCATGCTGTTGGGTAGCATGGCTGCCTCGTGCTTTTGCGCATTGCTAAACAGTTGTTTTATTTCCTTTCAGAATTGATGGATTAATTCCTTCAATAAGCTCCAAGAAAGAAAACCCGTGAAACTCTCCTCCCAAATCCATTAAATTGCCTTATACCATTGATTTTAAAAATAAACCTGAAAAAATGAAGTATAAGTGTAAAACCAGAGTTAAGTGTATTATTTTTAATGATTAATGTAACTGTAAATCTTTAACCGCTGGCAACTTAAGAAATCGACATATAGTGTGTGATTTCTTCTAGCCCTACAGAATATGGCAGATGTTTACAGGTTATATATGGGCTTGTTTGCACATGAAAGCTATTTTGGAAAAAGGTCGTAAGAGCTATAATGAAAAAAAATACATTTTCAGACATGGAAATATTATGGATTAGTTATTCTGGAACAGCTATTCCTGAACACTGTTCAGTTCTCTTATAGTAATGTAGATAATTGACTTAAAAGCTGTAGAAATACAGCGTTAATTATACTCATTTGTTGAGTAACACTAAGCTTCTCATCTTTCTTTTTCCTTTCTGCTGGATATGTTCTTGAAAGCTCATTGCTCCCTTTTTTCAGAGACAGAATGCATTCCTGGCATCAGAAACTTAAAACTGAACCTGCCATTTTCAAGGATTTTTTTTCTTCTTTTATTTAGTTTTGTGTTGTTTAGCCCAGGAGCTGATCACATGATGGTTTAACCACAAAAGGATGACACGAAGATAAAGATGATTAATTTCAGAGTAAAATCTTGCTAAACAAAACAGGTCGTTATTAGTTAGAAGTGTTCATAGGCATGTGAGAGGTGCAGTCAGGACTGGAGGTCTACTTTGCTGAATGTTGTTGAACAGGATATTATAATTACTACTGTATCATTTATGCTGACAATACATTTATATAGAGATCAAGTGAAAAAGCCACAGAGAAGTTAGTAGCTGTATAAATATAGAATAAATGCCTGTTGGGGGAACAAAAATCTTGTAACTTGAAAAATGCTAGGAGCGTGAGGGTAGTGTGTATAAACTACAGTCAAAATGGTGAAGAACTGGCACACTTTTGCTAATTACATGTATCCAAATGTGTGTGTATGTTTAAGAAACTAAAAGGAATGAGAATGTTTAGGAAAATAGCAGGAATTTGCTTCCTGCCCCCCATGAGCTGTTTCTTCTTTAATTCTGTTACCTAAGAAGAAGGAGGCACATTGTCTTTAAAGAGTCACTGCAGAGAACTTTGGCTCGTAGGAAACCTTTTCTGTCTTGTGTTTGTTTTAGATCCTTTGATCTCTTTTAGTTTGATGAGTGTGTGTCATCACTTGGTATTACAATTGCTTCCTCTTGCTCAGATGTGACAGTAATAAATACATTCACTGAAAAGTGTAATTTAAAATTTATATTATTCACAGTTATTGGCAAGTACTGTAGCCTAAGTGATGAAAATGAGGGAGAGTCTGGTTCAGGTTGATTTTTTTAAAAAAGAATTTATTTGACTTATCAATATGCATAATAAGCTTAAGAAAATAGACTTTTCAAAAATTAAGTAAGAAAAAACTCAATATAAAATGATTGTAAGTGTAATTGAGTAGTGTAATTTACTTTCACTTTACAGGAAAAGGCTTTCAGCTCCACCTCTTAAGCAGCTTTAGAAAATGGCACACTGACTCCTGGCAGTAGTGTATTGATTGAAAGCGTCCAAAGCATCTAGAAAGCATAAGTGTACATAAATTTGTCTGAAAGGGATGTGTTTTATAGAAGGAAACTCCATCACTGTCTAGGGTTTGTAAGAAGTATATTCACTTCAAAAGTACCGAAAATACTGTAATATATAATTAAAAGCTTGGTAACAGCAGGATTTCTTTAAAAACTTTTTTCATCACCCTGTAAATACTTAACTAATCTTCACAGCACCTGTTTCACAACTGGGAAGAAATTAGGCAGAAAAATGGAAACACTCAGCTACTATCATGAATAAAATTATAGTCAACATGGAGTAAAAATAGAAGATTTTTAGGAAACATTCTCTGTTCATGAGTGAATGAATTGAGGTCCCTCCTTGGAAACTTTACCTCATATAAAGGATGTATTTTTTCCCCCATTCGTATCGTTTACCTTATTTTGGTTTTGTGTAATAGTGTGTCCTAATTCGTCTTACACATTTTTGGTTCTTTTTATGAAATCAGTTTACGACATGCTTTGTGTCAGTAAAATTTAGATAGATTTCTTTTTGTTTATTCCTCCTTTCTCATATGTACTGTCTTCCCCCAGATGTAAAGCTTTTCTATGCTTAGGCTTGGGGTTAGGTAGACTTACGCTTAAACCAGTTAAGTAACCGCAAGAAATGTCAGTGACATGAACAGTGTTATCCTGGATTTATGTTCTAACAGTTACTTAGTCGGATGCTGACTTCCCACATCCTTGATGATCAGATTGTTCCCTAGTAAACATTTCAGAACAGATTTATTCACTGCTACGTACTTAAAGAAGTTGGTGCTGTTCATTTCTGGGGCTGTTGAGCACCATTTGGAATAGCAGCTGCTGAGGTAACGATTTGGACATGTCCCCTACCATCCTTGAAAGGAGAAACATCGTGGGCGCACAAAACCTTTCCAAAATATCAACGACATGCAAGCCTGAAAGCATTTGCATATTTTATTTTAACAGATTTTTTCCCCACCATGAATATATTTATCTTGCGTGCAGATACTGAGTCTGTTTGTGTGATGTCAAGCAGGAATGACTTCAGGACTTTCGGTATATCTAGGGCTCGCATAAGCTCAGGAGCAAGGGCGTTTTCTTTCTGATTACCTGCCAGGTTGTGACAAACTTAAAGAAATATGATCTTATGGGTAAGACTCAGTAGTCAGCTCAGTTTACTGTATCCTGTGATTTATTGGAGCCTGCAGTCCATGTAATGGGAGATGCCAGCTCTCATTTGAGGGAACTCTAGGAAAGAATGAGAAACTCACTTTCAGGCCTGGACCAGATTTCTGAAATGCTGAGAAAAAAAGAGTTTTGTAGTGAGGTTATTACTTGAAACCAAACCAAGTTTTAAGCCAACCTATCTTCATCCCACTGCTCCTCCAAAAACAGCCAGACCTCTACCCTTCTGCCTAGTAAACAAACCAATCTTTATAATCCGTAATCCTAAGGGACCAAATCTTGGGGAAAATCAGATGAGTCATCAGAGAGCCTGGCTGTAAGTGTTGTATGAGAAGTTAAGTTCTAGAACTAGTTGACCTGTCAGAGCAGTGTTCAGTTCCTGTCAGTGCAAAAGGGAATCAAAACAGATCTGCTACTAAATGTCTGAATCTATATAGTTCTACTGTTGGGTTTATATTGTCAGGGGTGTTTTTTCTTTGGACAGGCTTAGTAAGAGGAATATAAAAATCAGCCTTACAGTGGTACAAGTGTGAAGAGACTATCTCCAACCCTTCGCAGAACTTTGTCAAAATGTCTTGCTCGTGCTGGTCCTTGCTCTCCCTGCCTTTGGAAATAGTAGAATAAATGTAGCAGAAGGTAGGTGAGCTGAAAAAGTATGAAAAAGGACAAACAATATTCCTGTAAGATGGCTTTGTCTCCATTCTGTTTTCCCTGGTCTGGGTTCCTTTGCAGGATATGAGCCTGTGCTGGGCAGCTGGCTGTAGCACAGCAGCCAGAACAGCCACTAGAGCTTGTTTGTGTAGGAGGAGCTGCAGCAGTGACCACAGGCTCAGCTACAGCCCCGTGTCCTCCTTCCACCTGCACCCACCAGCCAGTGCTGCATAAGGATAGGAAAAATGTGTGGAGTAAGCTCTTGCAGGGTATTCTGCTGGCATCCAGAAATCTGTGGCTTGAGAACTTCCTGATACAAAAAGCTGGGCTCTGAAGTTTAAGATATATTTCTTATTCTTGTATTTGATGTCATGAATTTGCTAAGTTTTTATGTGGACCTGTGTAAACTTTGAACATCCTGTGAGGAAGACCTCCAGACTTTGAATGTGTTTTGCAAAGAGATATGTCTTTCAGTTGCTTTTGAACTCGTAATGGCTAATTTTGTTTCATACATCATACCACTTTTATTTGAATAAACAGTGAAAACTAATTTTTATACATGTGTGAAATCTGAAGTAGCATAAACCCCTTTATTATTGTGCCACATTACACTCTTTTCCAGCTTGAAGAGTCAGAGGGTGCTTGCCCAATCCCTGTCCTTTGGGATAGCCTACCTATCTTTGGTCATCCACATTTATTACTCTTTTCCTCTCCTCAGATAATCTGATAAAAATGGACCAGAAATTAAAACAGTCATCATATGATGGGTGCATTTTATATTTATTCCACTGAAATAAGGATGTGTTCTTGGTTCCTTAGTATTTGCTTTTCTTTTTCATTTGTGATATTTTCATGCTTTTATGGGAGTTGTGTTGACTTGCCTCATATAGCATATTTACTGTGTGTCTGCCAATACTGTTCTTTCTAATAGTTTCTACCAATTTGCCCAGTGCAAATATCAGACTGCCTGGGTTTTTTTTTTGCTTTCTCTTGGGGCCCTTTATACAATGGTCGTGGTGTAAGCCGTTTTGCAGTCCTTTGATTCTGAGGCAGTTTTAAAAGAGGCAGTTAAGGAGGGAAGAATTTCATCCATGAGTTCCTTAAGAATGCTTTCATGGTATCTTCTGATCTGTGCAAATTGTTATTGTTCATGTGTTCATTCTGTAGCCTTTTCCACTGGAATCTCCATTTAAAATGGGTGATCCAACCAGTACCTTGTAAAGAAATGTCCTGACATGTCAGCTTCTCTTGGTTCTGTGTTCTCTCTACGCAGAGCTCAAAATACTTATTTTCTGCTCTAAGTGCTGCTTTTATCCCTTGATCATCTATTGGCCAGACTGACAGGCTTTGCATTCAGATGTGAAAAAGGTGCTGTGGTTAGTTCTTGTGTCTTCTCATACTCATTTCGCAAGCTGTCTTTTGACTTACCCAATTGTGGTTTAAGTTTGCTTTCGTTTTGGGTTGATTTTTTTACTTATTTAGCCAGCAATAGGTCATGAGTCTTTCTACTTCCTTCATTTGGGCATGACTCCAGCTTTCAGAAGGATGGTTTTTTGCTTCTTACAGCCTTTCATACCCTGTTGTTCAGCTACACTGGCTTGCTTTACCACTTTCCCAGATCTTTTTTTGCTGTGTGGCACGTATTTGCACTCAGCCTCCAGCGTGGTATCCCTGTTTACCGTATTACCTGGGAAGGTTTAATTCTCTTAGCTTCCCCATTTAGCTAGCTTCCTTTTAGCAAGATTTAATGTATCCTCCAGGGGAACTTAAAAATCAGATTCCAAAGGTTTTATCAGTCCTGTCAAAATTTCCTGGTATATGTATCAACACTACCTACAGTTACGAACCCATTAAAAAAGTCCAGACTGTAAGAACTGAGTGTGACTGTGCAAGCACGTGTGCCTGTTCATCATAGGGAGCAGATTATCATTCTTGACAAGAAGAATAATTCTAAGTGTAGAATCTAGGCAGTCAAAACTGGGTTTTGTTTGTTTTTATCAGGCTCTAAACCAACAGAAACTGTGTCTTCAGATATGATACTGCCGGCTCCAGCACCTGTGGCTGCCTGAGGGTCAGCCAAGCTGCCTTTGTACCCACAGACTCTGGGAAGGGAGATCTCAGTTTTGAGCTACTGTGGTTTGGAATTTGGATGGAGATGGTTTAGCAAGCCTGCTTGTACAATTAGACATACATTTTTTGGAACCAAAGTGGGAAAACGTTATTCCAGGAAGAATCTGGAACACTCCCCTAAAGCGCCGTGTCTTAGTCACATCTGACTGTGATAGATCCAGCTGAGGAGTCAGTGTGTGTTAGTGAAGAGCCTTAATAAGTGTGGACTGATGTGGTCCACACAAGTTTGGTAAAATTCTGTCACTTAGCTGTGGTATTGTTTTTGATGAAAAAGCTTTTCAGAGAGTTAGAAGCGTAGGGGTAATTGGATTGCATCATAAGACATCACTGGCACTGCTGCTCGAAGAGAAGACAAACTTAGTGGGATTAGTGATTTGCAAATCTTTTAAAAGAAGAAGGTAAAAGAATTTCAGAAAAGATGAAACAGTGAGCGGACATTCTTCTTTAAACCAGAATGATGCTGTTTGTTTAAATTTAATAGTAGGCTACAGATACATATACATGTACTCTGAAGCTGTCACAGTACCCAGCTATTAATCTTGATCTGACCTGTTCCAGGCCAGAAGCGCTTGCTCTGTGAACTTCTTTCTTTAAACTTCAAATAGGAGCTCGCTGTATGATAATACAATTTTTTCCATGCTGACTTTCTGAACCTTCCTCTGTGTGTTTGAAATTTACAACATTGAGCTTTATCTGAAAGCAAATTTATTTTTAGACCTTGGAAGAGAATAGTTCAGCTGTGTGAGTAATGTGCAGAGACCGAGCAGCCTGGAAATATCCCTCTCTGAGAAGTACCTCTTCTTGGCTGGTCACAGCTGCTTTCAGTTTCCCCATGACACAAAGAGGTATAGGGTGTGTGGTTTCAGGTTGCTTATTTACAGTTTAAGAATACTTTTTTTAATATGATTGTAAGGGGTGCGGCTTTATGTTAATTAAGGAAAAGCTGACACTGAAATGTGTTCCTGTAAATGACTAGGGAGGTCTATTCCAGAAGCAGCAGAAATAACACCCCAAAGGCTTCCATCTGACTGGGATGATGAGTCCTCACCTCTCCCTTTCCTGAGGCAGCTCCCTGGGGAATATGTTCCTTCTGAATGCGCCTACCATGCTCTGTGAAGATCCCCTCCATCTTAGCCCTTGCTCCTTATTTTTGCCTTGATTATGGCAGTCCTTTTCACCTTGCTCAGGGTAATCCCTAGCCTGGAGAAGATGTGTAGAGTGGGGTCGCAGTGTGGAGATCCAGGAGGCAGCTTGTGCAGGCTGAACATCTTGATGCTGCCGGAGAGGGGTGGTGTCCCAGCCTGCTGCCTGCTCCTGCTCTCTGCTCTTCCTGCTGCCATGTGTTCACAGCGCTGGCAGTCATCTTGTCCTTCTGTGAGCTGGCAGCCGGCACGGTTTGAGAAGCAGGGCTGACAGTGAAAAGCAGAAATCTCGTTATGGCCTTTGCTTAGCAGTGGTCTCCTCTCCTAAAATACGCTTTTACTTCCTCTTCATACACTTTACATGGCATGTTGATTATTTCTAACAGCTTTGGTTGCAGAGGTTTTCCAAAATGCTCTGGTATTTCTCTTCAGCTCCTCGTCTTGCCCCCCACCCTTCCTCCCCTCATTCAGAACTCTGAAATCTTTTGGTGCCTGTATCATTCCTTTCAGGTAAGATGCAGTATTAACTTTATCAATTGTACATGGATTTTGCTAATTCCTTAGTATCTGAGACATTCTTAGGTTTGAATAGAGCTTCTCTGGCTATTTTGTGGAATTTCAGCACAGCTGACCATATTGGGAGTTTTCTGAGGAAAAAAAACAATATTCTGTATTACAAACGAAGCAAAAATGGTGCTAAGGAGTATCTACCACCAAGTGATGATAAGCCATAAAATTCCAAAGTTGGGAGTCTAGGTGCACATTTTCATGGGCTTCTGTCAACATCAATATTAAAATTTAATTATCAACCATATGATGCAATGTTACTTTGCAAAAAATAAAATCACACAGTTTGTGCTTAGAAATGTTACCACATCTCTAAAACACTGTGTGCTTTATTAGATGGGTGAGCTGGAACTCAAGAAAGCTATTTAAATGAAATGTGCTTATTAAACAGAGATGGCAACAGTCCTATAGCACCAAAGGATTAAAAAAAAAAAAAAAGGAGGGAAGAGTGAACTCATGCATGAACATATTAGAGTCCTGCTTTGCTGTCCACATGAAAAGACTTGATTTTTTTTTTTTTTTTTTCTAAGGATGCAGTCTTTTTTTCTGTATTTTTTTTCTGTGTTCCTTTGAAACAGTAGACTGGAAATGATGATTTTCGGTGACCCATTGTATTAACTTGGGCTACTGCCAAGAAAACTTTTCTGCCTGGAGAAATAGTGCCAATTTTCAGGTTCAATATTTTATACTACCTGGGTGATAAAAATATTGTGAGTTTCTGTGCAGCTGACAGATTGTCGTTCCAATTCAATAAAGCTGTTACTAGCAACTGGTTAATTATTAATCGTTGCAGCATTGCTTTCTTTTTTTAACCCAAACTGTCTCTTGAGCAGCTTTAGACAAATAACATTACTGGGGGTATATTTTACTGTGAGATTTTTTTCAACTGCCATTTTTAAATGCTGAATGAATAACTTCTTTCCTGTATGAAGTATTTTGGAACTGAGACTTAGATTACTCTAAGAGCAGAGAGATTATCAGAGTGTGTCATTTTAGGAAACAGATTCCTCTAACTTTAACACATTCTGCAAACATTTTTTTTAACCTGTCAGTAACTTGATAAGTTTAAGTTTTCAGATGCATGATAGTCTTAAGTGACATGATAGTAAAATAAGGAACATAAAATCTTTATTCACATTAAACACTTTGGTCCCATTGAACCTTGAGAAACAACTCATTATAAATCAAATAGCTATGTAGGGAATTTCAGAGATGACACAGATATTAGTTTAAACTCCGGGAAAAAGTAGTTGGAAAAACATAAAACTTTTAAATCTTTTCAACAGGGATGAAATGCCACGTACACTTATGTCTCTAAAATATCTTTGGTGGAGTAGAAATGCTTTGGAGAACAGTAAGAGTGGAATTGGCTCCGTGGTTCAGAATATTAGATCCCTGCAAATGCTCAATAACAGATAATGAGGATATGTGAGAAATTCAACCAGGAGTGTAAAGAGAGGCTCATTCTTGCAATGAGCTCCATATGGCTACACATTTCTGCTTTGCAGAACATCACTTCTATCAGCAGGTCTCCACACCGTACATGGATCAGCTGTGTAGAGCTGATTGCATCATCAAAATGAAGTGACAGCATGTCTCAGCTGGTCAGCTAAACGTTGTGTGATATTCTTGATCGCGGGGATAAAGCCTGTGATTATTTTGTTTCCATTACCTGATTCAATTGTGTGTTTCATCCAGTTATTGTTACAGTGTTTGTTTATTGTCTGGGATAACACGCCTCTAGGCTTTGATTTGGAATGGAACCATTTAGTCCTAACAGACATTTCTGGGGCGTTTCTGGTGGACAACTTGGGGAATGGAGACTAAAATAAGGAATTCTGTGAATAGATGAGCATCTTAACCCTCTTTATCCTGAGTGCTCTAAGCTATGCACTGCAATGGCACCAGATCCCAGGCAGATGCTGTGTGACACCACAGCTGTAATGCTCCAGGCACTGTCCCTATCTGCTTTCCCCTCACATGTGCTCATATTTTGCCCTCTATCCATCTTCCTGCAGCCCTCTCTGATTTCCTCCACCTCCTTCTAAATCTGTAAGCTACTTCTTGAAGTACCTTCTGTATTTTTGGGCTTGGTTGGCCAAAAGTCATCCTGTCCTTCTGTTAGTTTATAGCTGTACGTGCACTTACTCATCAGGAAATGTGTGCAGCCCGTCAGGGGTTGTGTGTCTGTCTCCAGAATGACATCCCCAGTGGTGTTCTGCTCTCTAACACTATCAGTGGTGTTAAAGTGTTTGAGTTCGCCCTGTTTTTTGGGTCTCACAGCCACATAAACTTACAGGAACATCATGTCTTTAAGATTTTTCACTCTCTTAAGTTGAATAGTAATTGGGCAGTGAATTACAGTAAGTTGTGTTGCCTGTGGGAAAAACAGGACTGTCATTTTGGAACTAAATTGAAACTCAGCTTTCTAGAAATGTGAAAGCTGGTTTGCTGTGTCCGTATGAGTGACTGAATGTGATCCCTTTCAGTCTGATTAGTTACATACATTAAAAAAGGGGAAAAATGTATTTTTTAGAGTTTCAAGTATGTCTGTGAATGAGACAGTATCAGTATTAATAAACTTTGTGAGTAATTAAAATACTGAGAAACTTCAGCTTCTTGTCATTTCAAGTCAGAATTTTTCCCTTTCATCTTGAAACTTACCTTAACAATAAGTAATTATATTTTTAGACAGATCTAAATTGAAGTTTCCATAATTCGAAATAACTTTCAGTTATATCTGTTTGAAAAGTGTTGTTAAAGCCATCCATTCTTTTCCACAAGAATGCCAGTTTTGGGGCCAGGTTAGACACTACCAGCTGGTTTGATTGATGACGCCAATACCTTATGTTCATGGAAGACATTTAATCAGTCAGGGAATTAAGGCTCTTCACTGCCTCAAATACACTAGAAGAAGAATTTGGGGGTTAAGTGCTGCCACAGCCTTCCAGCACAGAGCAAGGTCAGCAGGTCAGTGGTGGAAGATAGAAAGCATCTGCTGCTGCGAAGGAGTTTGTAGAGCGGGGAGCTGCAAGCACCCCAAAGGGGAACTTAGCACTGAGAGTGAAGTCATTGCTGCTGCTGGTGTAAAATTAGTCACGAAATGAACAATCCACTGTGCTGGTTTAGGGACTTCCTCTAAAAGGTGGCACTGCAGGCAACACGTGCAGTTTGCACGGAGATCAGCCCAGTGCAAATCCGAAGGACAACATTATCTTCACCTTCAAACCGAAGACACAGACTTGGCACTTCTCACTCCAGATGTTTCATGAGCAGCTGTGATTATCATCAAAGTCTATCACACAGTAGCTACATTTTAAGACATGAAAATGCCTTGGCTTAAACAGCAGAGGTAGAATCTGCCACACTTTTCTGTCTAGACATGCTTTTAGCTGCAGCATCTTTAAGTAACAGAACATAAATTTGTAAAAATTGAAATACAGCAGATAGCATCTTGATGTAAGGGTGGGAAGGGACTGCATAACCATTTGATCATGACAGGGACACATGAAAACAGAACCCGGTGGCTTATGCTAATGTGTGAGCTGATGTCTACTTCCCCCACAGCAAAGTTGTGCTTTTACTTCTTGGTTGAATGATAAATACTGTTACTGAAGCTCCTGGTTATTATTTTTACATACATTTCTAAGCTCTTTGTCAGTTCTTTGCAAATACACTTGAAGCATGGAGAGTGATTTATAAAATATTAGCCTTTGACCGTTGTAAGATCCGCATTCAATAAAAATACCATTCAATTCCCAAGCTAAAAAGGATACAAAGGGATGATGGCTTCATTGTACTATAAAATTTATTTGCGCTCCATTGCAGTGACTGCTGCAAGGCTGGGGTAGTTCTCTACTTTAGTTTTCCCTGCTTGCAAATGTTAAAGAGTAGCATATCTGACACGCACAGGTTCAAACTGAGGTTCAAACTGGTAAAAAAGAATTACTTTCAGTCTTGAGGAGAACTTTTGTAATGAACCAGGATTTCCACAAATTTTGGGTGAGACACTCTTGACGCCTTTGCACTGGAGATGTTAGGATCAAAGCGTGGTTGGACAGCAGAGATCAATCCTTTCAAAGGAGGAAAGCTGTCAGTCTCTTTTCCCAAGGAACAAGTGCTAGGACAAGAGGAAACTTGGCCTCAAGTTGCAGCAGGGGAGGTTTAGATTCTGTATTAGGAAAAGTTTATTCACTGAAAGGGTCGTCAGGCCTTGGAACAGGCTGTCCAAGGAAGTGGAGGTGTTTAAACTTGTGTAGATGTGGCACTTAGGGCTATGGTTTAGTGGTCACTTTGGCAGTGCTGGGTTAATGGTTGGACTTTAATTTTAGAAGTCTTTTTCAAACTAAACAATCCTGTGATTCCATGCCGTATATTCCAGAGATGTATTATTTATTAAAAAAAAAAAATCGCACATGTTAGGCTTTTTCCTTCCTTCACCCTCCCCCTAGTTTCTGTAAAGAACTCTGGAAGTTTTCACTAACAACTTCTGTCTTCTTAACTGACATATGGAGAAGCCATGATGTTGGCATGAAGTTATCTCCTGGTAACAGTGCCAGCAGAGTGTTATTTTGCGGCATTGTTTAGCATAGGAAACTGCTTTGCCTTTTGTCTGTAATTTCAGTTTTTCTGAATGTTTGTTTTTTGATTCATAATGTTAATATTGACAGCTTCTTCTGCATTTTGAAATGTCTAATAAAAAGGATAATGGTAGCAGGAAATATTTTGTGTTGATCTTGTATTTCTTTTTTAATTCCCTCTCCTTTATGTATCTTTAATGAGTTCTGTGTGGCAGGTATTGAAGAATAGCTGTTCTAGGAAAAATGGCAATATAGAAATGCCAACTTTTTATGTCTGAAAACCTTCTATTAGCGCTAAAATTAAGATCCATCTTAGCTGTGTAACAGTGAACCGAGTGCTTCTCTGTTAGCACAGCAAGCAAAACTGTCAGTTCAGGTCAAATCCTGACTCTTTGCTCACAGCAGCAGTAGGCAAGTCAGGAAGAAGGGAGTGGGATTTCCACATCCCTACTTGTTTCCTGACCTATGGCCTGAGCAATTTTGATTTGTGAAGTATCTAAGTATAAAGGCTTCAAAATCCTTTTAAATAATAACAGCCAACATTTTTGATAGCAAATTGTAGATAAAAATCCTGGCACTGTTGAAGTCAGCATTAAAAAATCCCAGTGGCTTGAGCAGAGCCAGGGTTTCACATGCAGCGTTTGAAGTGCTGCCAGGACATTGATTGATTCTCTGTTGCCATGTCCAAGAGACAGATAGGTAGGTAGGTAGGTATCATTGCCTTAATTTGCAGACCAAGATAGCAAGATGAAATAACTTCTCTTCCTTCACAGAAAGTCGGTTAGTGCTAGGACAGGAATTTGGGGTTCCTTGACCTCAGCAGTCGGTTCATGCCTGGCACCAGCCTTTACAGAATGCTTTTGCATGATACCCCCGTGTGTCATGTTGATGCTCCATTCTTTGGCCTTGTTTTTACTTGCCCATCTTTTTACTTACCATTTCATTTATCGTGTGCTTCTCTAGCATTTTTTTGCCCCTACTTAATTTACAGTGGTTCTATTTCTGGCCATTAGATTTCCTCTCCTCCTTTTATGGTTATAACAGAGCACACTTGTAAATCATCCTTTGGACTGCATGCACTGGCTGCCTTCTTGCTGCAAAACACGAGCAACTCTACCCTGTCACTATTATGCACTGACATGTAGCAGATGTATTACCATTGTTCCAAAAGTACTATTTTCTTACCATTTTAAATGGTTTTAAAATAACTTTACTAGCCTTCAGTCTCTCTCCATGAACTTAATAGATGCATTCTAAAATGCGTAAATATTTGTTGAAGTATTTGGAAGCAATCTGTACGAGCTTAATTTTTATATTACTTCCGGTTGCAGACTATTCAGTTGGGTGATGTGAAATTCATTTATCTGTCCTGGTTGTATATTGTATTCTACACAAAAACTTAAATTACATTCTTAACAAAGACATCATGTGAACAATGGTGGACATGCCTGGTGTCTCCAACATCTTATGCTGTGCTTCTGGGAGCAAATAATGTGCTATCTTTTTAAATTTCCTCTTCATTTCCCCAGTCCGTTCCTTGTTGTACTTGTTCTCAGTTTAACGCTGGCTTCTTTCCTCTATCAAATGAGATCTTTTGGAGTACCTTGGCATGTATTGTGATTTAATAGTCATTACCTGGGTTTTCTTTATGGACAAAGAAAGGCTAGCACAGACAGAACTCCCTGGGTCCCTCCCTCCTCTCTTCTCTCCTGGAGCCTTGTGCTCCAGCTTTTTAACAGCTAGGGTCTTATCTGTGCTCCCTGGTATTTGACATGAGAGTTCATCACTTGGTAGAAGACAGTACTCGTTTCTTTTAAGAGTTGTGTTCAATGATTTTATAACAGCATCAGATGGCTTGGACTAAGTGAGCTGAATCTGAGTTTGAACACAAATTTTCTGTGGTTGGTAGTCCTTATCATTTTGTTTTTCACTTCTACTACACAGTCATGCTGAAATCTGCAAGTTTAATTCTTTATAACAAAATGTTGAAATGTGGCAGCTTGGTAAGTGAATTGCCACTTGCTTTCTGCTAAGCATTATAATCAGTTTGGCTCCAAACTGAAACCTTGTTCTCAAGTACTCCAACATTTTGATCTGGGAAAAATCCAAAACCTACAGAGTATTTGTCTCCTGGTTCTGGTTGAGAAGGCATCGGGCTTTGCCAAGAGCAATGATTTTTACCACATCTCAGTATAAAATGATGTCTTTGGAACAAATAATTTTGTGAGATTTCTACTAATTTGGTGTAGCTATTTTTCGGAGTTACTACCTTTCCTCGCAACTTGGGTTGCTCTTGCTGCCAAAGCAGTTTCTTGATCCATGTCTCAACTCTGGTTTAAAACTCACTGAAGTCTCTGCCCAAACTAATGCTTCTCAGTGTATCTTTGCGTGTGTTATCACATCGCTATTGATATATTTCCAAAGTGGACGGGAGGGAGAGATAGAGGAGGAACCACCATCCATGTGAGCAGTTTCATTCATTATATGCTCAGTAATGCATTCTGTGACTACAGCAGGCTATTCATTTTAAATGGTATTATTGCTGTTCATAGAGGCATAGCTGAAATGCTGGCTTGAGCATTAGATCATGTATATTTAAGTGTTAACAGTTGTGAAAAATGGTAAGCACTTAATAGCTGTGTAATTTATTACTGAAATGACCACATGGATTGGTACTATTTTCTTGTGTGTTTGAAAAATCCATAGGTTGCTTTGACTCAAAAATAGGAATATACCTGAATATGCCTAGAGGAATGCCAGTCTTGTAATTTTTGGAAATTTTGGAAATCCATCCAGATGGATACAAATTCTAATATTCAGTGATTCTTCAGGTCCCTGAAATATTGACTGAAATGTAACAGAAGATGATAGCAGGGTTCATTCAAAAATTTTTGAGTATTCATTGACATCTAAGAGTGCTTGATTCTGTGAGTAGTTACTGAAATACAACTGTACTTGCTTTTTATGGAGGAATTCAGTATTAGTGGAAAACCATTTACATCAGTGCTCACTCTTCCTGCATTGTGCCTGCATTGTGAACAGACCAGATGGTGCTTTGCTGCATGTGAGCACAGCAATAATTGCAGTTCTCGAAGTGAATGACTACATTTTGCAGCATGACACCAATTTTAGATGAAAATGAGGCCTGGTGTATTGACAGACACAAGCAGAGTGAAGCCATGGCCCACAGAGGGGGAGTGGACTTGCTTTCTGGCTATTCCCTCCTATTATTCCTTATGTACATTAACAAATGTCTATGTAAATTAGGGCCATTTGAAGAGATGTTTGGGTGGGGTGAAGTTTCAGAAATTATTCTGCCTTCCCCATGGCTGTATGTTTCAGGATCCTGACAAATTTCTTACAGTATTATTTAAAGGTATTAAGGGTAATAGATGTTAGTATGTCTTTTGAAAAGAAGGTTTTGATTAGTAGAATTGGAGAATATTTTGCTGCCAGTTACCTGTTACTACCTAGTTGAAAACATTTGTTTCTTAACTCTACGCCAACTTGTTTTCAATCTCCAAATAGTTTGATCAACTTCACTGTTAAGTGCATTTTTGCTCCCCTACTCTGCCCAAAGTCTCATCACTAATCTCCCGGTCCACTCAGATATTAGTAAGCACCCATTCTTGCCTTCCTTTCCTGCTCTTCTCTTTTCCCTTTACCCCACTTGCCAGGATGCCTTTTCTCCTCTCTCCCTTCTGTTTGAAGTCACAGTGTTCAGCTACCTGGGCCCTCTGCCTCTGCTGTCCTCTTTTGAGGTCCCAGACTTGCATTTTTGGATGGGAGGGAAGGAGATGTTGAAGGCGAGTTGTCAGCTTCAGCAGGTCGTAATAGGAGAGAGGGATGGGGAGTTGGGGAGGAGAGGGGGGCAGGGGTGGGAGAAGGTTGCTAGGGATTAGGTTTCCATCTGCCAGTCTCTCATCTGTCCTTACCCTGGCCCTGAGCTGCCAGTGCTCCCCTCCTTTTCTGCTGCTGAAAAGAAGGAAGAAAGCATGGGCTTTTGTTTGCTTAAAAGCATAAAAGAAAGAGGGAATTAAGCTCATTAGTCCTTCCTTATTAGTCACCAGTGAATGTAGAGAGTCATCTTGAGTAAATGCAGGCTTGCAAAATGATGTAAAATCATTCAATAGCAGCAGTTAAGGGGAAGCTGAAAGTTTTTTTCCAGGAAATTTGAAAAATACTGAAAGAAGATGATTTTACATCAGAGTATAAAAATCAAAATCTAACATATTGTATCACCAGTGTCTTCTTTCCCTCTTTCTGATTGTCAAAAGAGTCTAAGTACTTTTGAAGCAAGAATTTTAATTCATGCTTGGGTTGGCTCTGCAGTACATGCTACAGACTTGGATTGTTTACTGCTGTATGAATTCTAAGAGCAAATTTGTTGCTTTAAATGAGTGCTCTGAGGTAATGTATATAAATACTTATATCTGAACTACACGAACATTCTCAAATAGTTGTGTTTAGTAGGATATTGTTCTACTTGCAAGACAAGTTTCTGTTTTCCTGCTCTTGGCTTTATCTTTGATCGATGCTGTGCTAGAAAATAGACCAAATTCTGTGTTATCTGCTCTGATAAGAACTGTTTTCTTGATTTTAATCATGGAAAGCGAATTCCTGTTGACGAGCTACTGGGTTTACCATAATTAGAAATTGGCTGGGTGCTGAGAGTGCTTAGTTAACTTAATCTGTATGATACAGAATGTCTAAATGCAGGATATAAGTAATTTGCTAGGATATTTTGAACGTACCAAAATGGCAGCATTTGACAGTGAAATAGTACAAATTTTCAGAAAAAATGCAAAACCCAGGTATTGGTAGCCTAAAAATTCCCAAGTAAACTACTGATGCCTTTTGCTGCTGCTACTGTGTTGGCGACTGCAGCTAGTAGTAGCCACGCTGCAAACTGAAGATATTAACAGGAAAAATCGTCTTGGGAAAGTAGTAATTAGTGCATTCTTAGCGCATTTACATGTCTGATGGACACAAGTATCATAGCAACCAAGGTGATGTATTACCAGGTGCTTAGTGCTATGCCCCGCTCTGCCCTCCGTGCCTGTGGGTGTGGGTGTGTCTCTGTGTGTGTGTGTGTGTTTGTGTGTGTGGGAATCCAGTTTGCGTCAAAAATTCTCTTAGCTTGGGGTGGCAGGGGCAGGTGGAGGTGGTCTCTTGCAAGCAGGACATGTAGAAAAGGTAAATGGGCACTAAAATTTCGTAGACAGCACTACTGTTTTCCTCTTCCTTTTAAAGATTTAATGCAAACGAGGTAGTTGCTCCTGACATTCTTTGAAATTATGAACGTTAGTGTGGATCATTAGTATGTCTCCATGAAGTTTACAGTATTTTTACATTATTTGCATGCTCTTGAAGGAACCAGTTTCAGTGAAGACATTTTCTCACAGGGCTTTAAGACAATAAGAGAAAATAGGCAATTGTTTACAGTACTTGTAACAACACCTTCATTGATATGTCTCATTTTTTAGTATCCTTTTATCTACATGTCTAAAATTAAATTAGGTCTCCATTACTAAAATTAGAAGAGTCATTGGATTAGAAGTGCTTTCTTTCTGATCTTTAACTGAATGAAAGGAGCTTCTTTTGATAAAACCATAATAGAATTAAATGCTCTACATTTCATGTCCAGAAACCTTATGGATGGATATTAAGTTTATTATAGCCATCAGACTAAAACACCTTAAAAGGTGGGACAGAATTCTCTGAGCAGGGAAATAAGTATGTGAGTAAGAGAGATTAGTCATTCAGCCCCAGTATTACTCTCACATACTGGATTTTTGTTCAAGGTAGCCTTTCTACCTTGCATAAATAGAACTCCCATTGTATTCAACACAAGTTTTGCTTGTTTGAGGCAGCATGCTTTTCAGAAACTTCATTGGATTACACTGATGCTTAATACAAAGCTTGTGCGTAAGTATTTTTACTAATTGGGACCATAGCATTCAGCCTCCTTGAGCTCTGGCATCTTAAGGACTTCAGGATTAAATCTACTTCTTGGCACTTTTACTCAGTATATGTGTTCTGTATTATTAAGTATTTGTATGTTTCTAAAATGCTTTCTTTTCCAGTCCAGAAATCATCCATAGCTGAACTCCAACCTGGTTCTTTTCTGCTGAAGTTTCTGTCTTTTAGAGGCATTGAGTGAATCTTCAGTAGAAATGGTGTAGGGGAAGAACAGCAATCCCACAAGCATCTATGCCTTTAACAAGTTCTGAGCTCAAGGATTGAATGGAAACATAAGAAAAAAGGATCCTAACTTCACATTTCTCAATGAGATACAGATCCTGTTAGCTGGCCTGCAATTATTCGAGTATTAAAAGCCAGTATCATCTTTACTAGGACCACAAAAAATGTCTACGTTTTTCCATGATTCAAAAGTAGCAAGATCAAACACCTTCAGAGCAGTTTAGCAGAGCTTGTCCTTGGGAGGTTTGAATCCTTCAGTGTTTTGGGAGACTGTGGATTCATCTGGTGTGAAATGGGCTCTAAACAAGGCCTTTTCTGCCTGCTGCCAAGAGGCCCTGGCAGATGACACTGCATGATGGGTGATTGAAAAGTGGCCTTTATTTGAGCACTTTGACTCAAAGTCTAATCTATGCCAGTCCCACTCTCTGAGGTTATTGGGTCAGCTGGGATGGTGCAGCAGGATATAGGATGGGAAGGTATGTTCAAGAGGTGCCTGAATTCTGTCCACTTTTTTGCAAACAGAGTAGTGCCATGGAGTGCCGTGTCTCATTTCAAAACTATTCATCCAGTCTTGCCAAAGAGCAAGGGCTCAAGTTAAGAAGACTACATTTTTGTGGAGATAAGCCTATTATGTAGCTGTATGTGCCAAATTTTGCACGTACCCTAACAATCAAAAATTCAAAATAAAGAACATAAAAAGCCGTTTCATTGACACCATTTCAATTGCTGAATGTTTGTTTGGGTGTGAAATACATATGTCTTTGAATTTATCTATTAACTTGTCTTTGAGATATATAAGCATAATCAGCATTTGGGCATAGGAGAGAAAGCTCGTGTTTAAATTTCTTTCCTATAATTGGGTCATTCTCCATGAAGAAATTTTCCAACTGCACTGGGGTTATTTTAGCATGATGCAATGTATTCTGTAATGTGAGTAAGTCTTTTTCGTGTCTGATGTGTCACTTTTATAAACAGGGCTGTAGAGCAATATCTTTAAAAACTTCTAGGGTGGTACTTGCAGTTTTTGTGACCTTTTATTGGTGCCTGTTCGAGCTGAGATATCTTCTACCTGAGCAGTTCCCGAGCTTACCTGCTTTGGTCTCTTTTCCTGCCTTCCAGCCTTGAAGCGCAGATTCCAGATGCAAGCTGCACTGCTTTTCTGGAGTTGAAACATCCACTGAAACCCTGTTTCTGAGTGTTGGGATCCCACCTGGTCTTGTGGGCCCACGTTCTGACGTGATGTTTTGTACAGTAGTGTTAAAGCCTGGCTGGCCTTGCTGTAAACTGTTGTGACATGCTGTTGTGTTTGTCACAACTGGTGACAAACGTGAGATTTATCCAGCAGGAGAAGGTCCAGGCCTGCAGGAAGAAGGCAGTTTGTTGTCTTTCAGAGAGACAACAGGCAGCTACTAGGGATAATGAGAATCTTGAGGGAAAGGTTCATTGGGAGGTGCTGCCTGTGAAATGGTGGGAGAAGCCCAGAGGAAAGCAAAGAGTGGGAGATCTGAAATGAAAGCCTCATCTGCAGCAGGATAAATTAACTATGGTCTGTAGATCAGGAGCAAGTGGGGCTCTAAAAGTCATGCTTCACAGTTTACATAAAGGATTTATTCAGAAGCGTTGGTAAAAACATACTTGTGGTGGAAAATATGTTGAACATGAAAAGTAGGCAGACCTAAACATAATTCAAGCAAGTGTAGTACACAGGTTATGTATGTGAAGTGCAGTCTTAAAATGAGTCTAAGTCTAATTATACATTTGGGTCTAAGGAATAAGGTAGGTTATGGCTTAAATCTTAGGCAAACTGCTGCTTACAGAAAGTGAACTTGCTCCTGTTTTTCTTTTTAGGTTGGAAGGGGCTTGGACTGGTAAAGGCTAGTCAAGTTCACAGAGGGGCAGGATGTAACTGGAAACATTTCCTTGTGCACAGTGAAGCACTGATCTGAAGAGGAAGTGTTTGAAGGGTGGATAAATGTCTGCGTGTATATTTAGCCAAAATCTCTATGACAAAGGGCAGCAGGGACTGGAAGGATTGCCAGGACCTTGGTGTGCAGCAGAGGTAGTGGAGGAGCCTGGAACAGGCAACACCCAACCTTCTGTCCAGGCTGGGTGCTGACAGCAGGGTCTGACCTCACAGAATTTCTCTTAAGTGCCCGGTATCATTTCAACATCAGTACAAATTAACAGTTTGAAGAGTACTGTTTTTTCACATATAATTCAGTGAAGGCTGTGAAAACCTTTACCAAACCAGCGTTTTACCTAACTTGCAAAATCTGTGAGGTGTGTAGCAATGCACCTGCTTTACTGTTTAGTGGGGGCAATAAATGTTTTGATGTTGTGATCAATTTTTTGAAGGAAAAGAGTGTTGAAACTGCAGAAGAAATTAAAAATTCGAATTCAGTTTTGTTAATTAAGGTGTATAAATAGGTCATTTGAAGACAAAGGGCTTGAAAAAGCCTGTGAACTAAAATCTCAGTTTACAAATATAATGTTCTGTTCATTTTATATGAAATATATTTTTTAAAAAATCTTTCTGACTTGGGAATTTTTTTATTTGAGGGGGAAAAAGCCAAGTCTTAACTTTAGAAAATGCAGTGTTTTCTGGAATGCTTGGTTCAGCATATATAAAACTATGTTTTGAGAAATTTATTCCACTTAACTTCATTAAAAGAAACCTGAGCATCTGGCAGTGTAATAGAAAAGACTGTAGTGTGTTTCTCTTCAAAATGCAGCTGAACGCAATCTTCCCCCGGTAGTTCTGATGAGTATGTGATAGCTATATCAGCTATTTCTACGTTACTTGTTTTGACAGATTAACATTTTGATGGGAATTTTCCGTGGAATTAATCTTTTTGTAAACATGTACTTAATAAATTAGAAGTTGACTAACAGGCAGTGATGACTAAATTATAATGTAAGAAATATTAATATGACAAGAATTCATGTATCTTAAGAGTGATTTGAGTTTCTGGTCTGTTTGAATATGTTGCTGTTAGCAGCAAGCCAGTCAAAGAACAAACAATCCATCCCCTTGGTATATTTTTGCAAGTTTCCAAAATAGTATCAAGTGAAAAACTGCACACTTTCATTTTCTAAAAGCAGTTTGGCCCTTCTGTAGGAAAAGGAGATTGGAAAAAATCTCATTTAATGTAATTGATATATCACAAAAGACAACCTGAAAAAAAGTTCTATCCATCAGTACTTCTGCTATTTCTTGTATTTGGGTCTTCAGTCTTTGATTGTCTTTTAAGTATCATTTTCCCTTTTCTCCTCCTAGAGCACCAAGAACATACATATGCTGAAGACAGTTTTTGGCATACCAAAATTCATGTAGCAATTAAAAACTTAGGGAATTATAGGTTGGACAAGGTGTTTTTCCTGTTAAAACCCATAGTAGGATTGGCAGAAAAGGTGATGCTGTTTGGGCAATGTATATTCTAATTTCTGAACACTTGAAGTTTATTCCTTTTTCTTCCTTGATGTGTCTTCTCAATTGATGAGTAATAGGGCACAGGGGACTATGGCATGGAAGAAAGTGCAAGGATGACAGGCTCGTTTACAGGCTTAGCACACAAACATGCTGGGCATGTTGCCATTACTCATCTTGAGTTTGGAGTTCAGTTCAAAGAGACGCTTGTCGATGCATCTCCAAAAGGATGCGTCATTTCCATAACGATGCTGGTGGTGACTGCACGCTCAGTAGAAGCTGTGAAGAAACTGGAACTTCCTCTTTGTTCTTGTTTTGACATGGGATATATGGTTTATACAAACTAGGTTATAAGGTATTAAAATTAATGAATAATTGTACATTGTTTTCTGGCTAGAAGAAAGTTGAAAGCACACTTTTCAAACCACCAAGCTTTGCCCAGACTTCGTCTGCTACATTACCAAAGAGAGAACATGCCCTGATTTGTTGAGTGGATCAGCCTCATCCAAATGGACTTTCTGAGGCCACAGCTGGTCTGAATACACTGAGGAAACGGGGATGCTGAGGAAGCCCTTGCAGATGGCATAGGCCCTGTCACATCTGTCCACTGTCCTTCCTGCTCTCCTGTTAAAGAAAGGCAGTGTCTACAAACTCATTGAACAATGGCTCCGAGTAAGCCTCAGCTGGGTGACATTTCCAGAGAGATTCTATAAGAAATTCAGAAGTGTATGTAAATGCATTGTCAGAGAGGAAAAACAAAACTCCAGAAAAAGAATTTTATCCTGCACAACCCAGGAGAAAGTGTTTTATCTTCTTTTCTGTCCTGCTTGCCAGAATGAGGTGTTCTGGTCATCCTGCAGGAGGATGTTAAATCTCCCTTTTAAAGAGCTATTGTGGTAAGTGGCAGGATGTGGTGATGCCATCAGAAAACTTTTAGTACATGCTCTTTCAGAAATAAAACACAACTTCAGTTTCTCGGAAGAAACATCAAACAAGGACTAGATTGAGGAGGAAAAATCCTGATAAAATCCTTGTGGTGTTTTTTTAAAGGACATTTTAAAAGAGACAAAAGATCTGATTCAGCAGCTTCTCAGTGGCCGTAATACTTACCTGAAATTTAGCTGTGGGGCCCTAGGTATTGCCATGGGTTAGAACTGAGCAAACTTGTATATACACCTTACTTGACCCGTGTACCATAGATTATACGTTACAGTTTTATTGTACTTGAAAAAAAAAATCTTCCTAAATGAAGTAAACTTTCCAATACTTTTTCAAATGTATGAAGTGAACTGTTAAAATCAAGTTCTTTTTAGAGAAAACTCCGTGTCTATGAAGACTTTCTTCCAAGGTATTCGAAAATCAGATCAAATTCTGTCTTCTAGTCTTTGTATTTAATACTTCGCATATATTTCTTGTATCTCAGTTCATTTGTTTTGACATCAACTTTTTACTACCTACCACTGAGCCCACAAACATCTGTAACTTCCCTAACAACATTAATTTCTTCTATTAATGAGAGACTTTTTTTCCCTGTAGAAACACATAATCAAAAATTGATTGCACCGAACTAAACAAAAATTTCCATGAGCTTGAATCTGAGGAATTCCCAGTACAGACAATAGAAATGAAGTGCAGCTAGATCAGTGTGACTCCTGTTCATAGTTATTTATACAAGTAACAGGAACTAGGCTGTGCTAATAAGCAAGTCAGCCTTTGAAGTACAAAGCGTATGCAAATGCATCAGCCAAAATTTGGAGTTTGGAATGTAATTAAGTGAGCAGAAGAAATACTGAGGGTGCAGAAAAGTTACGGAACTCTGGCCCACTTTCCAGGCGGAATTCACTGAATTTTGTGAAGTTTTTCATCATGTCCCAGGTCTTTTTCGTTCTTCGGATTGTAATTTCAGGTGATAAGTGATACTGTAAACTGTAGCAGTTCATGGATACATGTTTTATATGTTAGTGTTCACTCATTCTTCCTGCTGCTTATGCAGCTAAGGAACTTGTGCATTTACCTTCACGTTACTTAGATCTTAACAAGCACAGCATTTCTGGGAATGCTCAGACTTAGGTAGTTTTACGCCTTAATTTCTCTTAGCTTCTTTCCAGCGGCAGCATTGAGCCAATATACTCACCAGCTCTAAGGGGAATTTAAGGGAAAAGGTTGATCCAGACCTAGGGGTATGGAAAGGCAAAAGATGAATGTATGAGTTTGAACATTAGGAAAATGAAGAAAAATTACTCATGAATGGATGTAACTGTTTCTAGAAGAAAAAGCCAATAGAGAGAGTATAGAAAAGGGAGAAAATAGGAGGTCAAGAAGGGAAAATTTGAACATTTGGATAGTAGCAGGAAAGAGGAAATGAATTGATAGAAGAAACTTAACATAGGTAGGAAGCTGGTGTGTATTTTCAAAGCATACCAAGCCCATCCTGGATTTTTCTGTATGGAGGTCTTCAGCATTTTACTTTGCCTTTAAAATCTACAAGTACTTTACCTGAAAGTTTTATGTGTTTCCTTGTGCCCAATTCTGATTTTTTAGGGAACATGCTGCAAGAGAGAGTTGCAGTGGCCCTGATCTCGTGCATAATGAAAGTTAATGAGTGAAGGTGAGTACTCAGGAATGTGGGATAGAGTTCATTGTTCACTGTCAGGAAGATAAGAGGAGTTATTCTGGAGAAACAATATTTGTAATATGCAAATCCACTAACTGTGTTGTTCACATGAGTAGCTGTTGGAGCACTAGGCTGTATACATGCAAAATCTTAAGGGTTGGGGTTGAAGTAGCACTGTCAGAGGGTTGCCAGATGGAGTCAGAGTAGGTGCTTGGAAGCTGAATTACCTCTTTGGATTTCTTTAGTGCATTGACCCATACCGCACTGGTAGAATTTAGTGACAGATTTTTAAGGTAGCACCTGACTGCAGTGAAGGGAATGGCTGGGAAACTATGCCTTTCATACATTAGTCATCTTTGTTTTACAAGACTGTTGATAAAAAAATGCTGGTGCTTTGGTTTGTGTTCTGAAGTTTCTTAGAACACAGATGGAAATGAAAAAGAAATTATAAAAAAAAAAAAAGAAAATAACATCTTATCCAAGAGAAAAAAGCTGTGTGGAATACCTTGGCACTTCCTGGGATGTTTGCTTTTTCTTTCTTGGTTAAAAAAGAAAGCTTTCAAAACAAATTTGAAAGCATGGATTAGGATGTGTGCCCCAGGTATATGTCTCCTATTTGTTTATTAGGACAATATACAATAGTAGTAATAGTACATACAGTAGTAATTGTCCAATGCAAATTACAGATTAAATTCTGAAGGGAAAATCCTCCATAATGAAAAGAATCTTCAGAAACATATTCAGTTTACTGAAACTGAATTATCCAATGAAAATCTTGTCCACATCCAAAGGAGTCAAATGTTCAAAATTCATAATTTTTACAAAGACTTCAAGAAGTATAAAAATAATATAAAACTAGAAATCTCAGGTAGCAGAAAAGCATACATTTTTTTAGTAATATTGAGGACCCTCACAAAATACTGGCATCCAGGATAAATACCTTTGCTGTGGATTTTGTTATTAAAAGTCTGCCTTGAATTCTCTGTAGTGGAACACTTCTGAAAGGCATTTCCTATCTCTGATTGTTGATTAGCATGGGTCACAGAAGTAGCTGGTGAAGCCCAACAGGAAATGATCATGTGCAGCCCCGCACGCTTTCATTCTCCTCTTAAACTGTTCATATCCTGTTTTTTAAATGGGTAATAATTTAAGGTTTCACAGAAAAACAGAACTTGGAAGGTGTGGCATTCTAACTTTGTTTATAAATATTTTTACATACATATCTCTTTTCTTGACTGGCCGTGTTTATAGTCTGATGTTTTATTGCCATACTGCCCATAATGTTCAAACAGGGACTGGGAACCTCGTCCCACAAACCACCATTTACCACTTCAGAAAGCCTTACTCATTCTTAGTCCATGTCCTGCGTAGTACAGAATACTTTTGTTGGCAGAAGTGATGGTCAAGCTTAAGGATGTTAAAACGTGATTTTTAAAGATATGCTTTTCATGCAATTTCTCGTTCCCGTTTGCTTTCTGCTCTGCAAAACCAGCTGGGCATGAACTGTACAGTGTGGCTTCAGAATCATAATTCTGCTGCCGAGGAAAGAGATTATTTACCAAATGCTTCAGGCTTTAAAAAATGAGACTGAAACCAAGGAATATTTTGAGATTTCTGCTCACATGCACAAGCTGTGTATTATTTCCCCATTGAAAGTATGATTTTGTTTGTTAAGATACTATTTAGAAATGGCTCTTGTGTTTCCTGTACTCCGGGAGTGACTGTGAGTGGCAGTAGGAGGTTTGGGAATGCAAGGAATATACATCAGAACCGTTCTGCACAGATCTTATTACAGACCAAGTACATAAAACATTGAATCAGATCTCCACTGAGAGAAAACACTGAAGGTCTGTGGAAATCAGGAGTCATCACTGGCATCCTCAGAATTAGAATGAGGTTGGAGAGCTGCTGGCTAAGGCAAGCTGTCTAGTTCACATGGATGGTATTTAGGTTTTGGACTTACCATTTCTTGGCAAATTTACTCTTGGGAAAAAATTTAGTTGGCCTTGATGTAAGTCGGTAACTTCATGTATGAAAAAAATATGCTGATTTCTGAGAACATTTATCCAATAGCAAGTTTAAATACCATTAGAGGACAGAAGTCCAAGAGAAGTTGTTAGGATTGTCCAGCCGGAGGTACTTAGAGTGTTGGAGACCCCAAGGCACTTCAGAAATCATTATGTTGATGCAGCCTTCCTTCGTATGATCTAGTTAGACATACAGTTGTTGAACAGATCAGCAATCCAGACAAGAGCTGGTGGGATGTGAAGAACAATTTTTATCTTGTTTGGGAAAGGAGACAGCCCTAGAGGTGTGAAGAAGTAGCACTACATGAACCTAGCTTGGACAAGGGAAGAAACAGAAAGTGCCTTCAGCTTTTTGAATGCAATTGATAGAGTGGTGGGTAACACTGGGAAATGGCAAAAGGTATAAAGCAGAGTTTCAGAGACAAGGAATGTTGCATTTCAAACTAGAAAGGTCCTTTCTGAAGATTGTCTTTAGACAACCTGTTAGAACTGGGTGTGTTAGACTCTATCTTTCTTTTAATGAAAGAAGACCTGAATGTTTTATGCGTTTTATGCAGTAACATACATTTGCATGCTGTGGAAAGTGATTTTTATGTTAAATGTATTTATTTCATAAGTTCAGACTTGAGGAATGAGCCTGGTATAATCAACTTCAACATTAACAAAATTTTCATCAGAGAGAACTGTTAATGCAAGCTTAAAATTACAGTTTTGAACTTTTTTTTTAAGAATTTGGAATTCGTTGTGTATTTCATACTGTACATGTTGCTTAAAATACACTTTATATATACTGTTGTACTTAAAAATTGGGCAGAAAGAAATCAGCGGTTTCCTATCTCTGGGCAGAATCCTCAGCACCACTCCCAGCTTAATCAAACATTCCAGATTCAACAACCCAACTCAGAACAGTTTGGCACAGCTTCATCCTGTGTTCAGGGATAATTTACTGAGGGACTTGGTTACTATTTTTGACTATAACACAACAGTATAACTATCATGGGTCTCTTGCACAAGATGCCAAGATCATGACAAATCCCCAAGCACTCCTAAGTAATTTTCTTTATTGGACATGAGAAGTGGAAATAAATGCTTCGTTCTTGGTTTAAAATTTAAAATCTGCATAATCTATATTATAATAATAACCCTAAACTAGGTCATTCTAATTCTGGTTTACCTCTTTCTATGGTGATATGAAATGACAATGAAATAATTGTTTTAAGAGACAGTGTATGGTTGATAATCCCAAATTTTACGTACATGTTTTTTGTTTACTTTATGGGTTTGATGCTAGTCTAGACCTGCCACTAATGTTGCTAGCTTCAAAGCTGCTTCGGTGCAAGAGGAGCCTCCCTCTGCCTTTTTTACCTCCGGCAGTGTGGTTGTTTGAAGCTGTTCTTTGTTTTCAGTCTGCACATCTAATGTTAGTCTGCATATAACACAGGCATTCAGGTTCTTTCAACTCCGTGTAACAAGAAGATTTATGAGAATGTTGTTAGGGTTGTAGTGAAAATGTTCATTGATAGTGTAAAAGTGTGTTGTTACCTTAGCTGTACCTTTCAAATCACCTCACTGCAAGAGAGTGTCCCCAGTAATTCAAAATGACTGAAATACGAGGTTGAAAAGAGTCAAGGCCGAACACAGAATGCATTTTGAAGACTGTAAGTATACTTTGGTAGTGTGGAGCATCCCAGGTGAGACAGTTGGCAAGCCTGCAAGGGCTCTGTTGCATGAGTATTTAGAATAATTAGGCAATTGAACTTTTAGGGTCATGGGCATGCAGCAGAGAACCTCAGTGCTAAGCACTGAATAGATATGTGGAGGTTTTCATTTCACAAAAAGGAGATGAAAATGTGACATAAAGCAGTGAGTTCAGTAACAACTGATGATTAGTCTATCCAAATTTTAGGTGAGCAGCTTGGTAGTCCAAGAACACCTGGTTGAAAGTTTCTAAAGACGAAAAGTTATCACTCAGAATCTCTCAAAAACAGGGCCAATGCCCCAGCTAACCTCAAATTTGACCTGCTAAATTCACAGTATTTGAGAAATATGAGCAGTTGGCATTGTGCCGATGCTGATAGGAACACAGAACTTGCAGAAAACCTCATTTTTAATACTTGATACCTGAGCACAAGTATTTACATGTATTTTGCTTAGTAAACACTCATTCTTTGTGACACAGACTATTCGGTAAAAGATTTGCATGTTGTTTTTCCTTTTATTTGGTTCCAAAGTTTAAGACGGCCTTAAATGTCTTTTAGTATCTGATTCAGATATGCAGTTCTCTCTTAGGATGTTGGCTTTGTATCTGAGTGTGATAAGATCATTTGCTCTTAATAATCAGGTATAGGCTAGAGAGTGTATAGAATACTGTGTAAGTTTATGTGTATTTACCCTATCTTCATTGCCCAAACAAAAATGAATAAATAGTAAGAAAGGAACCTGGCAATTTCTACCTGTGAGTAACATGGCTGGCAGGTTAATGGCAGGCTTAGGCATGAATATGCAAAGGCAGAGATGATTCACAGTTGCAGGAATAAAAGGACAATGAATGGAGTCTTTGGCTAGATGTACAGTTAGGCCTGGCACCAGAGCATAATATGTTATGAATATATTCATGTTATGAATATAACACTTCCTCAATTGGGCAATCATCATGATCAAGAACAAGTTCTTCCATGAACAGAACTGCAATGAAACCTGGTTTGCTATGGGTTTGTAACATTCACCTCCTCACCTTGGGCTTCACCCCAGTATCTGCAGCTGCAGTTTCTGTGGTCTTCAGTGCTCACTTGCCTCGAAGCAGTCCCCTGTACTCTCCCCCCTGTCATATTTCCTCTTCCTCTCATGCTCCCTTGACTGCCAGCTATGCAGTTATGCATTGCTCTTAAATTTAACAAACCAAACTCTTTAATCCCTTCTATGGCCTTCCCCACATTGGTAAGTCACAAATTTTAACCCTTGTTTTTGAGAATGCAACTGATACAATGTAAGCCTTAAAACACTTGTAGCCTTAAGACACTATTTAGATGGGAAACAAAAATTTGAGATGTTCAAAGTCTAAAATTAAATTGGATTGTAGGATCTCAGAAGCTTTTAAAAATCTCTAGTCCTTAAGATGCAGAGAAGCCCTTGACTAACTCCTAGTTAACTCTTACCAGCTAAGGAGGAAAGTGAAGAGTTATTCTTTCTGTCAGTCATGTATTTGTTGATGGGCTTTTAAGTTTTGCCACTTCTTTAGTAACTTGTTTGCAATGCTACATAATGGATTAGAAAAGTTTTTTTAATATGCATGTGTTGGATGAGTGGTGCACTCTGTGTGGTCTTGTGACCATAAGGATTTACAATCATCTGCAAGGTGACAGAATACTAAGATGAGTCTGGACAGTCTTCCCACATAACGTGCTTTTAGCTGCAGTAAAACTTCACAGTTAATCTGTTGTGAAAGTTGTGGCACTGGCAGTTTTTGCTGTTGTTTCAGTGCACCACAGTTGCATTTCTCTTTCTGCCTGGTTTTGCTTTATGTTCTGTGACAGTCGAGTCACTTGGTGAGTGCTGATGAGCTCTGCTTTTTTTTTTTGTGGCTTTTCAAAATGCCTGAGTGATGAAAAGAGCTGGAAAGAAACAGGATTGGCCCTACTCGTGCTTCCTTGCTGATTTTCTGCAGATTTTTTTTCAGTGCAATTTCAATGTGAAACAGATGATAGTGTGGTCATCTGAATAGATTTGAAAAGTAATATGACATTTACCAGAAAGTGCTTATGAGGAATAAAGACTGAATTGGGTTTGTGGCTGTTTGGGTTGCAGAGGAATGAAGCTTTGATCAATAATCTTGAAGTACACAAAATTGATGCTTATGTCTTTAATGGGTGTATATAATAAGGAGGACAAGGCAGTTGCGCAGAACTATATGCTTATCTGAACCAACCCAAAAAAACCTCTAAAATAGTTCTTGCTTTAAAGGGCTATCTCTGATTGACTGTGTCAGAATGGGGCTACAGTGTCCCAGCAAACTGGTATTTTTTTGGAGACTGATACTGAAAACACAACTCGAGAGAGGCTTTTACAAAATGAGTTTATAAACTTTGGGAACATGTAAGTAGGGCAGTAATTATGAGGAATAGACTAACGACTTCCAGTATGCCTGTCACTGGTACAACTGGTACTAGAATACTGAGTCAATCCTCATCTCCTTCAAAAAGGAAGTTGTAAAAGGGAACAGCAAACAAGAGGGACACCAGAGATAGAGCCTGAGTAATGAATGAGTCTTATACAATAAATGTAAAAAAGATATCAGGCTTATTTTGTCATAAAGGAATTTGAGAGAGAGCTAGATTACAGTGTACAAATTCCTCCACAGAGGAGATATGGAGTGCTAAAGGCTTTTTTATTTCAGTGGAAAATGAGTCATAGTCATAAACAGAAACCAGATAAAGTAAAAATTAGGTACTTGATTAAAAGTGAGAAATTATAAATGAGCAAAGGAGATGGTGCAGTGTCTATCCCTTGATTTCTTCCAGTGAACACTGAACACTTCTCAAAAAGATGCATTTCCATAAAATATTAGGAAAAATAAAGATGTGATATATGAAATATTACGTAGCCTCAGGCCTGGTGTCCTATGAAACTTACTAAAATGACCAGATCACTTTGACTGAAGACAGTAATGTAACAATGAATCCACAAGAAGCCTATTTGCAATTACAGTTACTGTGCCTGCTCTACACAGCAATGTATTTCAGTGCTGAAGTAATGCAGTGGTTAAGCTCATGGTGAGAATTAGTCACAAACTTGTGTCGGTCATATGATTTACATTTGTCTTTTAAAGCTCTTATCATCTCGCAATTTTATTTGTAAAGCAGCGTTACTAGTTAGTATACACATGATACTGAAAACAGTGGTAGGCAAACAGCATTGAAAAGCCAAGAGAGGAAGGGTAAAACACAGTTTTATTTGAAATTCACAATAATTACTTGCTTTTCTTAAATTGAAGGAATGGCAGTGGCCTTGTGGATGCAGACCAAAGTGTGTGATGCCATTTTTCTAAAAGTTTATGGCTATAGGATTATCTCAGGGTTGGAGAAAGGAAAGCAGGAAGGAGATGGGCTTTTCCAAAGAGTTAGACAAAAATGCTTCAAAAGGTATTTTAGGGTTAAATGGCTACAAAATTAATACTGATTGTTGTTAGAGCAACTGCAAGAACTTTTTTAGATGTCACTCTTTATTCTGAATTCATTTTCTTCTGAAGGAGGCTTTCAGGGAAGATTATAGGAATTTGAGGTGTAACATTTACTGCACTAATTTTAGGAATGAGGAAGATGCTTCAGTAGCAGTGCAGCAGGCAGAGTGGTTTTTAAAATATAATTTAATTTTTTTGTTGTTGTTAGGATTTTTTGCTTAGCTTTATGGCCTTTTCATTTCTTTAAAAGTAGCTGCAAGGAAAAGATCAACTGAGGGAGTACAGCTGATGCCTCCTGGGAGGGGAACAGAGCTTGAAGTACAAAATACCTGGTCGTTAGCACCCTCCCCAGAAGGATCTGAGTGCTGTAATTAAAGGCGGTGCTATGTTTTTGTATTCAGCTTTACTTTTGGTAAGTGCTAAATACCCTCAATTCTAACCATACTCAGATCTGAAAATGACCAGTTGCAGGAGCAATTCATGGTCTTACACGTTCTGTACCTTGTTAGACTTTTAATGGTATCTACTCTACGCCTTGAACTCTGCCCCTTGCACACTGATCTCTACAAAAAGGACTAGAAGACTGTTACATTTAATAGGAAGGACATAGCAAGAAATGTTAGATGGGTCTGGAAGAAGAAAGCTGTCAGTAATACATGGTATTTGATTCCAAATGAGGTGCAGTGCTCTAGTTTTTTATTTTCTGTATTTTCTTCTTGCTCCAGAAGTTGTACTGTGTTAAGTGTTAAGTGAAGCAGCTTGTAATTTTCCTTATTTTTGCCATCCTAGTCATTTAAAGCTAAGTTTGGGTCATGAATTAGAATAATCTTCTATTTCCTTCGCTATCATTAGCAAGGCTTTGAGTGCTGAATGACTTTTTAGGAGAATTATGCTTTTCCTTTTATTTTCCTCTCTGGCCTGTAGAATAAGCTACAGGGAAGTGAATTTTATTTCGCTGAAGCATTCCTCTTGGAAAATAAAATGAAAACTGTGCCGCAAATCCAGCCTCAAGTATCCAGTCTGGGGAGAGGCCAGTGTTTGATAATGACTTTATGGGTTCTGATGGCTTGTGTGACAGTTCCAGTTTCCAGAGCCGTCTTTGTGAGGGTAGCCTGACCTTCCGCAGACCTGGGAATGGAGAGGAGAGCATCTTCAGCAAATGAGTAGCCCATGAGAGAGAAAAAAAGTAAAACTTCATTATTGTCACTGTTCAGTTCATTTGAGGAAAAAACATGTTCTGATATCGAACTTGGTGTTGCTAATTGCCATTTACCCTTTTCCGTTTTCTTTGTTGAAGCATGTGCCCACTGAAAAGTGAGCGAATGTTCCTCATGAAGGGAGCTCCTTAAACTCAGGATTTAGAAACTAAAACAGTGATTTCCTGTCTCTCTGTCAAGAGAAATCATTTTGATTATTTACAGTTCTGTTTCCATTTCCTACCTTTGTTTTAAATATGGTTGAAAGAATTCTTAGGTGAAATAAGTGCAGATGCAGATAATTTTTAAGCAGAGCTACAGAATAGCCAACATCTAATTTATAAAATACAGATAGTAGGTCTGAGCTGCAGGAGGTATTTGGGGGTCTTCTTTATATTAGGTACATTCAGTTCCTTTGCCTTTTTTTTTAGAGGTCCTAATGTTAATAGGAAGTTTGATACATAGCAACAGCAAAATATATAGCAAAATTTTATATTGTGGATTGGAAATTATTTTCCAGGGGTGATTTCACATAAATTAAAACTCTTGAGGGGCAAATTTTGTACTCCTCTGAAATCTGATCTCATGAGATCTTTTCTTTATTAGCATTCTCTTAATTCACACTGGGAACAGCATTTCAGTTTTAGACAATTGAAAGTGCAACCTTGCTCTGAGCTACATAGATAAGGTCGTGCATATGCATATATATGTTGTGCATCTCCTTTATGCATGAACATGTTCAGGATCTCTTCATAACTTTGGATGATAAATTCTTGGCTTCAGGATCACACTTCCAAGAGGCTGAAAAATTTAGTTAAACAGTATTTTTGTCTAGTCTTTATCTTCTGTCTTCTCTTTCAGCACACAGTCACATAAGCACATTCTGTGCTGTAGAGGTAGAGATGAAAATCCTCTCGAAACCTCCCCCATGATGGACCACTCGTCAGAGTGTTCTGAAATGGCTTCTTCCCCATGGCAGAAGTGGAGAGATGTAGGAAAAAGTGAGTGAAAGAGAGGTTTATTCCATCCATCTTGCACAGAACTCAAACACACTTGGAAGTTTCTCTCTAGACTGGTACTTAAAGTAGCCTAAATTATTAGCTGAGACCTAGCTGCACAACTTCTATCTGCCTAAGTTGAGACAAACCTAGAAATATTTTGTTGTGCTTGCTCTGTCCAGACATAGTCTTTGGACAGTCTGAGGCCTGGCAGAGGAACCAAACCAGTGTGGTTACCAGCTTACCAGTAACTAGTGGGTTTGTGTCCAGGTGTCTCAATGCACAGGTGTATCTAAAGTGTGGTAGAAAGTAGATCAGATTAGCCTGTTTCAAATAAGTATAAATGACATGCCAGTCTGACCCATCATTTCATTGGCAGATTCAGGCAAAAGGTAATATTGGTTTTATCTTCTTTGCAAAGAATATACCAAACACAGCATCGCTGTGTTGTCTGTGATTTATTCTTTGTGACTTTTGACAGGGTTTCAGTGACTGGTTTATCTCTACCAGTGTCACACCATCAGAAGCTATTAGCTAAAGTTTTGACAGTTCTTACCTCTTTATCCACTATCATGACACCATTTTACTAGCTTTGCACTCTGTATACTTACATGCATTGGATCTTGACTAATCAGCTAATTGGATTGTGTTAATCAGCTTTTAAACTGCTTTTATTAGAGACCTTTGGCTGAGATGTTAATACAGTGTCAGCATGGTTGGCATTTCTGCTTGGATGTAGTGTAATAAATTTTAAACTCCAGAACTGATGAGTTTCACTGTTTGAGAAATGTAGTGTATGTCAGTAAGCTGGACCTGCCTGTTTGGTTGGAAATCAGAAGAAAAGAGGAGAAGGCATGAAACTTCTTGGAGCTGTCTGTAGAGCCGCTGCAGGGAGGTAAGGAAGATGTAAAGTTCTTGGTGTATAGAGAGCAATCCTGGCAGAAGCTAAGAAGTGTACAGCTACTTGCATAGCGGCTTTTGCCAACTCTGAAACGTGTTGCAGCTTTTTTTCCAGCCCATCCTCAGTTTCTTATCATAGCTGTAGTGCTGCAAGTAACTATTTTTCCAGATCTTCCCACAGATATGCTTATTGAAGATGTTTCCTGACCTTGTTCCATCCAAAACAAGCTTGGTTAATTTATGCAGCCTGGAAAACATGTCTGTGTTCAACCCTACCTGATGCACTTTTGTGAGCTGAGGCATCTCAGGTTGGACTTGATGATCTTGGTGGATTTTTCTAACCTTAATGATGCTACAATTCTGTGGTCTGGCAGGAGGGCTGTGTGAGTGAGCTGGGCCATAATCTTTTCATTAAATCATAGAAAAGTTGGACAGAAGGGGCCTTTGAAAGCCTTGAATCAAAACCATTTCCAGCATTATCTTTGGTGAACCTGGTCTTTGTCCAACTCAGTCTTGAAAACCTCCAAGATTCAATGTTGCACCATCCCAGTGGACAGCCTGTTGCACTGCTGCCTAGAATTTTGTTAATCACATTTGTCAAATCTGAAGCATCTAAGCTGTAGTTTGTGATATTTATCACTTGCTGTATTTCTGCTACTACCAAAGTGAATTTGGGTCTGTCAGCACCCCAGAAGCTCTTCAAACCGTTGTAGGCTGCTATTAGATTGCCTCTTGACCTCCCCTTTGCCACCCTAACAAAGCCCAGCTCTCTTAACCTTTCATTGTGGGTCACATGCCTTCTGTATGGTGTTTGTATGTACTATTCGTGAAGGAGACACACTGTTGGCTTCTATTCGTTTGGAGTGCACCGTGACCTCCAGGTCATTTCAGCAGGGCTGAGACACAAGCAGTCGATTCCCAGGCATCAGTGATGTATGCAGTTAGTCTGCTCAGAAACCAAACTTCACACTTGTAGTTGAACATGATGAAGTTTCTGTTGTCCCAGTCCTCTGTTTAAGGAGTATTGAGACCTCGCTGGATTCTCAACTGAATCTCTCAGGGAGAGACTGAGCTGAAAAGTAATTTACGATTGTCCACAAAGTTGCTGAAGGGTCTGTTTTATCACTCAAGTAGTTGATGAAGCTACTGAACAGTATCAGCCTGCTTCTGATACTGGGATACTCTGCTGGTTACCAGAGCAGCTGTAAAGTCCCTTCAGGACTGTCAGCCCAACCAACCAATTTTCAACAGACCTAGGAGTCTGTTCTTGTAGCTCTTACTTCCTCAACTCTCAAGTGAGTATAGGAGAGTCACAGTGCCAAAAAACGTAATAAGTTGAGATATATTGTATCCACCTCTCTCTCCTCGTCCCCAGAGCAGGTTATTTTTGCTACAGAAAGCAGTCAGCTCGATGAAGCATAATCTGCCTGTGTTGAGTCTTTTTGATTGCCTTCATGTCTGGAAGTGTCTGGAAGTAGACTCCAAGGAATATGTTTCCTGCCTGTACGAGGATTGAGATGAGGCTGACCGACTTGTTGTTCTCTTGGTCCTTCTTCTTGCCTTTCTTAAAATAGGCATATCAGTCTTTTTCCAACTCTGGGGACTTACTCTGGTCGTGTGCATTTTCTCATACGTGATGGACACACAGTCACATCAGCCAACTCTTTTGGCACTCCTGGATGAATCAACTCCAATCCCAGGTGTTTGAATAAATACACTGAATTTTGCTGGTGAGTCCCTAACCAGTTACTTACAAACTGCCAACTGCCCAAACTTTCTCAAACTGCAGTGGTCCATGCAGGGGTCTGGAAGCAAGTTTTTCCATATTGTGATTCTGCTCCAGTAATCTCTGGGCCTGCATTTCCCCTGAACTTCCTTTTGCTGCTGGCATTGCTTGCAAAAGCCCTTCTTGTTTCCCTTTGCCTAGCTGGCTAATTCAGCTGTCTCTGGCCTTTGACCTTCCTGGTGTTAACCCCTAGTGACCGAGCAATGTGTTTATCCTCCTTCCCTGGTGCCTTTTTAAGCAGCAGAACTGCTTGTTGGAGAGGATGTATGCCTGCAGCTTGGGTGTTCATTAAAGCACCGGGAAGCTGTGAGTGCACAGACAGTGTTCCCGTCGCTCTCCCTCCAGGGCAGAGGAGTGCCTGCTAAAGATACCATCTTCATATTTACATCATTTCAGTCACTTGCTTTTGTACACATGTAACAGGTCATGAGAAACTATTACTTTCCATATCCCTGATGGCTATTTGCAGTATGACTAATTTATCTCAGCAGGCACTCTATTATAAATATGTATTATATTAGGATAGTGCTGTAAATGGCCATGTTGTTCAGAGGAATTGCTCTGGTTCAACATAATACTTTTACAGTTACACTACAGTGCTACCATTTTTTAATTCAGTGCAGTTAAAGTGTTATAAAATTGAAATATAGGAAGTGAACCTGTCTATTTTTTACTTCAGAGACCACATAATGGTACAATATTGACACGATCTGTATTTTAAAGTTAAGGTAAAGCAATGAATACATAAAACTTTGCCCATGGTTTTTCCATATGGATACTGATGTGTACCCCGGAATTGTTTATGTCCAAAGCACTTCAGAGTGAGTGGCCGTGATGGAGCTCTTATGGTAACATGTGGGAAGAAATCTCCTTCAGCTAGGTTGTCCTGCTGTCATATTCTTTGGAAACAGTGTGTTGGCTGAGACAGGCAGTTTGTCTTGCCTTAGTATTGCCACCTCTTTGTTCTCATGGCTTTTACATCTTGATACTTTTAACTTTCTCTTATACATATTTAGTTCAAGTGAATGTGTTTTCTAGTACATTTTATTAGTAGCTACCATTTGTCAATAAGATGGATAAATAAGTAATGTTGTGAAAGCTTTTCAAGTCAAACTTTGGGTGGATGTGTTTTGTAAGGCATTAATGGCAGCACAAATATCCACTATTTCACTAATTGTATTTCTTATTCAAGCTGAAATGGCTTATTCCTGTGTTAGTTTCTAGTACCAGAGAATAACAAAATAGCACTTGACTTTGACCTAAATTAAGTTTACTCAATGAGACACAGTGTGCAAGGTCTGCTGCACAATTGTGTTTCAGAATTATGTTTCTGTTAAGAAGACATCTCAAAGGTCACAAGAGACACTTCTCGGAAGATTTTCAATAACAGCTTGTTTGCAAGATGAAATTCCAAATCAGTAAATGAATAATGAATAGAGTTGGAATTGGATATATAACAATAACTTTTAGAAGTGGGTAAGGTAGAACATGTCCTTGCCCAGTTTGAACAGAAAAAAAAAGTACGCTACTTGAAATCAGAAAAGACACCTGAGCTGTACAGCTATTTGAGATTTAGTTTTTTTCCTGGATAATTCTGTCTGTCCCACCATATTTGGAATTTTTTTTTGTTTGCTGGTAACTTTTGTCTCAGTACTTCAGTTACTTCCTGCACTTATCTGCTTCTTTGTGGAGTTAGGGAGTACTTTGTTATTCATGAGGAACTAAATCAATCATCACTTTCTCATGTCATCTTGCATTGCATCAGCTTCCTTTTTCAGATTAAATGGATGGGTGTAACTCCTTATGGAGTTTAGCAGTGCTGTTTGCTGTCTTGGTTTTGAGTGGTGGTTGCTCAATATTAGCTTAAGCATTCAAACATTGCAGTTAATTTATGTCTATCCATGCCAATGCAAGGCTTGGAGTTTAAGCACTGTTGAGGTAAATGGGCATTTTTACTGTAGTAATGTTCTACCATTATCCCTACAGTCATAATTGCAAAGATTTGCATTTTCAGTGGAAGTGGGTAAGGATTAAGAACACAAGCAGGAGAGAGGTGGGTTGTAGAGATATAACTGAGAATGCAATTTGTCCTGCCAGCATCCTATGATTGCTAATGATGCCTTAGAAGAAATGGAAGAACTTGGGACTGTTGTTTGCAAGATTGCCAATTAGTTTGTTTACTGGAGGCTGACGGAATATATTATGGGGTATGAGAGCTGGCATGTAGCAAAAAATACCTTATCATTTCAAGTTTACTTTTCAGTCTGGAGCTGCATTCAGGTTTGAGTAGAATTGAAATTCTATTGAAACAGAAAAACTGGGATTTTCTTCAGTGCATTGTACAGTCTGCTCCACTCTGATTTAGTTCCCTGATGTCATAAGAGTCTAATGTAATAACCTAAGTTATTACATTAATATTCATTGGGTAGATCAGTATTGCACTGTTGTAGCCAATAAATTTTGGTTTAGTTTAAAATCAGAGATGATATTTTATACGTTATGTTAGCATACAATTTTTATTAGCATATCAGACTGGGAAAGAGTGATGCATTGCAGTAAAAAGCCAAGTATTTCAAGTTAATTGCTGTTCTATTAAGTAGAAGTGGTGGTTTCAGCTTAAAAGAGTGTAGAGAAATGTTTGGCTAATGAAAAGAGTGCTCAGAGTGATAATAATTGTTTGATGTAGTGAAGCTGCTGGCTGAAAATACTCACCTCAGCAGTCAGAACTGAAGGCCCTCAGAAGGAAGTGCTGAGATGGGACAGCACGCAGAAGCACTTATGGGATGAGCCCAAAAGGCAGCGGTGCCCACCAAGCCCCCACTGTGGTACTAAAAATAAAGAAAGAAATAAAGAGCTGCCAATATAAGTATTCAGCAGCAGATTTGTCTAACCTGACCTGCTCTTTTTGTCCAGAACAAGTAGCGCAAGAGAGCCAAAACCACATTAAAGCACTTGGTTAGAGGGTAGCTGGTAGATGCAGGTGTGATCCAGCAGATTCTTCTGCACCGTGCAATGCTGGTGCACTGCCAGCCCACACATCCAAGCAGCTCCTCTCACAGGGCCATAGTGAGGGCAGGGAATCAAGGCAGGTGGTTTTCTTAGCTGCTTTCCTTCTCTCCTGCTCACCCTCCTGCTGTGCTTTGGGCAGGTGTGGAGCCATCACTTCTTGGAACGTGCCACCAGTCACTGGCAGCTCCTTGCCAGTTCTCCGCAGTGTTCATACTGAGTGTGATACTCTGTGGTGGGAAATATCCCTTTGGCCAGCTTTGGACATCAGTGTGTTATCAACATTATTCTCATCCTACATCAAAAACAGCACTGTATAAGCTACTAAGGAGGAGAACTAACTCCATTGCAGCTCAAGCTCCTTCTTAATTTCCTTCCATGTCCGCACCCTCAGGTTCTTACTTCCTCTGCCATGACAGGGTTGCAGATAAAACCAGGGTGGAGGAAGGGAATCCAGCTTTTGCTGACTGCTATGGATATCTCTGTTGAGGAATGTTGAATGAAAGCTCCTGAGACACATTTTGATTCATAATACAACAGCAGTTTCCTTCCCCATGCCTCTCTTCAGTGATGCTCTCAACAGCTGCCACGGATTTCTGTGCGCTGATTTGAGCACTGCAGCACCACAGGGTTATTTTTGTCAGATTAGAAATATCGAATCCGCTGAACTTTGCGTTGAAGATTGGATTTGTTTACTTCAGTCTCCCTCTCTTTCTGCTTTTCCGCTGTAGAGAGCTGCTTGTTTTTGAAATGTGTGCTGTTATTTGAGTCAGCAGATGTATTTATGGCTCATTTTGTGATGATGTCTGAAGGCCAGATTTGAACAGGGGATTCTGCTGCTGCACAAGACTTGGGGGTAAGGTGGCTCCATCCCCACGAAAGTTCAGAGAGGGAGTTTTTCTCTCTCTTAAGCAATGGAGCATAACACAGGGAGCATTTGGAAGAGTTAGAAATTGAACTCAGTGTCTGAAGATTCAGTACTGTCCTTTAATTGCAAGCCCATTCCTTATAATTTCTAGGTGTCAGGGTGTTCTCTCCTGTTACATCCCTGAACTGTGTCACTGGTTTGTCTTTTGTCTAGCTGGACTCATGAAAGTCTGAATAAAAAATTGGTAAAACCATAACATTTATTTTGGAAGTCAGTGCAAAGAGAGAAGAAAACTTAGTGGTTCATATATTATGAAAAATCCACTGAAACTATAAGGGATCAAAAGAGTTGTAGCGAGCATGTGGGAGGGATGGAATACACTGGTCATATGTGTAAAAATGAAGACCGAATATTAATAAGTAGATACAGTAAAGAAATCTATGTCTGTATATGCTGGTAAATGTATATGAGCATATTCAGAAAAAAAGGTTGAAACTCAATGAACTTTTTTATCTGCATTAAGATATAGTCATTGGAAACCATGGAAATGCATTTCAGAATCTGATTGTACACACTGGTGTTTGTTCAGGTCTGCTGTCTTTGATTATACGTAAAGATTCAGCTTTCTATTCTAAAATAAGGTTATCTTGACAATATTTAAGGATGAAGGAATTGGACTTAAAATGGATTTGAATTAAAAAATGTTTGATACTGCTTCTATTTTGGGATCTTTGTAGGTTTTTAGATTAGCTTTTAAAGAGGTTTTTAATAATTGTTTGGGTTTTTTTTTCCATCAGGCTGGATACTTCTTTCAGTGATTGGCAGAATCTGTATTCATTCAGTGTATAGTTTGATGAATATACTTCTGTAGTTCCGTAGGTCTTTTTAATCTTTGCTGCTTTAGCAGTGCATGCAAATTCTGTCATAGGAGAGTACTTCTGTAGACCTGGACATGCAAAGATCAAGTGCCTTTTCAGTGGCCAGAATCCTGGACTGTAAGGGATAATGAGAGTGGCAGGCTCTGATTAGTATTATATCGTGCGTGAATAAAATTATTCCAATTGGTAAACATAAGTGGAATATATTGCCGTCACTGGTACTGAGCTTACCAAAAGAATGTGAGAACCATCTGCAGTTAGCACCGTGACCACTGGGATTTCTGAGCTCACAGTGCTTGTATGTAACTCTGGACAGCTCTTTGGCTGAAATAAATCACTCTCACCCTACTGAAATCAATGGAGCAGTTGTAAGTTTTATAAATCAAAGTTTGGAAATCTCTGATATAAAATTTTTTATTGAGTTGAAGCATCATGGAGGTCTCAGTTCTGGGCTGCATTCTTTTTTTACCTCCTAGGAGATGCTTCTTCAGTACTAATTGTCCTACTTTTTTCCCACCTAAGTTCACTTTTTGATAAATTTTAAGCTAGTATATATTTTTTGGCACTTTTTAAGTAAACCATGCAAGGATTTGTTACCTATTGTGCAGAAGACAATAAATATAATAATTGAGATGCAGAATAAATAGTGCAGGCATGTAGTGCACCGGTCTAGGATATGCATAAAATAACATTTCTGTAGAACAGCAGGAGTAGTCAGGGCTCTGAAATCCTCTTTGGAACTGGTACAAAAAGACACTTGTACTTTGAAGGACATTGCAACTTCAAATTGAAACTGTTTTATGAGAAATCGTGGGAGCTGCACAGCCTTTCTTCAGAGATGGTATCAAACCATTTTGGCACCTAATCAGTCATTTCTCTCATTGTTGTAAAAACACTGAAGCATTTTCAAGTGAGTGTTTTGGGAATAGCATTTGTACAAAGCTGTCCTGCTGTATTAGAAGTGCCTGCAATGCATTTTTTGGGGAGGAGTGTTTTGCAGCTAATGATCATGAAGAACCACCTCATGCTAATATTCTTCCAGTCCTTTTGCGCACAACCACTGGGTTGTTTGATGGAAGCTCACATTTCACGTCTCCTCTTATCCAAGGGTTATGTCATCGTAAATTGCCTGCGGCAGAACTTGGCATTCTCCTGAATTTCACTGTCTAATGGCACCAATCGGGTGCCTCGTGGACCTCATCAGATATACATGACTGCTCTCAAATCTGGCCTCCTCATTCCGCCGGGAACTGAGTCTTGGACTCTAATGAGTGAGAAGCTGGGAGGAAATGTGGTTCTTCTAGACAATAAATTAGGTTCAGAAAAGAAGCATTTATCTGTTGAAAGTGTTTACCATTTTGGAACTCTGGACCAGACTTTGCACGGCAGCAGTGTAAGTAAATTGACTGGCATCAGATAAAATGATGCACTGAAATCAAACTGCTGAGCAATAGGCTATAGGCATGTCTTTGAAAATACAATGAAGTCAGCTGCTGTTCTCTGTTGCAGAATAAGCAGGGAAGGATATGCCCAGGGTGAGCTGCAGTTTGCTTTGGAATAATTCACTCTTCAGTAGAGAAAGGTTATGATAAAACCTTGATCCAAAATAATTCTATTATTTATGTGATGTGTCACTTCTATAAAAATGTAACATAAATGTACTGAGGTTGTTTTTTATTGTGCTCTCAGAAGAAACTAAATCTCCACCATTTTTCTTAACATTTATAAGCAAACCTCTCTCATGTAATAATAAATCAGCTTATACTAAGTTATTGCTAATGGATTTATGTGATGCTCTGTGCTGCTTAATTTATTTTTTTTACCAACATCTTTTGTTTTCTAGTTATCTTTTCATTACATTCAGACGAAACTACTCTCTTAATAGTTAGGGGAGGATGCTGTGACTGGTACTTATGGCTGGCATGGATAGCACTCCTGTTACCCTATTCCTTTTCCATCTCTTTTCCTTTTATCTGTTGGATGCTTGCCACACACTATAATCACAAGCACTTTTAGGTCAGCGACTGCTGTGTTTTATTTTTAAACTGTGCTTGTTAGCAGTTGGACATAACACCGAACCTGATTTTGGGTTCCAACTGCTGCCATAATGGGAATATTTAATGACAGTAAAATGCTTTGCTTCTCTTTCATTTAGAGTTCCACCTAATCTGACTAAGCAACCAGCAGTTAGTAGGCAGATCTAAATGAAATACTATTGCTCTATAAAGCTGTTTAAATATGAATGACCTTTTATTTAAGATGCATAAGCATTTTTCCAACATTTGGACTGTTAAGCAAAGTATATGCTGTAAAAGAAGCATTTATTGCTTGCTTGTAAAAATAAAATACAATATTGGTAAGTTAGCTGGAAGCTTGTAGATATCCTGAAAAGATGACAAGGTAAGATAAGCAGTACAGCTAAGCTGAAATTGCTCTGGAGGTCTTTCTGCATAGCTGTTAGTTTTATGTTCCCCTAGCACAATAATGGGCATTCCCAGGAGGTGGGAGTCTCATGGGATAATTATTCTTCTGAGGTTTAGACTGGTTTTGCTATGCCTTGTCCACAGATTGGTAAGACTGCCTTATAATTATTCTTCTCCTCTTTCACTAGATTTTTCTAATGTAGAAATTAATAGAATTAAATTTGTATACATGCACTGTACTTACATTACCTAGCCTATTAATGAATTTCAAGCAATATTGAATGCTATCAGATGGCAATAGTAAGTGGTCTGGTTAGCTTTTATCTTGCAAATTGCGTTTAAGTCTCACTCCCCTTGCCTCTTGAGATGTGTTTCTTTTTAATATTCAGATCTATTTTCTGCTGTCATAAGTAGGCATATTTACTCTCTCAGACTGGTATACCTTTAACTATCCTTGAAAATATTAAGAACAAGAAGTAAAAGTTTAAAATAAATGTATATTTTACAGCTGTTGATTATTTTTATAGTTCCCGGTGCACGAAGCTGACACAGTTGCTCAGTATCTCCCTTGTGAGCATCAAATAATGTTGATGAAATGAAACAAAAACCTGGCAAAACCTCAGCTTCATTTGGGGTGGATTGTTGGGCACCATGCTGTCTCAGTCATTAGGTACAACTGATGTTGCCAATAAACCCACAGACAACCAGCAACCTTATCCTTTGGGCTCTCAAGGAAATCTGTATTTTGGGAGGTTTTGCTACTAGAATAATCTGACAAACTCTGACAGGCTTTCCTGTACGAAAAAAAAAAACATACAGGAAAAGCAGGAAAAACTTTTTTAAAAAGATAAACATGGATTGGTGTCTTTACAAGATGAAATACTCATCCTAGCTCTGGTGATGTTGGACATGAGTGAATTAGCTCTTCCTTTTACCCAGCTTTCCTGTCTCCCAGGATGAGAACAGAACTGCAGAGTGATGGTTGCTACTAAGACTTGGCAGTTCTTGCTCAGCACCAACCCTGCCCCTTAGCTTAAAAAAATGGCATCATTTTGATTTGGACATTTGCCAGATCTTCTCAAAGGAAAGGCTTGAATTTTTTCTGGTCTTCCCTCTGTGCTCCAGAGAAACATTAGTCAGTTTTGAGTCTCTGAGCGTGTAGACACATGTTTGTCCTTCGGGAGTAATGAAATGCTTGAACGTGAACCTTGCTTTGTTGGGTGAAGATCAGTGTGTTACCAGAAGAACAGAGCTCTCCTTGGTTTCATTACTGGGAAGCAATTGATGGAAAGCATCTCTTTTGTGTCCATAGGTAGTGATCTGCCAGAGTACTGGTACCTCCATGTGAGCCCTGGGGGCTTAAGACACAAGGGCAAAACAGCTTCTGTAATTCTGCCTTTCATTTGGCCAGATTTTGTCATCAAGGCTGTAGTTATGCTATGGCATTTCAAGAATTCTGACTCATTTGCTGTTTAAAGGGAAGACTGTGCTGGATCATATAGATCAGCTGCTGATTTTGGCCCACAGAAAAAAAAAATGAGGGCATTTGATATCTAAACTTTACCATTCAGGGTATAAATCAAAGTAGAAAGTGTACTTGCTTAATGGTATTGTATTGAATATTGTTTATTATTTACCTGCCGGAAGCTTACAGCAAATACATTTGCAAAACTTTTGATGACTATTGGTTCTTTTCCCTGAGCCTCTGCAATGAAATGTATTAAATTTTGTTGTGCCAAAACCATAACCTTATTCATAATTAATTGTCCTTACCAAAGTGTTTCAGTGGGATGAGTTAGAGGATTTGTTCAAAACTGTGGCAATTGGGTGTATCTTTAAAAATAATAGGATAGAAGAGGATATTTTTTTCCTTACTGACTGATTTTATGATCAAAGACATGATGGATGTGCTTTTAAGCACTAGCTTTACCATCTACTGAGTCTTTCTGTAAAATAAGTGGGGTAAGAAACAAGTTTTCATATTTTTACAAGAGTGAAGAACAATTCCAGAAAAGTTACTGAGAAAAATTGTGCTTTCTCCTTCCTTTGTAATTTATTTATGTAAAAATAACCAGCCTGTCTCTGATTACACAGAAGCAAAATCCATTTTTATGTAAGAAATACTTCTTTCACTCTATTTGATTTACTTATAGCATGTAAAGAAATTTCCTTCTAAGACACTTAAATACAGTATTCTTGTGCTGTCTGCGTCTTTAAAATTCGCAAAGTAGGAAGCCAGGATATTATCCAGGCTGCAGCTGCATCTTCCTTTATACATCGCGGGTGGCTAAATTCTGTCCTCTCACTCAGTGCTGCTGGAGGCACTGGTACAGCTGTCCTATGGGCACCAGTTTGGAATTGTTTTAATTGACAATGAAAATGTTAGAGAGATATGAGGTTGGCCTCATCAGACATGCCATTGGCCAGAGTTTCTCTAGGGAAAACGCTGCCAACGCTGCAGGTTGCAAAGAATTGTGTCACCTGTACCCAGGCACAGACCTGTTGGATCGTTTGATAAAACCTGTGGAAGACCTAAGTGTATTTTAAATTTTATAGTGTTTCATACAAGGTATTTTGTAAATATCTGATTCTGTAAGAACTCATTATCAATTGTAAAAGTGCCAGGCTGTAGTAAAAAGCTCTTGGAAGAATTGTAGACTTCCACAAGGCAATTAAAATTCCTCCCAAGTAAGGAAACAATACATAAACCGTATTCTTCTGAGGGGAAATACTCCATGATAGTATTTTAAATACTGGTAGTAATTCTTTTATGGCTAAAATTGCAGGGAGGAAAGTGTAATTACATAGACCTTTCTAAGACATAAGATTCTTGTCAGCATAAACATATTATCATGGAACTGAATTTTAAAGTCATCATTTCTCTAGCATCTAGATCCAAAGTAGTAAGAGCAGGAACAGCTGTACTGGCAGAGCAGTTAAATGGTGGGTGATGATAGAACAGACTTGTGACGTGTTTGTCCAACTGTACAACACACTTGCAGCTCAGTAATAGCTGACCTTAATCCAAACTATTTTCTTAGAAGAGATAAATTGAAGATTCAGAGACTAACTTCACATAAAATAATAATTCGATTGGCCTTGAACGTGGTTGATACATTTACATAAAACTGCCCACCGCAGAATGTGTTTAATAGTGTCGTGTTTTTCTGACAGGGGAAGTATATGGGTACAGTGTTGCTTCTTATCCTAGGAGCCCCAGTTATTCTGAGTTTTATCCAGGAGCTGTGGGAATGATAAATATGCTTTGCAGGTGGGTGGTGTTTTTCCTGTTTTTCACGTTTTAATGTAAAGACACAAATACTGCAGCAATACTTCAGTACCTGTAAAGCAAGCCAAAGTAAAGTCTAATTACATGCCAAGCTTTTATTCTTCTGCAGATCATTATGCCTGCTCTGAATGACAGGATAGTTCTCATCTCTGATGTCCAAGGCTTGAAGTTGTGTTTAGGCCATGGAGTTCATTGAGGTCCCTGGGATATGCGTAGCCCCTATGCCAAATACAACACATTTTGTGATTTTTGTAAGTTACCAGTGTAAATTCGTTCATTCCCATGGCTTTGCTGAGTGAGATGAATTACTGGATTTCTATTTCATTCTGAGTATGCAGTTTCAGGCTTTAGAAATACTTACATTTCTGTATCCAGAGAGGGCAAGTGCAGGGCTACGTGAGGCAGATGGGGATGATCTCTAAAAGCTGATGAACAGCCTCCACAGCTAACTGCAGGTTTAGGACCACCTCATATCCTTGAATAGACAAACACTTGCACCCTTGCTTAGAGAGATGATAAAATGTCTCATGTCAAAAATAACAGAGTTACCAAAAGCAATGATTTGGACTTTGCTAAAGGTTAATAAGTTTTCAGGGAATGTGCTGGCTCCTTTGATAAGCCAGATAAATGGGTATCATGTCAAGGTATGAGTGAATTTCTGGAACTGGGAATGTGCTGGCAATACTTCAGCGTAAATGTTCTAATTGAAATACTTCATGGTGACCATTTTAATGCCATTTTTTGGCATTCTTGTGGTTATTTCTGTCATATGCTCTTTCCTGCCATGCCTGAACTGCTTTGCTGAGTCCAGGGATCACTGGCTGGAAGGTTGTGGGGGGTGTGTTTTAGGATGCAATAGGTAAATGACTGGAAATGCACTGCCATATCCTGCACAGTGATAAAATTACTGCAGCAGAACTGTTCTCATATATGCCAGCTGATTATCTGGTTTTGATTTTCAGCCAGGAACTAGCTGGTCATTAGTTAGAAACTGAAGTATATCTGTGTAAGATAGGAGGTCTGCTAATGTGATGTGATTTAACTTATGTCATGTCCTTATTCCTAAGAAAAGTCCAATCTCTCAGGCAGAGCTCTGATTGTCCCATTTTAATGCCTTGATGCCTCTGGTTTATAGGTTAAAAAAATGAAAAGGTGAAAATAACTGTGTTAGATTTTAATTACACTGGTCTTAGTGTTAAAACAGAGAATGGTAACAATCATTGGGGTGTAATTTTTAGTGACCGAATTAAATTTAATACCATCTAATAACTACAACAAATTTTTTGACAATGAAGGATGGAGATATTTTGTGATGTTTTTTTCATTGCCTACCTTTCTAGTTTTTAGGCACAAATCTTTAATGATCTGTATAAGGAAATTCTTCATTATTGCTCTGGGAAAAAAACATTTCAGAACACTTAAATTATGGAGGTTCTTAAATGCCATCCAAGGGCAATAGATTCAGCGTGATTCAGCATTAAAAAGAACCTACCTGTCTAATATTAGGTGTGTGAATACCCCTCTGCACTCTTAAATCTTGCACATTTCCCAGGAAGTATTTAAAGCATTGGGAGTATTTTCATCAGCTTACTGAGATCCCTGTCAGCTTCTTGGATTTGCACTCTGAAAGAGCTTGTTTAATTCTATTTTTCGGGCCCTAAGAAAGACTAGACTCCTAAAGAGCGTTTGAAAACTAGAACTGTACAGATACCCTTCCCTTTTACATGTCTGCTATTGCGATTGAGAACCCTGATTATTCTTTCTCGATTTCCAAATTTAAAATGATATTTTCAATGCTTTTAATTATCTTTAAATCTGTGCAGAATAGAAAGGCAGATTTTTTAATTAATGAGATACTGCTCCAATATGATGGTCATAGCTGGCTGAACACCACTCACCAACTGCAGAACATGGCTCCTTATGTTCTACCATGGATTTAAAAAATTCAAATCTCCTGTGACCTGTTGGAGTACATCTCTAATAATTCACTTACTGCACAGTCATATTTTATTTGATACTTGGTAACTCTTCTAAATTGTTTAATTTACCTATTTGCATGATCTTTCACCTGCATTTTAGTTAAACAGACACGTGCGTTAAACAAAATTAACCGTGGGCTAACCACCTGTCTATTAGTGGAAAGATACAGTTTTGAAATCTGAAGCAAAAGCAGGAGAGAGTACAATTTGGCATGACCCTGACTCGTAGAACTGGCTAAATGAGCTACCTTCACAGCAGTGGCTTCTAATAGCAAGTTTGCGGTAGGTAAAAGCAAAAGATACAAAATAGCTGTCAGTTTATATTGTGGATATTAAAAGCTTACTGTTTCAGTCTAATTGCTGTGCTAGAAAGAACTCCACCCCTTTTGTGAGCTTTTTTTGACGTTTAAATTATACACTATTGCTGATTTTTAATTTTTTTTGGAGCGAGAACAGCGCAGTGGGAAGCTCCCATCATCTGAATTAATACACCAATTATAAACTGTGTTGCAAGTAAACAGTTTGATCATTTCTGTACCTTATGCTGAAAGCTAAAGTGCCTCATTAAGACAAGAACTGAAGTCTCATTCCATATTTTAGCTGTCCGTGTACTGGTGATGAGAAAGTTCAGTGATAAAGCTGGCAACTGCTCACTCCTCCACAGGCAACTCTTCGTTCTGAATGAAACATTAAACAGAGTTTTTGACGTGCTGAAATGTTTCAACAGCTACATTGCTAATTATTAACTGCAAGAGAGTTAAATTTGCTCTTCACAGGAGCAGTGACTTTTCAGGAGTTAGAGTGGGGGACTCGTTTGACAGTATGATTATTTGCAACTTTAAAAATAAGAATATTCTTTCTCGCAGTTTGGTCAGATGTGCCTGTAAGGGTAGCTACATGTAATAGAAATCATTATGATGTCCAAAGTGTATGCCAAATGAGTACAATCAAACATAGAAAAATGTGCCAATTTAAAGTAGTTTGCAAAATGACTGCAAAGTGACATAGTTGTGTATGTGTATATATCAATTGTTGAGAGGGCAAAATAAATTAAACCAGCCCTTCATCAGCACAGGATTAGCCAGTAAGGGATCAGCTGAGGAGAAAATGACTGTCTGTAAATGGTGTTTTTTAATCACAGCGTGTAAACTAAAAAATGGATCTGTGTTTTATGTGTCAGGAAAGAACTGACGCCCCCTAAAGAAGCCCCTTTATTACTCTTTTGCTTTAGTCTCCATCCACAAGTGTATGCCAAGGACCACCCAGCTGGAGAACTGCTTGGCAGAAAAGGACCTGAGGGTTCTGGTGGACACCAAGTTGAAAATGAGCCAGCAATGTATCCTTCCCATGAGGATGGCTGAAGGGATCCTGGGCTGCATTAGGAGCAGCATTGCCAGCAGCTCAGAGGAGAGGTGATTCTTCCTCTCTGCTCAGTGCTGGTGAGGCCACACCTGGATTGCTGTGTTCAGTCCTGGGTTCCCCCATGTGAGAGAGCTGTGCGCCTGCTGGAGAGATTCTTATAAAGGGCCACAAAGGCATTAAGGCTGGAGGATCTTCTCCTATAAGGAAAGGCTGAGCGAGCTGGAAGTGTTCAGCCTGGGGAAGAAAAGGCTCTGGGCAATCTTATCAAAGTGTATAAATACCTGAAGAGAGGATGCAAAGAGAACAAAACTAGCTCTTTTCAGTGGTGCCCAATGACATTACCAGTGGCGATGGGCACAAAAATGAAACACGGGAGGCTCTGTCAGAGCATCAGGAAACACCTCTTCACTGTGAGGGTGACCAAACGCTGGCACGTGTTGCCCAGTGGGGTTGTGGTGTCTCCATCCTTGGAGATACTCAGAAGCTGTCTGGACATGGTTATAGGTGGCCTTGCTTGAGAAGGGGTTTCGGACCAGATGATCTCCACAGGTACCTTCCAACGCCGACCATTCTGTGGTTCTGTGATGGCCATCCACATTATAGTCAACTGAATAATAAATTTCTGTCTGTATGAAGAAAAATATAAAAAACTCCATGAGCGTAAAGAGTGCAAATGCTGTTTATCTTTCACAGAAGCTTTTACTCAGCAGTTTTATGTTCCTGTTCTATATATAATTACCTATATAAAAATAAGAAAAATGTATTTAATAATATATGCTAACTTAATGTTTTGGAAACAAAGCAATAAATACGAAGGTGTACGTGGTAAACCTGTGAAAAAACTTTTTAAAGGAAATATACAAAGGACATTAAAATACTCATAATTATTAGTCTTGGTTCTAAAATAACAATAGAAGATTAAAAAAATTAGTAACTAGACTTGTTCATCCGGTGAATCATTTATCTGCACACTGCCAGTAAACCAGTGGCTTCCAGATTGGCTTTTCCTCACACAGAAGTGTCTTTCCTTGCACATGCAGCTCATAGTTTTAAAATTAGTTGTTACTGGAAAGGAAGTCCAAAATTCAGACAATGGTGGCAGAGAATCCAGGCTGAGGCAGTTCTCCCAAGGTGAACTACAAAATATTTTTGTATAATCCTTTAGTAGGAACAAAGGCAAAAGAAGGAAAATCTTTACTCTTTTTTCATAGAGACTATAAGAAATCAGCAAATAAATACAGTTCCTCTTTGGTAGCTGTCCTGCTGCTAGTCTTCTTAACTCTTTACTGTCATGGGAATCACTAATACTTTTTAGCATATCTGGAACTGGGCATGGCATATAGCTACAGTATGGATGTTTAGTACTGTTCTCCTTATGCTTAGAAATGCCACTTATAAGTCAGAAATATTTGATTCATGTGGTGTAATTTGTGGGCTTTCCTGTAAAAAAGAGTTTACGCTTTCCAGTGCATTACTGGTCTTGGTAGTCAGAGGAACCACTTTGAACTTAGTTTCTTATTAGACCTGCTTTAGCCAAGTCAGTCCCAGTGCTGGTAGCACAAATCCACATGTGTTGGCATTACATCATCATTTTCCCAAAGTACAAGGAAGCACTAAAAAGCAATTCTATCATTCCAGTGTCTTTCACAACTACGTCCAGAAAGGTGTCACTTTGGTACAGAGCCAGGCCCAGTGAAGAGCAAGGGTTGAAGTCCATGGATAACTTTACTTGCCATATAATTAATGTAAGACCATTTCTCAGAAATTGCTTAAGAATGGCTCTGAGTAATGCATTAACCCTTTACTGCCCATTATTGGCAGTAATACTGTATTCTGTCTTCATGTTTCTTTGAAAAAAATCTTATGTAGTTTTACTTTTTATCTGTCTGCTTAAAGCTCTGCCAACTTTTGTCTTCCCTTTACTGTAGTCTTTCTATACTTACTCATCTTTAAGTGCTCCATCAGCTTTATGAGAGTATTGTTTCCTAAGATCCTTTTCATCCTCTCTGTTCTGTGAAGAGTAAAGCAAATAAAGTGAAGAAATAACCTGTTTTTTCCTTACTCCCATTTTCCAGTTCCAAGTATCATTTTTGGTTTGACAATTTTCCCCAATATCTTTTCATGTCAATTTTGTGTTATGAGAAACCTTCTCATAGCTGTAATATTCCTCAAGAGTCAGCATTCTGCATTCCTTTTGCCCTTCTGTTTAGCATGCAACTGACTTCTAGTATTTTTTTAGGTCTAATAAATATTCGCTTTCTCAGCCGGTGTGTTTCAAATTTGGCTTTTTGTTAACAGTATTGTGAGTAATGTTTTTTGTGGAAGTCTCTCATGCTTTTTTGCCAGTCCTAGTCTTTCCAGTAAGTTTTGCCAAGGTCGTTTATGATATTGTATTGAGAAGACTCAAAATAATTTTAAAAATACCTAAACTGGACATTCTGTAATTCTTTTACAGTGAGTCTTTCTTATGCTGACACTCAGAAAAATGTGTCACAAATGACCTTGGGATATTTTGTTGGGTTTTTCAGAGCTGTTACTCATCTTGTGATCTGAGTTTCTCCTTTGACAACTGTCTTCAACCTTAGCTGGCACTTTTTCTGAAACTAGACAAGAAGTCACTGTAGAAAATATGAACCTTTCAAGAAAAGAGCAATAGGAAAGAACCTGTCTTATCACCTAAGAGTATCTCAGTGAACCTTTTTCCCCATGCTGCCAGTCACAGTTTCGATAGTCGTTATTATCAGAGTTCATATCAGGAATATAATTTCATGAGACATCAACGCAGGGCATTTGTCGTTTGTGCCAAGTCTGATTGATTGATTGATTGATTTTTGCTAAGTGGCTTGAAACTGAGGTCTGTTGTCCTTGCTGAGACCATTACCATGTGCAGAACTGAAAGCACAAGCTGTATGAGTTGAGGTGTCCTGTAGTAACTGAGCCGACCACCCAAACTTGTATTGGTAACTTCCATGAGCCAGAACTGCTGTTTAAAATCCAGTGGTGGAGAGTGGAGCACAATTTAATGAGTAGAGCTGCTGTGTAATAGAGAGGAGTAATAAAATATAGAAGAACAGAAATTTCAGTGGGGGCAAATAGTAGTTATCAAATCTGCTCAGGCAGGATTTGCCTCTTTTGACCTCTGACTTAAGAAGTGTTGAAGTTCAGTCTAATCTAGTCAACCAGGATGGGAGTCCTAAGACTTTACCATACAAGGATGAGAGTTGTCTAAACAGGAGCCCAGCAGCCTCCTGCCACAAAGGAAGGAAGAGATTTTTATCTGGGTTGCATTAAACCTCTCCCTGGTCCTCAACCATGACCCTTGTCTCCAAGTTGTATTTAAACTAATTATTCTTTATTTCCCTACAAATGGGTGCCATCAAACGCATGATAGCTTGACAATAAACTCTATTACTACTCTCACCTCTATGGCATTTTGTTCCCTGGGATTTAGGGACATGCTTTCAGCTGAAGGGATCACAGATGATGTAGCAGTACCTTGTAATAGTGAATGTGGATCTGGTGACACATGGGTTTCCTCTGAGTGTGCTGTCTTTTAGAATTATTTTAGCTATTGAGGAATGGTTCTGTCCACTCTTTCTGAGGCTGACAGATTCATAACCGCGACAAATCAAATGCAGTCATTGAGAGTTTTGTTTTATGACTTATCTCCTGGATGATTCTCCATCTTGGCTGCAGTGTTTCCTCATCATCAGTCTGTCTCCAGTTAGTGAAGCACTTTACAGCCACCTGTAGATCAGCTTTCACTGTTGAATTTACTGCACGCTTTTTAATTAATTTGGAAGACTAAAGCAACAACTGATACTCGTTGGTTTTTTGATGTTTCTCCCCCTATTACTTCCTTTTCTGAAGTCACAAGTATGGATAATAATATATTTGCATTATCTCAGTGTTTCTTCTTTTGGAAAAATATAGTAAGTGAAGAAGGAAATTCAGAAATTCTCTTACAGTAGCACAGAAGTATTGACAGAAGAATTTAATACACAATATTATGGTGTTACGGTAAACTATATGTGAAGCAATAGATGTATGGGGGAAAAAAAGAGTGACATATTACTGTTATAATTCGAGAAGAGAAAAAATTAGTTCTTGTATGAATAAATTTCATTTGTCTCATGAATAGCTTCATATAATTTAAAATAAGTCTTCTGCATAATGAACGTGCAGGCTAATTACTCTTGGATTGCCACAGCATGGTATAACTCTGTCAGTCTGGGAGCGTTTTGAGCTTTGTCAGTGTTGTGAGGTGGATTCAGGTGAAACTGAAACTGAGTGGGTTTCCCAATCGATATATCTACAAATTGTTGCAGGGTGTTATTCCAGGCAGTAACTGTGATTGTTGCTAGATTTATCCTCTTTTAAAACAATAGTTAAAAGTGGCAGATGGTAGTTAGTGATTAACATTCCTAGTAAACAGACTTTTGCAGGAATATATTTAAAGTAGTTGTGTGTATGTAAATAGACAAGGAGCATGAGCTATGCAACTATAATTGAATTATATTAGCATAACTTAAGTAGAAGTTTAGTAAATAACAAACACCTTAATTTACCTGCACGGTATTGGCAAGTTAATGACATACCCACGGTAAATGACTTAAAAGTGTTTGGCAGCATGACAGTTCAGAGCCAAACTAGTACCCAGTACCCCACCCTTTGTTGCTGGTGTTGCTCATTTTGTCCCATCTTGGCTTCTGTTGGGATTTCTGTAGGTTACAGCAATTGGCTTTCTTGCAGAGAGCTGGAAACCGCCCTGTGGAGTGGTCACTAACAAAAGACACCAACTCTTCGTGCCCCTTTAGTCAATAATGCTACAATAATGTAACCTGTTTGTAATGGCAGGTTTTGCAGTCTTTCCTTTTTCTATCTTTTTCACATTGTTTTTGTTGATTCAGCTTCTGAAAAATATGCCAGTTACGTCTGCTAGTGGGTTCAAGAAGTGTAATTGACTCTTGTTGAAACTGTCAGGTCTGTGCATCCGAGTCCAGCCTTAGCTGTGCATCTTTTTAGCCCCAGCGTGTGTTATTCGTTGATGCTCATTCTCAAATCTTACTAGTGGGGTTAGAAGCCTGATTGAAAACCAGTAGTGATTTTTCTGTTTATCATGCCAGGTAAAGCAAGTAAATAATGTAGTTACCAGTCCAGTTAATTATTTTAAAGATACTGGTGAGTATTGCAGATTGGTAAAAAATTAATTTCTTTTATGTTTGAATAATTTAGGAAAAGCATGTTGGATCTACAAGTGGTTGAAATTTGTATTCTTCTCTCACATAGCAAACTGTACTGTAAATAGGCTATCATCTCTCTTGGGAAAGAAATGTGAATTTTGCTGACAAGTAGAGGCCTCTCAGCAGAAAAATGCATGCTGACAGTTTGACCCAGTGGCCAAATGACTGATTTCTTTCCCCCTTTTTGTTTCTATTTTAGATGCTGAAGAATACCAGCCTCCAATATGGAAATCATACTGTGAGTATACAAGCAATTTGAATAATCTTAGTACCTTACCAAGGTGTCAGTCACTGTTAGGTCTTTTCTCTTTTTTTGTTTGGAAGAAAGGTATAAATTTACTAGATGCTTGTACAAATTATTGTATGGGACAGCAGCAAAACCTGAACTTTTGTGGATTTCCGTGGAGCAAGGACAGCAGGATTATGTATGCCAGATTCCCTCCATTGCCTTACAAGTGTGCAACTCCTGGGTGTCATGGTTTCTCTGCTGAGATTTTCAGGGAGGATTTCAGAGGTAGAGGTTAATGCTTTGTATGTTTACTAAAGGTCAGGCTTGAGAATACTTGTCTTTTTATATGGGTCACCAAATCGCTTTAAGATAATAATATTTTTGATCCTTAGCAATAGAAGCTGATTTTTGAAGCAGTGGTTTAGAAGTTGGAGACAGCATTATCAGCTCTTTGAACCTTCCTGTCTGCCTTTAGAAAAATCATTTACATAGAGTGCAGTGCAGAAGTGCATATTTTATGCTCTTTTGCTTTCTTCCAAATGTATTTTCTAATAGACTAGCACAGATCTAAGACAAAATATTGGCTTTTAAATCCCTTATTAAGGATGGCCTTTAAATTTGATCTTTTTATTTTAAACCCTTCCTGGAACTTTAATAAGAATGTAGTTTTGGGTATAGAGAGTTCTTTTATTTTTTTTGATTTTCAGATACAGAACTATCCTAAGCACAAGTCATCTCTCTTATTGTGGCAAATTCAGTACAGTGCCATTACCAAAATGCACCTACAAAAAGACAATGATCACAGTAGCTACATGCATGTACATGTGTAATTTTAAAGACTGGAATAAACTTGTTGGGTTCACTTATATGCACATTAAACTGTCTTGCTGACTTCAAAGACATCACATCTGTGTTACCTGAGAATGACATTCTGCCCCAGAATGGACTGTGATTTTTTCAGCCAAAATTTGAACATGCCATTAAATGACAGAACTTGCTTCTCAGATTTCTAGACAGTTTGTTATTGTTGTTGTTGCTGTTGTTGTAACATTTATAACATGTAAGAGAAACCTCCTAAAATGTCAGCAAGAGTGTTGGCCCATTCCAGCATACGTTGCTGAGTACTTGAAAAGAAGCAGACAGTTGAGTGATTTATTTTAAAAAGAGGAACCTGGCCTACTCAAAATCAATGAAAAGCTCCCATTGACTTTGAGAAGACCAGCATTTCAAATGAGAGGTATTTCCTTTTAAGTAGTAAGTTTTCATTAAAAAGTCAGGAAATAAGCACGTATCTTTACTTACCTGCTCTTAGTTGCCCTGCTTGTGCAGCAGACAGATCACTGCATGCAGTGAAAAAGTTTGGTTGCTTTTATATCATAGCTCCTTGTAGTCCAAGGAAACATTTTTTTTCAATGGAAAAAAAGACCTAACAAAACCCAAAACAAAACCAGAATGGATGAATAGACTATGAATATATAATTTCGTATTCTACTTTATGTAGGATGCCAATATTGTGGTAATGACAAAATCATGGCCTCAGCATCTGAACTCCATGGATGAATGACCTTGGAAAAAGTTACACAGCTCCAAAATGCAGAAAATAGTTTAAGTTTAGAAAGATTTACTGCTGAGACTGCTTAGCCACAGATACACATTTTTCTTTGCAGTGGTAGGTAACATGTACTTCTTTACTCAGCTAGCAGAATTCCGGTCTGGTAAATTAACTGTAGAGGTTATGTCCAGCAGTAGAGTTTGTCTATGATTCAATGTACTGTCCTGTCTCATGACAGTTTTAACTTGTGTATTTCATGCTTAGCACTTTGTGTTTGCTGCCTATTTAACAATTATTTTCAGTGTATTTTACCTAGTAACTTCTAAAGTTTGCTAACATACTAGTAAGATACTTTGCATACAGTTTTGATTTCTTATTTTAAGTCCTGGATAAATTTAGGTGACTATGTTGCCTTTTGGTGACATCATGATCAAGGCTTCAATCCTTCTGGCTTCTAAACAAAGGCAGACTTTCCTGTTTATGCAGACAAAGTATTCAAATAAACAGTGTTGCACGTGTCCATGGTCAAATGCTGATCAAAGTGCAACAGTTTTCAGAACTCGAGCCTTACTGTTTTGACATAATGTACAAATTTGTTTCAGCTATGTTTGGAAAACATGGACACTTCTAATGCAGAAGATCCTCACTTGCTTATGAAGGATTCTTAGAATTTCACAGGTCACAAAGTTTTTCAGACTTTTTCTGATAGCCCTGGGACACAGACAATAAAAGAAATAGCAAGAATAATTTTGTATTAACAGGAAAGAACCTGGGAAAAAGTTTGGGAAGTTTCTAGCTGCCAGCAGTCTTTAGGCAGTGGATTTGATTGCATTTTTACCTGAGAAGCAGATCAACAGATCTTATATCATTCCAATAACAGATTCCTTTTTGTAGTCCGCCATTATGTTAGTGTTATAGAAAATGGTATTTTGCCATTTTACCATCATTGAAGTAGTAAAGAAAGAAAGATAAGAATCACAGAATGTGCTTTGTCAGGGCTTCTGGGGTGAGCTGATTCAGCTTCCCACTCGAAGCACAATTGTTGCTGGCTCTAGAGCAGAACAGCCGTGGCTTTACATATCTGAGTCCTGAAAACCTGCAAGGGTGGAGCCTGTGCCACCTTTGTGGGTAACCTGCTCCAGTCCTGCACTGTCCTCTTAGGGGGGAAACCTGCTTACGTTACCTGCTTCATGGGAGAAGTAGGCAATTTGTTTGGCTGAAACAGCATAGTCATTGTTGGTTTCCAGCCTCAGAATGTATGTGCCTGAATTTTGAAGAGATGTAAAACCACTCTTTTCCTCATTTTACCGCTGTTGAGATGGCACATGCTGAGTCAGTCATGTGTCAATGCCACTTCAACGTTTGTTTGCATTATTCAAGATCAGTGTGTTGGTGGGAAGCAAAGTGGCAGGGCACAGAGCATCAGCTGATGCCGTGCTTCAGCTCCTCACGAAGTTTCCCTGCCTTCTGTCCTTCATCAAATAATAGGCACAGTGTCCGAGACTCATTTTTGTTAGAAATTAAGTCTTTGTTTCAGCCAAGCACTTAGGTTCCTAATTAAGCATGTGAGTAATCCTGCAGAAATAGGACAGCTCATATTGTTCAAGCTCAGCACATGGATAAAATGCCTGACTGAGACAAGGCTGAGGAGGTAAAACTCAGGAACTCGGCGAAATATTCTGAGACAGAAGGTGGTATGTTTTCTTGCTGCTTTATAAAAACGATGATAGGAATTTTTCCTCTCCACTGGAGCATCACTGAACACTCATCATAGGTAAGTTAAAGGAGAAGGCTTGAGGTCCTGACACACTGCAGAATTAAAAAAAAAAAAGTATGAAGAAATGGGTGATAGCCCTTCTTCCCTGGCAGAAAAGGAGTAAGTGTTGATTTTTGCGTGTCATCCCTTTGTTTCTTAGGCAGATTGGATTTTGGAATTAGACAGTTCTTCCTATAACATGCTGTAAAATTTCCCCAGTTCATCCCCTGAGACAAGACTCGTGCTCCAAGGGGAACAAAAGAAAGATATATTCTAACCAGCTACTTTACATCTCAAAGAAATGTTCCTCAAGTAATTCAGTAATAAATTAAAGTTTTGTTAACACTGTAAGTTCTAATGTGATTATGATACTATGAATGCTGGCAAACTATCTGAAATATGAAACTGATAAAGATGTTCAAGGGTCAAAGAGAAGCTACTGCATTTTTCTGTTGTAGAACTGCATTTTTGCCTTGTATTTAATGTGTATTATTCCTGTGCATTTCATTTGCATCTGATGCTGAACAAAAAAAATACTCTCAGTCTGATGCTGTTCTCTGAGCAGTAATAATACATTTTCTTTTTGCATGTAATTGACTTTTTATAAGGTTAATTTTCTCAGGGCTAAAATAATAATGCATCATTATGTTCAAGTGTCATCTTTTCTGTGATCACAGTGGGTTTGTCTGTAACTTGCCTGTCAGTTTTAAATCCTGGAATAGACTGGGTCAGATGTCAATCACTGCTTGCCATTGCATTAAATAAATGTGTTTTTCTATTATTTCACTTAACCATAGTCTTATACACTGATTTCTGTTTTATGATTTTCAGAGATGGGAAAATGAGGCAGAAAGGCAAGGATTGTTTGTCATTTGAGCAAGTAGGTGAGGGACGTGTGCCTTCTGAATCTCTGACCATCCCCTGGACTGTGCTGGGGTCTCAGCAATGTCAGCCTCAGTGCGAGTGCCCAGCACTTTGGAAAAAGTGTATAATGAAATCAGGCAGAGCTGCAGGATGTTCAGCACTTCTGAAAATGAGGTCACTTAATGAGGTGTCTGTGCTCGTTGGAACTTAGCTGTAGGGCACATTTTTCTCAAGTCACCTTAGCCATGATACTGCACTGTATTCATAGCCCATTAGCAGGCTTTCTCGTAGCAATCATTTGAAGCAGAAACAGCAGAGACCTTTCTAAAGGAAAACACAGCTTCTGGTAGGGCCACACTGGCTTTGCTCCTTAGTGCCTTAATCTGTGAGATACTGCCTTCCTTGTTTTCCACTTAATTGAACTTCCACTATTGTTTTACCTTCTCCACCCTTGCCTTGCTGTGTGTCTTTACTGGGCATCCTTGGCAGCTGTGTGTCCGCCTGTCTGTCTCTTTTCTGTTGTTTGTCTCCCACTGAGCTGCTCGCTGTCCCTTACCACAGTGCCACTGGTGGTTTTCAGTCCTTTCCCTGCTCCCAATCTGTCTTCTCTCCCTCCATCTAATGGTTCTGTAACTCCCTCCAGTTGTTCCACTGGTTTGTCTTTCTGTCAGTTTAATGACGATCAATTTAAAGCTAATATGGCCAAATCTGAATTTTTTATTTTTCAGGGAAAACCATTTCCCATTCTTGACATTTTCTGTGATTACCACTATTCAGAATCTTGATCGTGCTTGGGCCATTTTCTCATCCAGCATGTTTAGCATATAATTTGTAATTATTTATTTGTATAGGGATAATCTTACTATGTTTTCTTCTGATGTATTTCTAAATCAGATACTTTTCTCAGTTCATATTATTGTGCAGATTAATTACCCGCCTCTCTCTGAGAATGACAGCAACCTTTTCCAGTCTATTCAAAATACTGTTGTTAAGATGATTTGTCTTCCTTGCACTCATCATGAGTCCTTGCACTGATTTATCCCACTACATCCTATAAGCATCCAGTTTTTTGTGTTTGCTTTCAGGTCTTTCATGTATGTATCTGCCCTTTCCTGTTAATCATTCCTTCCTTTGTTTTGTGAAATGCTGACTCTTCTCCCCACCATTGCTTCTTTCGTGTTATCAGCCTCAGAGATCCTTTTGGTCATGTTAGAGAGCTCTTTGCTTTTTTCATTTCTCAAAAATGTAGCACATCACAAAGATAGACTTCCTATGTGTTCTTCAGACCAACTTGTTTTGCATCACCCTTATCAAAGTTGTCTTAGAAACAGCTCCACCAGCTTAATTTGCTGTGTCAGTCAATGTTTAACAGATTTGATTACTGAAAAATGGAATTTTTATGAAGTATGATTTTTCAGTTAAAATTCAAATTAATTAATTGGGGAAATAGATAATTTACTTTAAATGAGAAGCAATCATATTCTTGCTATGTTTTGAATCATTAGAGTTCCTTCTCTCCACTGGAAATGGGGGGAAGGAAAAAGTTGTTATTTTCCTATTGGATGTGTTTAGTATTAAGCATCAGTAACTTGCTCAGTCAGTAATTATGCTGATTTCAGACACTCAGAACTTAATTCTAAAGTCATTATATTTGGCTCTAGAATAATCAGATTGTTTAAAAAACAATCTCTGATTTTTGAACAAAATTTTCATGCATTGTTTGACACTTTATTCAGATACACAAGTCATTTGATCACAAAAGAGTAGAAGTCTTTGAATCTTAGTCACATAATTACAAGACGTAAGAAAGACCATATTTATCACCGAGTTATCAGAATATTATCGAGTTATCATAAATCTTGTGCAAAAGTAGCAGGAGATCTGACAGTGCTGAATGATGCAGAGTAAATCCAAAGCCTTGGTATAAATTTAGAGCTGGATCACATCCATATGCATTAAAATTGATAGGGAATATAAGAAATCATGAACTGTCTTTCTGTGCCACTCCAAGGAACCAGGGATGAAGGTTGGGTCGGGAAAAGAAGAGGTTATGGGTTTTTCCACTTTGACATGAGCAGAAAGCAGGAGCCCCCAAAGCGTTCACATCCCATCAAGTTTGTGTGACAAACTTGGGTGCAAGCTGAGGAATTCCCCTCTTTCCAGATTTCATTGCTTCTAGCCCCATTTAAAGAGAAGGTGCAAAAGGTGGGAAAAGGTGCTGAGGGCTAGCTCCTACCTTTTCAATTCACTTTCTGCAACAGGGCTTCTGTGTTTATCAAACCTAGATTTCTATTCCTCCCATAATCTGCCACCTTTCAGGGCATTATTCTGAGCCTCGCTAACACTGTGAATAAACGTGTCCTGGAAACTCAGTCTTTTAAAAAAATTCATAGACACGACACGATCTTTCCAAATACAAGAAGGTCAGCATACAGAAGGCCTTTCTCAAGGGAGGCAATCCAAACCTCTGGGATTTTTACTGGAGTTAAGGAGAGACAGTCTGTCTGTGCTGGAATTGATTACTGTCATTGCACGTCAGCTTCTTCTCACGACTTCGGACTGGAAGGGAGGGAGAGAATCTCATTAAATACATGCAGTGAAGAGTCTGGGGGCCAGGCAGCAAGTACCCCTAGCCTCAGGTCTCTCTCCTGCAGCCCTCAGAAGATTTGCAGAATTGATCCAGGGCCATTTGAATAGGGCATAATTGCTCTGAAAGGAATGTTTGCTTGCTCCTCAGTAATTGCCAGCAAATCTTGAAATAAATTACGAGATTGTGATGAACCCATTCAAAGGTACCGAACTTTTTCTTGGCCTATCCAAAAAACTGCTGGTTTTCCTGGTAAACAATCTGTTCTTGGGTTGTTACAGCATGGTATATGCGAAAGTGTGGGATTTTATCCTGAGACAAACCTAATAAATCTTTCAGGCTATTCTTCCCTGGTATAGAAATGTAAAAAGCAGTAAAATAGGATAATACTTGTAACAGATAAAGCACTGATCACTTGAGTTAGTTTGCTGGTCAACAACCAATTTTCATATAAATGACTTAGACACACTGAAATAACTCATTTTGCTGTCATTTTCTTTACATTTGCATTTTTCTCTGCAGCCCCTGGCTAAAAAGACTCATCTGAATAAAAGTTTGTGTATGTTGCCATCTTCTAATGATCTGTACATTTTTGTGTTTGACAGTGTATCAATTGCAACAAGAGGCACCACGTCCCAAGAGAATCATCTGTCCTCGGGAGGTCAGTTCTTTTGCTCTACCTTGTTATATCTGATGAATTGTCAGCAGCATATGATTACCAAAAAATCTTTTGTACAGTCTGTGGGTGTTACTTGCTTTAACTTTTCTATGCAATTATTTTATATAATTGTTTTTCTTAAAAGTTGATTAATTAAAGCTGGATAATATTTGCTAATTAGGAATGGCTGCCTCATTCTACCACTAGAAGAACCTTCATTAGACAAGTACTTATTCATCATTGTTTAGTGTGCTTTTCTGTGTACTACCTAAAGTTTTGAGTTTCCTTGTCAAAAGGAAGGTGTATTTTTCTTCCTGCACCTGCATAATAACATCTGTGTGATATGTTTCAACATGGTACACGTAGCTTCAGTTTGTTGGATGCTTCCTGCCTAGTAGTATGTTGAAGTTAAAATAGTGAAATGATAGCCAGAGAGCTCTGTTCTGTCACAGAAACTTTAAAGATTATAGAATATTTAGAAATCTGCAGGTTTAGGGCTGAGTCATCTTGTTCACCTGTTTCCTTTTTCTGTATTTCTCCATTTCTTACTTTAGCATGTCAGTTCATCAACATGCATGGCATAATAGTAACAGAAAACGTATGTAGATGTCTCTGCTCAATCAGTAAAACTGTGATAGCTTTAGCTCCTGTAATGTCAGGGACAAATTTTGTGCAAAGAGACGTGTAATAGTAGCAGTAGAAATACTAAACACATGAAGTGATGGCGCAGGGCGTAAAAGATGATGTGCAGGAAGACAGAAACTGTGTCTCATTGGTGTGATATATAGCTCTACTCCCAGACATCATCCTGAGCTCTGTCCTGCTTCCCAAACTGTGTGCTCCTGCAAGTAGAGTCCTAGCATCAGTCAAACATTAACATACTGTCTCAAAACACTCCTGTGTGAGGCAGGAGGTTTTGTAGCAAGGCACAGGTACTTGCCTGCGTTCATGAAGAAAATCCATTGCAAAGCCAGGAACTGAGTATGGTTTACCTGAGTCCACCCAGAGCCTTAACTGAAAGAGCACTGCATTCTTCTCTCAAGTGCCCTCTACTAGTTGCAGGGCAGAGAGAGCAGGCTCTTGGCCTCAGACTGGAAGTCTTCAAGTCCTGTCAGTTTGGGATGGTCCCAAGACATATACACACAGGATGCTAAGAAGGACAAGCAAAACACCAGAGTGGGTGAACCCTTGTGTCATCCTTTCTCCCTGTCAAAGATGAGGCTTGGGGAGAAGAAGTGTGTGCTAGCCCTCTGGGACTTCAGTGCACATGTGCTGACAGGTTTTATCAAGACCTTGGTCTCTGAAATCCTCATGCAAAAGGACAGTTAGGTCTCTGGCTGATATTCTTTAAAGGAGAGGACAGTAAGGTTTTTTACTAAATTAGTATCACATAACAGGTATCAAACTAGTCATGGTATAGTTAAAAATATAATTTTTTTAAGGTAAACAATTAAGGTCAACAATTCCGTTTCTGCCAGCACAGCCTTAGAGGAGTTTCTGTCTTTTTTTTTTTGAGATAATAGTCTATCTATTTTACCTATTTCATATTGAGACTACTTTGAGGAAGAACTTGTCTTTAGAAAACCTGATTAATAAGCACTGAATGCTTAGGAAACCATGTCTACAATATGAACTCACCTGTGTGGGAATACAAGTTAATCTGTATAAGTTTAATCCAAAATATATTATGCGAACTCAAATTTAAGCGTTTTCTATTTTGCCTCCATGAGAGAAAATTTGGATCAAGGTAAAAGAGTCAAAGTGGTGTAGCAATTGTGTTCTTGTTACGGAAACAAGATTATCTACACAAGGGGACTGAATGTGCAGCTGTGAACTCCTTACCAGTGTACTGTCTTGAACTTATTTCCTTGAACTCAAGAACGTGTTATGTACAACTGAAGTTATCCTTTTTACCTGATGTTTAAAGGCCATACATATTTAGTGCCTGTTCAGGTCACTCCCAAAGATTTGCAGAAAGAAGCTAAGATCCTATTAATTAAATAAATACATTATTGACCAAGCAGGACATAACAAAATAAGTAGAAGATGTTTATTTCACATAATGTGGGTTTGGTTCTAACTAATTAACCATTTTCAGCTGCTCACTTCATAGACTGCAGAGGCCTATTTTGAGTTGTTTGGATTTTTGTTTTAAGTTAGTTAACCAGCTGAAAATACAGAGACTTTATTTAGGGGTAGGTATATAAACCAGTATGAATTCCCCCAAATACGATCTTTGGTTCTTGTTACTTGGATTTGGAATCTTTGTGTATCTCAGTTGTACGTGTTCACAGCCAGATTGCCAGAAACACAGATTCTCTGACCCGAGAGCCAAAAACTCACTATGACACTGCTGGTGTGCTTTATTTTTGCATATAGTTGGGGAGGTGGGGCAGATGGGATGTCCTGATGCCTAAATTGCTCCTTGTGGTTCATATTATATGTTTATATAATAAAGGAGAACTACATAGTGGCTTTATAGAGCATCACAGATTATTTTACAGAGGAAATTCAGGGCTCTGTTTGTATGGCACCTTTTAGCTTTTTCTTAGCACACAGTCTGTAAGGTGGGTGTTTTGGGGTTGTTTTTCTTGATTCTTGAATCACTGAGTTTGATTTCAGTGTCATCTGATGATTTTATAGGCTTGCTTCACTAAAGATGGTGTTTTATTAATCCTGAGTTTGCCAGTTACATAGAAAGACCTCAAAATCTAATTCTGTGTTGTTTGTGAAAATATGTTAATTGGAAATACAATAGTTATTTAGTACACAACGTGATGCTTATCCAGCATCCGTAGAGAAGGTGTCAGGAGGATGTGTGGCTGGTGGAAAAGACTTGTCTCTCCATGTGCATATGATAGGAGGTGGACTTTGCTGAGGATGTTTCCATGTGTAATTTAGTACTCAAACTAATTCAAACAAATCTAAAAATTGCGAATAATTTGAAATCCTTCATGCTTGTGGGAAGATGTCTTTCATAATCAGCAAATTCTGCACTGTTTGCAAGGAAATAGAAGCATCTGCTGTGCAAACCAAATCTGTAATAACGACACATAAACAGGGATTGGAGGTTGCTTTTCTTCTCTCACCATGTAGCATTTTCGTCATTCCTCCATCTTTTCCGTTGCCATTGTTCACATTCTCCACATTCATTTGCTCTTCCATTACTTCTCTGTTGCTCCATAGTCACAGGGGTTTTAGCCTCAGAGCTCTGTAGTTTTACCATCTAATTTGTGCAGATTTCTTGATAAACTATACTGTGGAGACAGAAATCACCTCTCCTGATATGTAAACCACCAGACTAAAAGCTGGGAGTGTAAATAAAACATGAACATTTATATCTTTGTGTCTTTGAGCTTTGCTATCATGATTTTCCTTTTCTTCTTTTGGTTGCATAAATATCTTGTCAGCAAAAGCAGGTCATTCCTGCAATGGGAATCATTTTGAATGAACCGTTCGGGCTTCAGGTATCCAACGTCTTTTAATTAATCACCACTGGCAGCGGACTAGTGTGAATATCTTACCTTCCCAATAACACTGGATTTCTGCCAATATCCTCATTTGTAACCATATTCCTTCCAGCAGTGTTTTAATGATTTAGCTTTTAAATAGAAAAAGTTCCATTTAAAAGCGCTGTTCAGGTGGAGGAGTAGCTTTTAAATTTTGAGTGGTGTGGTAATCGGCACCAAAGAATCAGATCCATGTTGTGAGGAAGTCATATTATACAGTGTCTTTCAGGGTTTTTTCTGTAGAAATGCTTATGAAAAGATTACATTCTCAGAAAATAACTCAAGCTTTCAACTTCCTTGTTTTGTTCAAAAGGAACATGTCAAATGATTCTTAATTTTAAGAAGTATTTCAGGAGTAGATTATTCGAAGTTAAAATATCTTTTAAAGAAATTGAGGCTTTAACAAAAAAAATTAAGGAAGGATGCTGACATTACTTTGGACTATTTTTGGTTAAACAATAGGCACATTCAGCATTTTTTTCGAAGGGGGAATGAGTCTTACTCATGAGTTCTTGGATTGTTTGTGTATAAATATTCATACCTGTGAATGGTATTCCCATTCTGTTCCAAGAAAGCCTTAATTGCTGATAGCAATTTTTGAGGCTGGTGAATTTGTCTGCATTAGACCTTCCACATTCCTAACAGTGCCTTGGCCAAGCCAGTGTCAGCAACACTGAGAAACTTGTCTAAATTTCCCTAGTGTAGACAAAGCCTTAGAGCCCTAACTTATATTATTATGTAGAAAAATGTCAGTTAATTGCCTTCCTTGCCGTTCTGAATTCCAACTAGGTTGTGTCAGAAGTGATACAGATTATTGTCTCTGCCTTTAAAGCATAAAAATTATGGTTTCTTGACTCAAAACAAATATGATTACGAAAGGGAGACTGTTCTCTGAAAAAAAAAATCCCTTTTTCTTTTTGCTTAAGTCATTGTAGGAGATTAAAATAATGATGGCATATTACTGTATACTACTGAGAGTATTTAACCATCCAGAGGGTCAGAAGCTGTTTTGACCTTCTGGGTATCCATTACCTATATTTATGAAAACAAGTGTATAGATAGTGGCATTTCATAGAGTATAACTGTTGAAATGGTCACTAGCAGGTTTGTAAAGCTGTTGCTGTCTTGTGCATTACCAGCTGCAAATATGCAGGATTATTACACATCTCCAAAACTGAACTGTTGCAAATTACTCTTTGCTCAGTTCTCCTCAAAGTTTCTTCGGAAGCTAGGATTCAAGCTAAGAACAATGCAATTAGAAGAATATCCTTTAAACAACTGCAATACTAAAAACACCGGTTACTTTTATCAGTCCTTCTTTCAGATACAGAAATACTTTATATTTGTACATTAGGACAAGCTTGTGATGAGGCAAGCTTGAGCAAGGTTGTTAAAATTCAGCCTTAGTAAGATATTTGCATAGTTTATCTGACTGGATAATAAGTATTTAATCCTTGCAATAAGTCTTCCATGAATTCCCTTATTCTGCTCACTTAGTGACCTTTACAAGCTGAATATTTCCTCTTTGCCTCTGCCCTCATCTTTCTAAGGACAATTTCTATACTGTGGTAAAGTACTAGAGAGCTGTAATAGGGCATTGAAATTGGCCATAAAATTGGTGGTAAATAATGGGAGTAAATGGGAATTTTCATGGCACTTGTTCAAATCACTCTACTGCAAAAAGTCAGACACTGCCATGAGGTGTCTTTTACTGTCAGTCCTGAGAGCTTATTTGAGATAAATTCAGAATATTATATTATCTTTCCCTTAGAAAGAAACCTCAGAACACACACAGTGACACACCAAGAGACCCCATTAGCCAGCAATTAAGTGAAAATGAGCAGAATAGTGCTAAAAACTGTTTCCATTAATGAAAATGTTTGTACATATAAGACTTAATGGAGCCTATATTTTCAAATTCTTATAATATTGCTGATGCCTTAATTGTGTTTTTATAATCCTCTTTGTGATAGAAACAAAGAAGACACAGCAGTAGTCTGTGGGTTGCAAATGAAGCTAAAGAGCAATTTTGAATAGATAAGAGGAGGAAAGTTCTTCAGCTGAAACCCATAGCAAGGCAGTAGGAAGCCTGGCTGCACTGGTGGTGGCTGAGAAGAGTTGAAGAGCAGGAAGAGTGTTCAGTTAAAGTGGTACAGAGGGCCTGTGGAATGTCAAAATATAGTGTATCCAGCATCCCTCTAAACTGGCTACCTGCAGGTTTTTCTACATAAATTTAAAATGTGTGTTTAAAATTTTACGGAACAATATCGTTTTACTGTAGTATCTCCATAGTGAATTTTGCCCCACAGAATGCCTGTGGTTTGCAGCTGAAGGAAAAGAAAGAAGGGAAGCTGGAATCTTGCTTGCCCAAAATTCGCTTGTACTCACCATATCAGAGAAATTTGCTGGTGTTTTTTTCCAAGGCATTGTGATGACTGACAGGAAATCTCATCTTTCCTAGAGTCCATGATTCTTGCAGTTTCACTCTGCTGCAAGCGTAAGGTGGTGGAGCGAGCACTCAGACGAAGCCACGCAATTCTCATTTTAACAGTCCATTGACTACTGAACGGAGGAGAAAGCTTCCTAATTATTCTGCAGGCATGATAGTAAATATTTCATTTAAGTAGTTACAGCTAAACAAAACTAGAAGAGGTTTATCTGTTTCACTTGAATTTCCTCAGTTTTGATTTACTAATGGTCTAAGTTATGATTTGCAAATTAGGCCAGTGTTCATCTTCGTCAGAGGAATACAGTATGAACCAGTCCATGCATTTATTGATCACTGTGAAATGGAAAAGTTAAAACCACCTTTTTGGAAGACGTGATGGCAAGCTCTGTCTTGTTTGATGAGCACAATCTGTAGGTAGCTGTCTTTATGGACTGATGAACATGCTAATTATCCCTCTGGGTTTGCTTGAAATCTTTGCAAAGTTTCACGCTACCTTCCATCTCTCCTTGGAAGTGGGTGATGTGTGTGTGTCTGTGTTTGTGATTTTGCTATTCTCTTAGATTTTTATTTTCTTTTATCCTTGTTACATATCACTCTTTTAAGCTGGTTCTTTTTATTTAGACATGGTGTTGAATATAAGAAGTTTTCAAGCCAAAATAAGTGAAAGTCTCTTTTATATCTTGACCTAGATAAAAGTTTATCAATAAGCCTACATGTAGGTGAAAAAGCTACGTGCTTGTACAGATTTACATACCTGTTCCAATTCAGGCCAGTATTCCTTGTGCCTGGTTAAGTAATGTCTAGAAGGGGGTCTTGTCTCTGCTCTCTGATTGATACTTTTTGTCTGGTATCTTTTTGCAAGTTTCAAGATGAGGAACTGTCCTGGTTTAACCCCAGCCAGCAGCCAAGCACCACGCAGCCACTCAGTCACTGCCCCACCAGTGGGATCGGGGAGAGAATCAGAAGGGTAAAAAGTAGAAAGCTCATGGGTTCAGATAAAGACAGTTTAATAGGGAAAGCAAAAGCTGCACACACAAGCAAAGCAAACCAAGGAGTTAATTCACCACTTCCCATGGGCAGGCAGGTGTTCAGCCATCCCCAGGAGAGCAGGGCCCTGTCATGCGTAATGGTTACTACAGAAGACAAATGCCATCACTCCAAATGTTCCCCCCTTCCTCCTTCTTCTCCCCACTTTATATACTGAGCATGATGCCACATGGTCTGAAACATCCCTTTGGTCAGTTGGGATCAGATGTCCCAGCTGTGTTTCCTCCTGGTTTCCCATGCACGCCAACCCCTCACCAGCGTTACAGTACGAAAAGCAGGCCTTGGGTCTGTGTAAACCCTGCTCAGCAATAACAAAATCATCTCTGTGTTACCAACTTTGTGTTCCTCATAAATCCAAAACACGGCCTCATACCAGCCACTGTGAGGAAAATTAAGGCTACCCCAGTCAAAACCAGGAACTCAGAGTATTGAGCAATTAATGAATTTGTATTTCCTAATATGAATAAATATTTAGCACATCTCTCTGTCTTACTTCCTGTACATGTACGTATATAGTAGCTACAGACAAGAATGATCGAATCAGTCAGTTACACACATCTTTTTGGAACTGTGCACTGTTGTGGCACGTGTCATAGGAATGTCTTAGTGCTCCTCACTTATTACAGAAGGATCCAGAGCACTGATGTGGCTTACTGCATTTGTCTACTGCTGCTGAGGGTATTTTTCTTCGCATTTAAATGACTCAACAGAGCATTCTTGAAAAAAAGGAGCATAGTATAAATGCTGTATTCAAATTTTGCATTCAGGGTAACATCGATTTTCCTTTTACATTTAATGATGCCCTTACTGAGTGAATGGAAGCTGCATAACAAAATAGATGACTCCTGCTTTTGCTGTTGAAATTGTTTGCACCTGACCCTGTCTCCCCTGACGGTTTAGCAGCAGCTTTCTTGATTAAAATTTATTTCATTTTATTTTAGCTCATGTTCAGGAGACCATTATTTTCTTTACTAGGTGAGGAAATATTTGGATTTTATTTTCTTATTCAATCTTGGTCTTTTCTGTTAGAGCTGAGTATATACCGAAATATATTCTGGTTTAGTAGCAATAGCGATGGCCATTTTGAGAGATTTTTGTTACCTTCTGGTGTTTATAGTGTTTTGTCTGGTGTATTGATTATTGGCTGCTGGTCAGTTTGCTCAAGGTCATAGAAGGGAAACAAACCTGAGTTAAAAATACCCTCAGAAAGGATGGCTTAAAGCATCTCTTTTGGAAGTTTGGTACAAGCAAATAAGTAAACAAGTGAATTAAATTATTTGAATATCATTTGTCTTTAAAAATGGTAGAAATAACCTTGAGGTAGTGGAAGTCAACCTGCAGTAAGTGCCACAGTAACAGTCACATCTGCTGAGCTTCCTGTGTTTCTTCGCTATGTTATCCTTCTGCAAAGGAGTCACTATGCATTTAACCTTCTCTATAGGCTGCAGCACGCCATCAGAGCAGAGATGTTGTACAGCTTGGGACAGCAGTTAATGAAAGCATTCTTTGTGCTCTTCACTTTTGTCTTATATTCTTTTACATTCTTCCTAGTGGTGACGAACACTCCTACCTTCTCCCTGGTGCTGTCAATTTTTCCACAGAATTATTTTGTTAGGAGATACCAAACACAGTTTGGCACTTCATTATGATGATGGATTTAAACTGGCTTCAGTTATTTAGTTTAGTGGTGACAAGTTTATCACGTGAAGGCTTGGCTTTCTCCTCCAGAACAGTTCACTTGGTGCACTGCCTTCTCAGTGCTGCCTTCTCTCCTGAGAGCCTCACAGAGGTGGGCAGAGTATTATTGTGGTTTTATATGGGATTTATACAGCCTGTTCAAGTCTGCTCCCTGCTTATCCCCATCTCCTGAGAACAGTCCAGGCAGAGGTGAGGAATAGGCTGGACTGTGCTACCTTGGGGCCAGAAGAAACTCAAGATGATTTCATTCCTATGTCAAGAAGATGTGTTTGCGTATCCATTTCTTAAAGCCTTGAAAAAGGCTTCATGAGGATTTCTTGACTGCCTCTGCTTATTTATTTAATGTTTAATTATTTTTAACATTTTTCTAAGTTCTATCTTCTTTTTGGCAGTTTAAGCCTATTTCTTCTTGTCACATCTAGTCAGCACACAGACAACAAATGCATTTCCTCTGGAAAGCAGCCTTTTTTGTACCTATCTGCTACAGCCCCTCAGTATCTTCTGTTCTCTAGGCCAATCTTTCTTCATGTCTTTTCACGATTGCTAAATCCTTGCTCACTTCATTTATTTGCTCCAGTCCTTCTTGAGATGTGGTGCTGAACCCACAGTCAGTATTCCATCTAGAGGCTTTCTGAGTGGACATCGCAAGGAGAGGATTATTCTAAGGTGCCTTGTCGGCTGCATTCTTGGGTTTTCACCTCAGCATGATATTCTGGGTTTGGCAGTTTTTGCTACAGACCGCATCAAGTGATTCAAGTTCATTTATTGATCTGTAACGATGGCAGGATCCTTTTCTGCAGAGATCTGTCTAGTCATTGGCCCTCTGGTGCTTTGAATGGATTTGACATCTTGCTCCCAGCTTCTTTCTTGGAGGCACTATAATCCCTCGCTGTCTCGTGGCTGAATGTGCATCCCTCAAGTGGCCATAACGCTGGCGTCTCCGTGACTCTGTGACTGAATGACAAAAGGAGATGCACACTTTCAAAACTATTCATGTCACCTTTCCCTCTGGACAGCCTCTGAGACATGGCCAGTGCAGGTGGAATATGTTCTGGGGACTTGGGCATTGCTGGTTTCTTTCTGAGGAATGCCTCTGCTCCTCCCTCACCACACAATCGAAGTACAGGAATGTACTCATGAAGTTACGTATGCTGGATAGGCTTGTCATATGAAGCCTGTTGGATCAGTCATGCTGAGTGACATGGACTGAAAATATTAAGGGAGAAGACCATCTTTTCATTATGTGGGTGCACTGTAAGTTCCATAACTAGCTTGTCCTTTGCTGGGGACTAGAGATGTTGCATTGCTGCTACTCCTACTCATTAGCAACAGACTTTATGACGTGAAACATTTTGCAAAACCAAGAGTTGTTTCTCTTTGAAAACACTGGTGCCAGAGAGCCTTATAAAGTAATAGGTAAAAAAAGTTGTTAAAAGTCAAAAAAAAAAAGATAGATAAATATTTCCCTTCCAGAAGATGTTCTCCCAATTTAAATGGCTTAAGAATCATCGATGTGAAATAATTTGTCCTATTTGGAGAGAATTTTAGACATGCTAATTTATTAAAGTAGATTTTCCTTAAAAAAATTTGGAGGCAAAAAAATAAAGGTTTTATAGGGGTAACAAAATACAGCATAGCTTTCCTTCATTCCATTTAATGGGGGCGTGCAATTTCCCTTAATCCGTTTTGGTTGTTGATTGCAGGTACAAAGTTTGCAGTGGGTTTATGATAAATCTGCCAAAAGCTGAACAATACAGACAATAAACTCCTTTTCTTTACAGTCTGTTTTTTACTGGGCTTGTCTTGAAAGCTTCCCTTTCAACCCTTCTACTTCTCTTTATGTCAAACTGAGCTGAAAAATATATTTATATCCAGTCAACCAGAGTTACTGAAAAATAATTAGGATTGTTCCAAACAGAAAATATATCAGATTAAACTTCCTTTGGGAAAATGCCTCACTGCCTGCTCTGAGTAAACACACCAACATTATTAACTCATGGATCTTGTTTCTCTGTTCTTTCTGTGTGTTGGAAAACAGAGAACCGGGTGCAGCTACCTACCTTATTGTTTCCCTTCCCCTCTTATATTCTCATCATGGATGCATTAAGGCAGTGGCTGAAATAGGTCCACAGTACACAATGTTATGCTGTGCTGGCCCTTCTGAATTAGAGAATTGCTGTCCTAGGGGCATTTCTAAACTTTCATTCCAGCATTTCTAGATTTCAGCTCTGGCCACTGGATAAGAAAATATGTCTTGTGCAATGAAGCTGAAGAGAAATTAAATTTTTTTGAAATTAGGGTTATCCTATTTCTGTGGTAAATAGAATTCTTCAGGATATCTTCAAATCTTCAGTGCAGTGTGGCTTGGATGTCAATGCTTGCAATGAAAATCTGTCACATTATGGGATGCTCACCTCCTGCCTGCATGATTCCCAGTAGTTTTGTCATGAGTTGTCTTGCAGAGTGGTGTGGGATTTTAATACAATAATCTGTACATTAGTGGGAGTATGTCATGCTAGGGCTAAACCATCCAACCAGAAGAGGAGCCACAAATCCCAGTGCATTCAAATTCAGTAAACTTCAGAATTATGTAAACATAATATATTGAATTAGCTCAGATAGCTAGTTCATTTTAGGAAGACTTATTTTCTTCTCAGTGCTGACATCAAATCCAAGTACAACTAACTCCATACCTTGAAGAATATGCTATAACATTGTAAAAAATTATGTAAAAGTAGACTGTGAACAAGTAAGCTTTTTTGGGAGGTGGGGAGAGGCAATCAAGTTTGGCAGGCTGGGAGTATGCAGAGTCTTTCAAACATGAGCTTCCAAAGGCCTTTGCAGAGTGCCAGGAGAGCTGTACGGGGTTTCATTTCTCTTTGAGCATGCATCAAGATTAGATGTCATTGAATGTTGCTGGCTTTGTAAGATTACTCGATTAGTAGTGATTTAGGTTGTTTTACCATACATCTTATTTCCTGATCAATGTGACATGAGTTTAGGAAAAAGAAAATATTCACTGGTGTTTCACAATCTATACAACTATGAATTTCATTAGTGATTTTCAGCATTTTCCCCATGGTTTCTGGAACAACAGCCAGAAATGCCTGCTTTGGAAGAACATTTTTGGTTTGAAATTGGCAATAATACCTTTTTCTAAGCCAAAAAATTATCATCTCACATTTGAATTGAAAGCTGCCATGTACTTTTAGTGGAGAGGGAGAAACCATTTAATTTATCGTCTGTATGGGAGAAGTAAAAGCAAGCTGTGATACTCTTTAAGGCAAAATATGTTTTCACTAGTGAAAAGCTGTAAATTACCTTATGTAGTTTTCCTCATTTTTGTACTTTATTTTTGTCTGTTAGCGTGAGAGTCCATAAATGATTCAAACACTTTGATCTCTCCCCTTGCTCAGTGTCTAGGGAGTGATGCATAGAGCCAACTGGTTGCCTAGGAAAGATGGCTCTTTTTTCAGCAAGGAAATTTTGAGGGCTATACTGGAAGTGATGAAAGTGTTCTTCATAGGCATTATCTATGCAAAAAACCCTAAGTGTATGTGTCCTCAGAACAGGGCTGATTGTTCTGGGCTCCTACCACCAGGAAACAGTCACTTCCCTACCTGTAGATTTTCTGCTCTTTCCACTGCTAAGAGTTCTTTTAGGTGGATCTGCTTGACTTTGTGTGTGGAAGCCCATTTATAACAGGAGAGGGAAAGCTAATCCCAACTGAATTTCAGTCACCTTTGCCTTCTGGAATATATAGAATTTCCCTTGAAGTTTTTACAGAGTCCGCAGTCGGCACAAAACAGACTTACTGGCTGCTTTGATATTTTTAAGCCTCTGCTTCATCAATTGTGCAGGCTTTTGGTTTATTTCCAAGTTCAGTCCAACATTCCGGTTTTGATGTAGAGACCCTGATGTTATATTTGATCTTTTATCTTGCTTTAACTTTGTTTCCTTGTGTTTGTTCCTAGTGGTAAATTTGATTAGGAGAGAAATTATAATTTCAGGGTAAAGGTTGCAGTGAGCACAAGAGGGGATTTTTAGATTCTGAGGCACCTGGATGGTCTGAGAGATCTGGAGCTTCATTTCAGGAAATACTACAGTATCTTTCCTCTCTAAAGCCAAATACTGAAGTTGTGGGGATTTTAGACACATGAGTGCTAAAAGATGTTGAAGTGAAGGTTTCTGTTCTATGGAATAGGGGGAAGAAGAGAGAAGTAGAGAGGCTTTGTGTGGATTCTCAGCAGAGCAAATCTTTTATCTCATGAACAGCAGGAAAAGTGGAAATCACATTATCCAGGATGGTTTAGTCAGTTGCTAGTTAAATGATAAAAATTTCCCAGAAAAGTTTGTATTTTTGCATAAATAGTGTGCGAAGGATGAAAAAAGTGTGCCTCCCTTTGTTCAAGGAGTTATTTCCAGATTGCTTTTATACTTTTTATATATATTGTTATATATATATGCATATATGGGGGAACTTGTGCTCAAAGCTAATTCTGAGGGTGCATGCTAGTAACTCATTTATCTGAGGTAGATTGAAAGTGTTGGGGTTTATTCTGTATATAAATGCAATCAAGGTAAATCAGTATTTTTAAATAGAAGCAGATTCTGACTACTAAACGGAAGTCATGCTTTACTTCTATAGTCTAAAGGTTTTATTTGGCAGTTTTCAGTGTACTGAGTAGCCTTTGTTTCCATGAAAGAGAAGACTGCATGTGGTGGTCTTACCTAACCCAGCTTCTGATACCCATTTTTTATTTGAGTTGCCAGCTAAATCTATGCTTTCAAGGGTTATTAAGGTCTTTAAGGATGACAGGAAGGCTGCACAGTTCCAAGATGATAAAGTCATATAGTGCTATTGAAGATGAACATATGAACAACCTCCTTTCAGGGGTAATATGTCTTTTCTTGATACTGTTTTTTTTACTTACAAAAATAGAAAGTTAAATTGAATTCATACACTTTATTCTCTGAGTTCCCCTATATGCCCGTAGAAACACAGCACCAGCACTTGGCAATTCCTTTGATTTTGCTCTCTCTTCACTTCTGTGTTTTCTTTTCCCTCTAATTCCTGCCTCTCAGAGCTCAGAAATGTTTGTATCAAGGTATTATGCCTGGGCAGGAGTTTCAGGGGTATGATACTGCTATTGTTAGTGCCGTGCTAGAAAAGAAATGCCGAGCTGGGAAAGAAGCACAGTAAGGACTTGATTGAACTCCCATAGGTCTTCCATTGAAGATTCTCATTATTTTGTACAGACTTTTGTTCATCTTGTGCTGTGTTGTAGCCCTAGTGACTGCAGGGTAGAAAGTCAGCTGCTTCTCTTCAGTGCTTGGCATGTAGATTATTGAATCAAAAATGTGAGAGTTACGCATTTGCTATTCAGAAAAAAAAAAAAAGGAAAAAGAAAATCTTTGCAAATTTAAAGGTTTTTATGAGAAAAATAGTAAGATATCATGAAAACAATAACAAGAGCGCTTGTTTCCAGTCAGAGAAATTGAGGGAAAATCGCTGAATGGGTTTTATGCTGAAGAATGAAACAGTCTTGAAACCACAATTTGTCTATATGTGTCGGCATGTATGAAGTAGTAATTGCACTGATACAGACATCTTTATTGAGATATACAGGGCTCAGATAATCTTCTTCAATAATTTGGAGGCTTCATGTGTATCTTACGTGAAGTTCTGTCACGCTTGTCGTACGAAAGCACTGACTGAAGCTGCAGCCCGGCGAGATGACGCTGTTGGTACGCGGTGTAGCTGGAGAGAGAGCGGCTCCTTCTGAAGGCGCTGAGGTGTGGATGCGCCCGAGCAGAGACCTGGGCGTTGATGATCCGTGGCCGGGCTGCGTTAATGACCCGTGGCCGGGCTGCGTTAATTGGGGCGGCCCCGTGCCAAGGCCGGGCGGGCAGCGCCCCCTGCCGGCCCCGCCGCCGGAGCCGCCGGGAGGGGACACGGGCACCGGGAATGGCACAGGGAGCCGGGGCTGCCGCACGAGTCACCGGGCCGCACGTGCCCAGAGCTCGTGCCATCCCTAAGGTTTGGTTCAAAGATCCCTGAAATAATTGGGAGCCTTCCCGGCGATTTCCAGTGTGCTTTGGGTCAGGCGCACGAAAGCTTGAGACTTCACAGAATGTAGGACTAGCTGTAAATACATAAAACCCTATTTTTTCAAAGCGTATTAAACATTTTGTTTTCAGTCAGTTGCCATATAAAGGCAAAAAATGTATATAAAGTGTATATAAACGTCCGTAAGTATATATGGTATATATACATAATGCATAAGTAATATAAATAACGGGTATAAAAATGTATACAAAGAGTATATAACAAAGATGGTCTTACGTTATGTTATAAATACTAGATTGGCAAAACTGCAATAAAATATTCTTTGTCTGTTTGGTCAGATTCCATACAATTATGTGTAGTTCTGGTTTTTGACCGCTGATACATGTTTTCCCTCCCAGAAATACATCAATAAAACCACCTCTTCTGTTTTCATTTTTCTGTTCTTCTGTGTAGTCATATTCCAGTCACAGTTCTGAATGTGCAGAATTTTGTAGCTTAGATGGGTGCAGTAGTCCTCATTAACAATCAAGAACAATTTATTTTTATGTAGTTTATTTAGAATTATGTTTTAAATACTTTTTTCCTTTCTCTCAAAATTTAGGTGGAGAACAGACCAAAGTATTATGGAAGAGAGTAAGTGTTTTTCTCTTTTAAGTGTCTGTTGGGTGTATCCAAAAGTTTTTACTCTAGAACAACAACAACAAAAAAAAAGGTACAATGGAGGTCTAATAAGATATTTATTTTACCTTTCACTTCAGATGGGAGCCAAATATAGTGAGAGCCTGATAGTATAGCTGTTACAGTCCATTACTGCTGCTCACAATCCTTGGATTATGCTGTTGTGTTAGCCTGCATGTTTATTTTACTTTTCTCAGGAGAGTTTTGGGGAAAAAAATATTGTCTGAGGTATTTCTTCCTTTTATTTCGGTTGCTGCTTAAACCTGTTAGTGATCCTGCACGGGGCGGTTGGAGGGGAGAAGCAGCTTGTCTCTCTCACTGCCCTTTTATGAATGTTCCTATGCTTTCACCACCCTAGTTGTGGCAATATGTGTGTGTGCTGCTGCTTGTGTAACTGCTGCTCTGCCTGCTAAAGTTACGAGGTCCAAAATACCCGAAGAAGAGGTGCATTTTTCTTTGAAGGTGTCTTGGGGTGACTCTAAAATAACAAACCACTGGAGTGTAATTCCTTTGCACTCAGCAGTCTTTTTGCCGATAAATAACTAGGAAGGGGCTGTGTTGTGCATTAGCATGGAGGTGTGGGCAGGTGAAGCTGAAAGGCACAGCCACTGCAGCAGCCACCCAGACGTGGCATTTGGCCTTTACTAGAGTAATATGCTGAGACCCCAGCCCTTATCACTAGCTAAATTCCTTCGATCCCATGTTCTCTTTTTTATTCCATCCCAGACACACTGTTTGTGTTTAATAATCCTTTTCTACCATCAGAAACCTCAAGAGCCAGTAGCTTTGCCCCTAATTACTGAAGTTTCACTTTTTAAACATTATCCTTGACAATGAGGAATTCAGATGGAGCCACTAGAGTACAACAGAGCTGCAGCCAGTTGAGTAACACATCACACTTCCTACAGCAGGACTTGTAAAACCATTGCTGCAGTCTCTTATCCAGGAACATGCTTGGGTTTGTGGAGCAGCAGGGCTGGCAGGAACTGCAGGACGTCAGCCTGGTGAACCTGTCCAGGCAAGATCACCTTAGTTATTATCATTCAGAAAGGAAATTTCAGAAGTACTGAGGTAGTCCTGTAAAAGCAATTGACTCAGTACTCAATAGTAGTTAGAAAGAGAAACAGGAATTTCTAGGGAAAGAAACTGAAAAATCCATAATTACGTTACTATATGAATCTGTGATGTGGCTGCATTTTAAGTAGTGCACGTAATTCTGGTCCCTCTCTACGCTTTCCTCCTCCATGCTTTTCACAAAGGTTGTAGGAGAAGAGAAAGGTACTGTGAGGGGCAGCAGCGGTGGAGCAAAGGGATGCAGCTCCTGCCACAGGAGAACGGGTCTCCTCAGTGGTGCCCAAGAAAGGGATATGCACAGTGTCCTTTTCAAGTTCATTGCCAGAGGCAGCTGCAGAGGCCAAAAGCACCGAGATCTAAAAGGGTTTACAAGTGAGATTCTCAAATACATGAAGGGTAAGGTCACAAGTGATCAGACACGATTGTGTCTAAAGCAGTGATGGATAGACAGGGATGTGAAGTGAAAGAAATATGTCACTGCTTCCTGCACTCTTTCTGTAAGCATTTCTTGTCAGCTGCTGTCAGAAGCAGGCATTAGTTCAGGAGATCTTGTACCACGTACGAGCTCTTTTCATGCTCTTATAAAAATGTGCTAAAAATATCCATAAGAAAGCCCAGATTACCCAATGTTTACCACCCGTGGTTAAAGAGATTTCACAGGTCCCCCAAGTATCCCATCCAAGTGATTTCTTAAATTGATCACAGATATTTTGTCCTAATATCTAACCTAAAGCCTGCTGCATTTTGTGGGGACTAGCTTATGCTTATTATTTTTGACTAAAATGATGGATTGCCCTGAGTTTACTGGTAAAATCATGTTTAAGTTATGTCATTTAAAGGATGCTCATCCCCCACAAGTACACAAAGAAAAGATGAATGAATTCACATTACTTTTAATACAAAGTCACTCTGGAAAGGTCATCTAAACCTAATATTTTCAACATATATTAGCTGTGAAAAGACAACGTAAAGAGAACAGAACAATTGCATTTACATCCAATGTGTTTTCTTCTCTTTCACTACCAAGCCAGAGGCAGTGTTAGGAATGTGCCACTTCATGTGTATTGTCAGAAAAGAGAAAATGCTGAAGGCCAGTACATTTTAGTGCCTTTTTTTAGACAGCAGCAAAAATAGAAACTTTCAAAACCTCTGAAGAGACCCTCAGAGACTGATCAGCTAGCAAGATGTGCGTAGGAGTTAAGACTCAAACTGCTGTCAAGACTGAATTTGTACTTATGGAGAGATCACTGCTAAATGTTGGTTTTCATAAGGTTAATTGTGCATCCTAGGCCCTCTTTCTTTCTTAAAATAGCAATGACAAAAGAATCAGAGAAGTATTGCTTTTTTCCAGCACTGAATGAGGATCTCCTTGACACGAAGAAAACAATGTTTTTCTCAAGACTTCTCTGTACCTTCTTCTACTTTAATACATGCAGAATAGAATTTTGAATAATTGTTTCCATTTTTGTCTCTGTTTTCCTTACAAATTTGAGGAAGCAATATAATATTAAAATAAAGAAAATTGATAATAAGAAGACCTATGATTTTAATTATGCTTAAATATTTCTGTATATAAATACATATCTTTAAATAACTACATATTTAAATACAGTAATTCCATTTTTTCAAGAATGCCTTTTTGCCTGGTTTTCAACTCTGTTGTAAAGCCACTAGAAAAGAAACAAGGAGGAAGGGCATAGACTGGTTAAAGAGAAAAGTTGGGAAAATACAGGGCATTTACAGAAAATAATCTTGGTTGCAGCTGAGTTTATACCGACTGAAAGTGCATTTACAGTGTAATTGTTGTGTCTATGCTGAACTTGTCCAGGCTGGGTGACCATCCTGCTCCTTGGATACTACCATGATGACTTAGACTGCTGAAGTTTTCAAATGGTTTCTGGGGTGGTGAAGGATGTTTTTCTGGTTGGATTATTCTGTAAGTCACTGAAATATCTTCCCTTAGGTTTCACGGGATCATTTCTCGGGAGCAAGCAGATGAAATTCTTGCTGGCGTAGAAGGAGCGTATATTCTTAGAGAAAGCCAGCGGCAACCCGGCTGCTATACCCTTGCTCTCAGGTAAATGCTGTTCTAATAGAGCCTTATAGTTCCAATGGAAGTGTGCTTAATGGAGGAGATTATATCAGTCCCTTTTGAGTGAAGACTGTCTCCACCATTACTTAATGCACTGTGTGATACCAGAGTGCTTTTACACCCTCTTGTCAGCAGTTTGACCATCACGGTACTGCAGCAACCCAGTCTCTCCTTTAGCACTTGGCTAGGAAATCCCTTTTCAGAAGCAGATTGTGCCCATTTTCAGATTTTTTTTACCTGGAGTTAAGTTTTGTAAAGATGGAGCTTCTCCTTGAAAACTCTGTAAAAGATGTGAGTGAATACGGAACAGGAACGTGTCCCAGTAGAGGACACAGCCAAGTTGTCCTCTGAGCTCAGTGTTGTGTACAAACATCAACAACTGTCTGTGATAATAACCCCAAATAAAGCTGCAAAATCATGACATCCAGAAGTTGAAAACTGGCAGTTTTCTTCCCCAGCCAGAACTCAAGTTTGTTGTAGAAATATGTTGTGAAGCATAGGATGCTGCAGCTCAAAGAAGTAAGAGTGTTACTATTCAACTGAATGAAAAATGCAGTGGGAACCCAAGCTCCAAACTCACTGCCCCTGACAGGTGCCTTTCCTGGCTTAGCTGTGTCATTCCGAACCTAACCACTCAGTTCTTAAAGACACTGTGTATTAGTGGCAAGAGGACAAGATATTCAGTTGGGTTTTGATGAAACAAACTCCTTGGCAATATTTTGCAATTTTTATAGCATTTTTACTCCTGTGAGATATACACAAAGTAAAAGTCTGCATTTTTACCCTTCTGCTAGTAAGACACAAAGAAAAATCCTTTGAGGAGTTACCCCAAGTAGCTGTGATACAGTGCTGAAATCATGCTTAGAATTTGTATTGATGTGCAGATGGTAAAGCTGGAAAAGCTGGTGAGTCACGCCAACTAAAAAGTGGTGTAAATTAAAACCAATTTGTGTCAGCTGAAAAAGAACAAGCACTTTTTTTTAGGGTTTTGGAGGAGATTTCAAAATGAAGAATAAAAAAAATAATAAAGGATAAGAATTATGGCAAAATGCCTATTGTTTTGATGAAACAACATGTTTTCTGAATCCATCTGGATAATTATTTGTAGAATCAAAAACTGAATTTAATTATAAATTGGGAATTCATATGAAAAATGTGGGCGAGAAATAAGAGGCTTAAACCGTGTGATTTGAAGGCCCAACAAAATCTGCAAAGACATGCAGTTTTGATGCAATATAAGGACCATTTAACACAATATCATATCTTTGAATGCTTTAGTCAATAATGGGATTCCAACCTCAGTATCACAAACTGAATGTGCTACTACAGCACTCGGATTATTAAAACACTTTAAAAACCCCGGTAGATTACACTGGCTGTAAATAGGGCTAGAGTTTTCCCACATAACTTTGGATATTTAATTGGGCCCGGAATTAGGAGCTTGGTCTCCCTGGCTTCCTGACAGAGTATGATTCAGACCCTTAGGATTTTGATTACTTGGTAGATGTCCATCTCTTTGTTGACTGTAAATATGCCCATATGTGGTTAAGCACCTGCTTGCTGCACTTGAAAAATGCTTCAGGATGGAAGAGCCTTCAACACAGTCTGAATTCTTTCTCTCTTTCTTCTCTCCCTCTCTTTTTTTCTGGTGTTTGCAGATTTGGTAATCAGACCTTAAACTACAGGTTGTTCTATGATGGGAAGCACTTCGTTGGGGAGAAAAGATTTGAATCAATCCATGATCTGGTTACAGATGGCTTGATAACATTGTATATAGAAACAAAGGCTTCTGAGTATATTTCCAAAATGACAACAAACCCCATATATGAGCACATTGGATATGCCACTTTGCTTAGAGAAAAAGTGTCCCGGAGGCTGAGCAGAACAAAAAATGAATCAAGAAAAGCAAGTGTAACGAGTGAAGAAAATACTCCAGTTGAAAAGGTAAGTACTCAGTTTAAAATTTTTGTAATTAATACCAATCCTTCTATAAAACCTGAGAGGAAAAAGTGTTTTGTCAGAAGACCTGTTTCTGTTTTTCTATACTTTAATAAATATTGCAATTGCACTGCAAAGTTTATACCCTGTTGATATGAACTTGGCTCCCAACTAATATTTGACTGGACCTTATGATGAGAATTTCCTAGTAAGTACCAAATGCAAATGTTTTCACTATGTAAATATATGGATATATACCGTTTAATTTGGGAGCTGCATCTAAAATTGGTCACAGGTTATGTTTGTCCATGTATACTCAAGCATTTTTCACAGTAGGGTTATGAATCTGGTTCCCACTGACCCTTCACCACAGCTCAAGTTTGTTATCTTTCTGTACGTGGTTCAAAGCTCCTCTTCTCTGCCAAGCCTTTGGTGGACGGGTCTCAAATTGGGATACTGTGTGTTTTCCTTCCTTCTCATGGATCTGAAATTGGGGTGTTGTCTCTTTGCCTCCATTTCTTCTTGCTCTTCTCATTTGAAGTGGGCTTTCCTCGATCTCTTTCTCTCATGCACCCGTATCCCATAGCATTGTATGGACTAGGACTTACATGATGATAAACTGAGAATTTTGTGCAGTTAGCAGCCATCTGAAGATGTAAAATTAGAAATTATTTTACATATGAGAAGCAGCCTTGAAAGCAGTGACATGTGGATATTTCCATTTCCCAGGTGGTATGGCAGCAAGAGCTGTCAAACAAAACTTTTTTTTTGAGTCTGGTCCTTGTGCTGAATTGACTTACTGACATCTGTTAAGCATACTTCTGCAGTGTGACTGTTGATTTTAGTGCCGGCCAGCTAGTTGGGAACTAGAGCCAGTTTGTATTTGGAAAGCAGGGAGTGAGTTTGCTGTCATATAGTCATGGCAAGTATGAAAAGAGATCAGCTTTTTTATGTGTATCTTCGTCTCTAGGACATTTTAGCAGAATTATCTGTTGGGTTCACATATCTGCATTGGCTGATTATATACTGGTTTGGATTTCTCAGTAATAATAATTCCTTGAGTAACTGACCTGGCATGTAAACCTATTCATCCTCTATAACAAATTAATTCCATTAACAATGACATTTTTTAGGGAAGGCATACTGATGCAGGGAAGGCCTTCGGAGAATGGCACAAGAAGTCCTCCATTGAAGTTTATTTCAAAATGAATCCAGTGGTAATGGTAGTTTTTGGTTCAATTGAATGGTATTGCAATGTCCAGGAGGAGTAGGTGCCATTGAGACATCCAATGCTCTTTCAGTTGATTCCTGTGATTGGTCACTGGTTGATTTCAAGTGCTGTAGCAGGCATAAGAAAGGGAATTTTTACTTTATTTGAGGCACAATAAGAAGTAGACATAGTGCAGTGGGACAAACTTGTTTTGTGTAGGTGTTCCTATGTAAGTAAGAGAATGGTTCAGAGGCTGTTCTGGAACGGGATCATTAGTGGGATGATTATAAATATTATTACATTCATGTAGTGTAATAAAGGAATCATGATGATTGAAACCCATGCTACATTCTCTAGGAAATCAGAAGAATTTATTTTGTACAAGGAAAAATACAGTTTCAAAATTGTGTTTCATTTTACTTAGTTTTTGCAGTTGAGGAGCAAGTCTTTTGTAATTCTCAAAGTGCTCTCAAAGGCCTCAGAGGGGTTTGCTCTAGTACCAAATATTCCATAACAGATTGTGTTTTCTGTTGTGCTTGGGGTTGGATGTCATTCTTCAGGCTGGGCAGCTTTGAGTAGGTATTGTAAAAACCATTTTAGACCAACAGAAGGCAAACCATTGCTGAAAGGACCCCGGCCTCTCTCCTTCACCACCACCTTTTTACTGATGTACGATTTTGTGCAGCTACACAACAGGTGACACTAGCAAACAGCTCTGGATTAAAACTGACTCAGCCAGAAGAAAAAATAAGTGAATTTTCTGCTGGATCTGCTACCTGATCCAGCTCGTATGAATGGAAATGCAGTACAGAGGAGAGTCCAAGACTCTTCCCTGATGATAGCTTAAAAAATTATTTTATTGGCTTAATGTGAGAGGAGTGCTGCATTCTTAGTTCCAGGTACCTGTGCTTGAAAATGTTTGGAGTTGATATAATGCTCTGGCAATAGTGAAAACACACCTCTGGACCTCATTAGTGATTGTGTTAGGTCTTCTTTTGTATTGCTGCTGAATGAAATTTAAGTGTTTAGAGGATTATTTACCTCTGAGGTGGTTCATGATGTGAAAGGCAGGTCCTTGGCCTACAAGGACTTGTGCTCCTCTAGATTTCTGTATGTGCAGGCAGGAGCAGCCTGCAAGGCTGGGCTCTATGGCTGTGCTGTCATACAAAAATAGCTGGCTTCAACTAACCCACTACACTGTTGGCAACCCTCTCTGCCTTCCTCCCACTGAGGGGAAGAGCAGAAGGAGGAATAGCAGCTGTTTCTAACATATTTTTCTTGCCAGGAGGAGTAGGAGCAATCACAGCTATGAGAGGAGTGGGGCTAAATAGGCAAGGGGATCTGCTCAGGCTGGAGACCTGATGTAGCAGCTGAAACCTCGATATTGATGATTAGGACTCTCGATGGGCTTCTCTACCGTAGTTTTCCATCATCTCATGCAAATCCATGTGAAAAAAAGATTACATCAACTAAAATATTAGCAACTAAAAAAAAAGCTCATGAAAGTCTGTATGGTGAAGCCCACCATGGTTGCTTTTGATTCATATGCTGCTGGGGGAAGTCACAAGAGGTTTGGTAGCAGACAGAGACTCAGGGGTCATCTTCCATTTTGTTGCTCACAGTAGCCTCAGATAAAGTATGGACTGGGCTTTGGAATAAACTGGTGAATTATCAAATATTTGTCAGTACTAACAAATGGGGATAAAACAGGATAAAGGGAATTTCATGTTTGTTTTCATATAAACTTTAGAAGTCCTGTAAAATAGAAGAATATTATGGGGAAGTGGTAGTTCAGTGAGAGTTCTATCAGATGTTTTCTTGAGGCTGATATGTTGTACAGTATTTTAGACAAAGGCCATGGTTTGCTCACAAATCACAGCCTTCACCCAGTTCAGTAACTCCAGTAAATTTCAGACCCCTAGAAATAAGTTAATGAATATTCAGTATGACGTTTTTCTGCAAGGTAAATTCTTTGCTGAATGTGTGAAAAATCATTCATGTTTTTTTCTCTGGCCAGCTGAACGGGTAAAATATTAAAAAATAAGATTACTGAGCTGGTTTGTTTGAAAGTGCTGCCTAGAGTGATTCAAATGATTCAGAAATGATGGGGGAAAGCCATACATGAAGGCCAGAAACTTCCATTATTTCTCAAGAGGAGGATGAGAATTCAGCGCTCTAAGGTTAAGCACCAGTACTCTTCTAAGAAATTAGGCTTTTTACAAGCGAGATTTTGTTTCATACTGAAACTAATTCCAGAGTGTGAAAGTGCAGCTGAAGGCATTTATCTCCTCAGTGGGTTTGTTAACACCATCCAGGGAGTCTGTTCGTTCTGTCGCCTCCCACGTTGACAGCGGGGATTATTCAATGTCTCCGTCACTCCAGTGCCACCACTCCTGTGGGGTGGGTCGGTGGAGGGGGGCCACCAACGCACAGACTGGCAGGAGGAGCCAGCATTCGGCTGAGATGTCTTGGTACTGCCTGGGGTATTTGTCTATTCCCATAATGATAATTTCTTTGAGGTTGTAATTAGTGGAGTCATGCCCATTCCAGAAGGGGGATGTGATAATTGGGCTGTATTAAACTGTTGTTGTTCATGCTTTTTTATCCAACATTTTTTATATCGGGCCTAAGAAAACATTTATGCTTTAAGATATTTGGTGCTGGTGTTTCATCCAAAAGTTATTTCTGTCTGACTTTGAAGAGGTGCTTGATTTGTAGACACAAATTCTAAACTTTAGTCTGAATAGTTTAACAGGTCTTTAATCTGAAAGGAACCACAATGATATTTAGGAATGAAGTGTTGTGGGAGAACGGCATGCTGCAAATTCTTTCTTAGCATCGTAGACAATTGTCATTTTAACAGGATCCAGGTTCAACAAGGATTTTTGGATAGAGAGCTTTTTCGTGCAAAGAAAATCTGATGATCACATGTTGTCTGTTTAGGGTTGTGATTTAAGCTTGGGCAAGTTGTGATCGCCTGCTTTATGTTTGCTCTGCTTATGGAATGCTGTACTTGGGGCAAATGAACACATACTAGAAGATGCAGGGCAGATAAGTACCTGGTACCAGTATGTCCTGTAATTAATTACCAGTAGTTCAAGTTAATGGTGAATGTAGGAGAAGAGTAACCTGCTGTAAGCAATTAATCTTCACATATAGGAGTGAAAAAAATTGCAGTAATTTGTCACTAAAATATGTAGTTCTGAAACATTTATGGCTATTGCGTTTTCCTGCAAATGCTGCCCTTACTGAGTCAGCAGTCTTTGTGTCACAGACATGGAGAAAATAATACTCCTTTCTAATCCTACATCAGCAAGTATAATTTGGAAAAATATATTCGAGGAATTGAAGCGTTGGAAGTAAATGCGAGCTGTATTTTCATGAATGCCCTGATGAGGTAAAAGCTGTCACAGTTGCTGATGGAAAGCCATTCTGGTCCCACTTTCAATCCCACTCCTGTGACCTGCCCTGGGCACTAGTGCAACCACCACGTGCCTTGGGTGAGACGTGGATGCTGTGACACAGTGCCCTGTGTCAGAAAAAGGCTGTGCCCCACAACTTGTTTCTTTGCTGTGCTGGTCTGATGAGAAGAGCAGGCTGGAGTTAAAGAAAACCCTTGGCAGCATTTGAGCTTCACAAGTGTTTGCAAAAAGAATGATCTTAATCTATCTGAAAGAGGACAAACTGTTGGTAAGAGCAGTAAAGATTAAGGAAGGCTTTTTCCAGTGCCAGGTCTCTGCTTACTTGGATCCTGGCAAAGCTCCCATCAACTTCTCTCCTAGTCAGATCTGGCTCAGTCAGTTCAAACATACCGGTTGTACATGAAATATGAGTTTGCTTGCAGCCGGGGCTGGAGTGCTTGTTCTGCTCTCTGGCTGCAAGTACATGCCAGAAGCAGCACTAGGCATTTAGCAGTGATGGTCTGTACAGAACAGTCCAGAGTTTGAGCTCAACCAAGAGCGAGCTGTTCGTGGAGTCTTCACTTAGCAGCAGGACAGTGCAGAAAACTCTGTGTTACTGCTTGACATGGTAACCTCTCTATATCTGTTTTGCAGCAACTCATAACTGGACACTGAAGTGCAAATGCCAGAGCCTGCAGTTAACACCACAGCTAGAACTAAAGAGCTGAAATGATTAACATGTTATGAAGTCTGGGAGGCTGTAGATTTCCTTGGCAGAAAATCCCACACAAGTAATAGACAGATAAGAAAACTATTCCTATTAAGGCAAAGGTGACAGAAAAGGAAGAGTAACTTTGCTTGAAGTTGATGTTACTGTCCTCATTAGTGATGCTGCTCACACAGTTTCTCATAGCAGAAAATGCAGGGCTTCCAGGAAAGACTATTTTCTAACATCCCTTAATTTGAGACGTAATCTGGTTATGGAACTAAATTTTTAGGGACACTGCTGTTTTTCTTATATCAAAACTGTACAAGAGGCAGTCAATTTTAAGGCAACCTCTGGTTTGGTTCAATTTTTGTAGGTATTTGACACTATTACGTTGTTATTCACACCACGTCCCTTTCTGAAGGCTTTTTAGCCTCATCTTGCTACTCCATTTTTGTCTCTTCGTTGAATTTTCTACAGGTACCGTTATTAGCCAACAATAAAGAAATCTTTTCAGTCTTTCATTTATTCATTATTCTTCCCATTCTGCAGCTCCTCTAAACCTCTAATGATTCTATTACAGATTTCTAGATAGTGTTTAATTCTCTGCTGGGATGTCTATCCAGATGCTGAGCATTTCCTTCCACAGGAGGGCTGCAGGGTACTGCGCTGCCCCGGCAGCAGATCCTGGAGTTAAGAAGGTAGTGAGCAAAAACGTCTGCTCCTGCAGACTCTGGGCTGGAAAGGCACTGATAATCTGACATGTTGTGTTTTACATTGCCTTCATCTCCCTGCTTTTTGCAGCATGCTTGGTCAGAACAAATTAAAATGCTCGGTTCTACATGGATATTAACAACCCACCATCGTCTTTTATTAGGGGTTGCAGTCACACTCCTGTATGCATGGCCACAGAATTCACAAGGGACTTCTCCCTGGCAGTAGTGATTTTGCCCAGAAGATGCTCAGACACCACACTGATAAAAAGCAACATAAAGCCTGTACAAAGGTGGCCTTTATCTGCAGGGTTAAGTAATACATGCGGTGATAAAATGTGTGTGGCACTTTTGCCGCTAGAAGCAACAAACTAATACATCAAAATGACTTTGGAAGTAATGAATTCCTTTCATCAGTCACTCAGGCTTGTCCTGCAAGAGTAGTATTCTACGCACAGGTTACCACATGTATGTACTTAATTGTAGCGTGCCTTGACATGAGTACTTAACTACATAGCCGACTCTCTTCTTTAAATAACTGTTAGCAGTTCAGTAGTGATTTCATCCAGAATACTCCTTGGTATTATAGCACAGCAAGGAGGAGTTTATATTAATACAGTAAGTCTACCAGCATATGTCTTTTAGTAAATTTGTATTTCAAATGACAAACGCCATCATACCAAAAGTATATTCAGCTGGTCATTTTCTTTTGCCCGTCAGTGCTGGCATTCTTTTGTATTTTCTGGCTGTGTCTCTTTGCAGCTTTTTGTTTGTTTAATGCATCATGTAGTATCTATAAAATAGATACTATATAAGAAATAAAAATAAGAAAGCTGCCAGAGTTAAATCATGGGAAGTGTGTTTTTCAGTTCCTTCCCTCTGGCTGTCTGTGTTTGTGCACAGGAGAAGGGACAGTGCTTTGTAGTTGACTGTGGCGCTCCTGTTACCTAATATTTAGCTTGATTAAACAACGATTTTTGAAGGGGATAATTTGTATTCTTTATAATAATAGTGGAAACTGAGAGAATCAAGAGAAAGAGAAGTTCCATAGCAAAGTATTTGCTTACATTGCTTCCTTGAACATCTCCCCAGGTTCCTGGTTTATGTTGTGTTATTACCATCAGCTTAGAATTCATGACTTTTGCCTTAAGCAGAATAAGTTATATGATTATGCCTGAAGAGATCTTGTAAGTTGGAGACAATACTGATTTACACAAATGACATGATGCAATGGATATAATCTGATCCAAGTGCTACTGAATAAAGGGGAAGACCTCCAAGGATTTCACTGAGTCTTGGAGCAGTTCAGGGCATTGCTAAGCATATGGAGCAAAGGTAAATATCAGGTTTGTTACCACCACAATGTTTCCCAATCCAGTGTTTTTGAAAGGCAGCGAAATGGAAGCAATGTGAATATCACAGCTAGGTTGAAATTTTCTCAGATGAGAATTTCAGTTTAGTACTAAAAATTATTCAATACACCAGAAGTGCTTATAGTACTCCTAAGGCAAATGCCACTTCAAGTACAGTACTGTGTATCTGCAGCTAGGCTCTACCGAATTCATAAATTAATCCTTTTCTCTTGGGTATTTTCCTCTTACGATCTTATTAATAATTCTACTAAAGCTAAATGTTTGTTGCATTAAAAACCATGCTTTGTTTGATGTACTAAAAATTAAAGCTTGTATGAGGGTGTGTTATCTTGGCTTTTATGCTCTTTACACAGTTTGATGGCATTAAATTCATATAAACAAACTTCCACAGGGATTGGGATGGAGTCTTCAGCATAAACGTTTCATTTGTCTAGCCACTGGAAAATGAAAAGGCATTTTTTAAGTAAAAATCTATACTTGATTATCTTGCATGAATCCTGAGACACTGTGTAGGAATAGGCACTAAAATTTTACGAGCACCTTTAAACTGCCATGTGTTGATATTGGAAGACAAGTGTTCAACTTCTTAAATATAAGAGAGAGATTAATTTCTGGTAGTGGAGGACTTGGAATTAATGTCAAAAAGAAAGTATTTAGATCGTGAGTAGTATTTTTCCTTTATATTTTGATTAGAAAATAAATATTTTAAGTGACGTGCATGTCTAGGTCATACATTGGCTTGGCCAATTATAGGGAAAAAAATAACTTGTCCTCTGTGTTCATGCTGGATATGAGAACAAATGATAGGCCTGAAATACAGTGATGAACACTGCAGGTTAGCTATTAAGGGAGAAAAAAAAGAACAGTGAAATGCTGGATTAGAGTGCCTGAGGGGGTGACAAAATCTCCCTCATCATGAAGGCATAGAAACATTAGAAAACATCTGGCAAAAATGGCACAGATAGTGTGGATACCTGAGGCAGGCAGGAGAAGAACATCTTACAGTATCTTCTAGTCCTGTTTCTCTGTGGTTTTCTGTCTGAAAATATATTATCTAGGCTCTGATTCATCTTGGCTAGATGAAGACAATGTACTGAAGTAGCTAAGGGCCAGTTATTTGATTCCTCCCCCTGGAAGGAGGGGTCATTCAACCTTCAGTTCAGAATTGCCACTGCACTAGAGAGGCATTAACTGCAGCCGTGATCCTAGTGGCCAAGGCTTTCTCGTCTGGTCTCTCACCACAGAGAGACAGGTTAGCAGCCTGCATCCACATCCTGCGGCTGGGATACTGGGAATCCAGGTGCAGGTATCTCCCTGGTCACCTTTAGGCTGTGTCAGCAGCTGAAAGTCAGGCACAGTCTTAGCTAGTAGAGCTTGGCGGCTCTTCCAGGCAGGAGAAGGCAGCAGCCTGGACAGAAGGACAGCTGGTAGTGGCCACAGTGAAGCACGTGCTGTTGACTGTTCTCAGCTGAGGTTTGACTACAAAGTTTGGGAACCAGAAGTTTTTATAACTGCTCATATTTGGAAAAGAGGAGGCTGTGGAATGACAAGTACAAATGGTAGCAGTGGGCTCTTCCTTGTAATGCATTCTCAGCCCTGGAGAACAGTGGGACTGCGCACAGTTGTCAGCATGGGTTATAAAGAAGGAATGCTGCCAGTTAGACTTGATTGCATTTTTGATGGATTTACAAAAGTACTGAATGAAAAGAATGCAGCAGATGCAGAATAATTGGATTTTTAGTAAAGTAGTACAATCTTACATGGTACTGCACTCTTGACATTAATTCAAATTTGGTTGGCTCATGAACATGGTTACATGGACCAAAAATAGGTAGAGGAATTTCAAGCAAAGAATAGAGATAGACAGCAACTTGATGAGCTGGGGGAAAGTGGCTGATGAAGTACTGCAGGGACAGGAGTTTCATTTAAGGTTTTTATTGATCTGGAAAAAGTGCAAACATGACATTACCAAAAACTTGGGACCCAAAGATGTCACTCTGTATAGGAATTTAATAGGAACATAATGAGCGTCCATGACAGAAGCATCAAGAGAATCTCAATTAGAATTTTTAAGAGGCAGATTTGGCCTTTTCCAAGTGCATAGAAAGGAGCCAAGCCACATACCTGCAGTAGCTCTTCTATGGGGAAGGTTGTTTGCATTTAAGCCAGATGTGTCACTATTAGGCAGGGGCTGGAGGTGATGAAGGAGGAGATTGCCATAGCTTCAAGACAAGTTTTCTCCACTGCTTGTGGAGATGTTATACTTTGAAAGTGTCTTTCTCTGATTTACTGCTGGTTCATCCATCCATCAAAACAGAACCTATTGCTGTGGTAACTCTTCCCCTTTTGGCAAACTGTAAGCTAGAAATAGTGCTTCACCTTCCCGGAATAATTCTGCCCAGTCCCTTTAGGCAGGGAGATGTGGGAAATCTGTGCCAGGTGCCATTTGGCTGGTGGTACAAGGCAGCTTTTCTGAAGTCTGACAGGCTTGTTTGGGACCTTGACAGACCCTCTCAGGTCAGTTTTCAGTGCCTTCTGCATTGCTCATGGCAGTCTGAGCTGTGGGCTCCTCCAAAAAAGAAGGATGGGCTGTGAGTGTAGCTTGGCAGAGCTTATCAGGAGCAAAATAGAAGTTGAGACAGGGCAGAGGGAACAGTTGAGACAGTTATGGGAGAGGAAGGCGGCAAATCTGGAGAAGGCGCCTCCAGATAACTCTGCTAGACTCTTACAACCTAGACTTGCAGGGAACAGCTTGGGAGGAATCAATCAAGATGATTTATGAATGAAATTGTCACAATTAAACACTAGGTGGCATGTTTACTTAAGAGTTTCTGGGGACTGAATTAGGGTATCTTACACTGCTGGCACCCTTTTGTGCTTGTGCAATGAGTGGTTTCATGGGAACATGACCACCTAATGCCTTTTTTTAACAACAAGCATTCATCTTGTTCTTAAAAAACATGGCACAACAACACTATTGCTCACTTCAGCCTTAGAGTTAGTCTTTAGCTTCTCAAAGTCACTTTTGTTTTAAAACACAGATTGTGAAGCGCGGTGCTGTAAGGAATAGGTGTGTACATGGCAATGGTCCTACAGAAGGGTCCAGTCTCAGAGGACTTATGTAAATAGTGACAGGGGTTAATATGCAAAGACATCGTATGATCTTGTTTTACTTATCTGAAAGGCTGGTGTGGGAATATATAATGCATTTAAAAATTCAAATAAAGAAAAACCAACATTTATTCTTATGTGAAGGGAAAGCACAGCTTTTGATTTCAGAGCTGGAATTTTAAAGTAATGGTATCTAATGGTTAGGGCTAAATACTCGTTGGCAGAAAATATGCTTTTATTCTGCATGTCTGTGTGACACCTGTTACATCAGCCAGGCTGCAGTTTTACATATGCTGTTGCTTCTCTGTGAGTGAAAGAATAAATGCAGCTATCTTCTGTTGTGTGAAAAAAGGCCTTTTCACACAGTTCATCCTTGAGAAAAGCCAGGTCCACAGCCATCACCAGGGCAGAGCACTCAGCCTATACCAAAAAAATACTGTTTAGTATGTCTGCTCTAAAAATTCTGATTTCCTGCCATGGATATTTTAAGAAGACAAATAGATCCTTTGGACTAACTGCAGATACTGTGAAAATAAACTTTGTTCATGCAGGAGATATCCGTATTTCTGGTTGCACAGGTTTTTGCAGTTCTCCCTGGAAGGGAGTTGTAGGTCCCCCACCAGCCAGAATTCTGGGGTGAATCCTATTGTCTGTCAGTCTGCTCTGCCATAACTCACGTATGGACCTGAGTTGACAGACCTGGTTTTTGCTGTGGAGTGTGAGCTTGTACAAACAAGGTTGGCCATATTAAAAGGGAGCTAAATATGTAGGGGTGTGCTCATTATGCCAGTGCTGAGGAGGGTGGAAAATAGACTTTGCCATAGGAACAAGATTATGGTGCTAGATCCTCTCCTTGCCTAACATTAGGTGTGCCCCAGACATGCCTGGTGTTGGAATTAGGTGATCTTTAAGTCCCCTCCAACCCAAGCCATTCTATGATTCTGTGATTCTATGATTTTAACAGCTTGCCTTAGGACATCAAAACTGTGTCCAAAGCATCTGTGCTCTGGCATCAGGAGAGTCTTTGTGGTTTGTACCACGAGGATGAATTTATGCCTGTTTTCATTTTCAGTAGTTCTCATGCCCATATTCTGTAAGGGGTTTTATGTCTGTTATTTTTGCAGGCCTCAGGAAAATATTAATAGGCCAACACGTAGTTTGGACAGTGAGCAGCTATCCTGCATGTCCGTGGCTGGATCCCTGATTGCTTCCAGGCTGCATTCATAAAACTGTGGTTAACAGCCTAAGTACCTAGAGAGACACCTGGGAAACCCTTTTAAATAAATTATTCTATTTACTTACATATTTTTGGAAGCAGAGGAAAAATAAGTTTCCTTTATTTCTGTCTTTCCCTTCCTTTAATTTGATCAATCCAATCAGTGGACTTTCCTAAATCCATCTGGTCTATAATGCATTGCTGAATGTGAGGCCAAGTGAATTTGCAGAGAGCGCTTAAGGCACTTCCAGAATGGCTGACAATGAAGTATACTGCCACAGATTGGACTAAAGAGATACTTTCAATGACACTGTTCACCTGATCTGGTTTCTTGTAGACCTCAAAGCGCTAGGAATTAAGAGAAAAGTCTGGATTGTGGTTTCTTTGTGGGCTGGCAGAATCCCAGTTGAACAGAGTCAAGTCATCATGTGATATAGCTTGCTTTTTATGAGACACTGCATTCAATGCAGGATTCATATAACTTCCACATGATACTTTGTAGGGAATTTTTCCATGTGTGGTTTTTTAATGAGCTCTCTATTCAGTGGCTTGTTTCCTTCTCCACAGGCGAGCAGTATACAAGCTCTGTATCATCCACCTGTAGAAACTGAATTTTATTAGGAAAATAGAACACCTCCTCTAACTTCCTTTGTTTTATTTCTCACTAAATTTTACGTTGCAAATATAAAAAAAGAAGAAAGAAAAAGGTAGCTAGGGTACCTGTAGTGTTTTCTTCCTTTGCAGGTCACAGTGTATGCTCTCCAACAAAGGTGTGACACTGCCCCAGCTGAAATGAGAGCAAGCCTGCGCAGCCACGGGTTGAGGCACGTTGCTGTCCCGTTAGAGCTGCCCAGGACTAGAAATGTGGACCAGTGTGTTGTGATACACATCCCCAGGGTCCAGTGCCATGGGGCTGTGCTGAGCCAACCTCCTGAGCAAGCACAGCCTGAGCTGACTATGGAGCAATATATATTCGTATCTTGTCAAACTCAGAAGAACTCTCTTTGGTGCTAGCAAGTGGAGGTGGTGAGCTTGATTCTTCTGCAAGCTGTATTTGAGGTAGAAGACTGCAAATAAAGGGACAGTAACTGAAATGTTAATACTTTTCCAGTTTATTGCCTATTTTCCTTTTAAAACACGAGTACAAGTACTTGAATAAGGGTAAGAATCATGACATTAATAAGAAAGAGAAGATTAAAAAATTCAGCCATAAGCAGCCTTTCTGATTTTGTGTACGTTAGCTTAACAACTGTGGAGGTTAGCACTCTAACACCACCATTTACTTTATCTTGTCAGGTGCTGCTAAGAATAATTTAGTGTTTTGAACAGTTGTATGTTTAGAGATGTGTGCAAGAATGCAGAAAAAGTCCTGGAATATTTAATATTCTGATGAACAAATGAAAAAACAAATTAATTCAGTATTTGATAACACTTCCAATCCAATACAACATTATCGGAGCCAATTGAGAAAAGAATATAGTCCTATAGATTTTTCATTTTTCCTTCTGTAAAAATTTAGCAGATAAATTTGTGCATAGAAAATAAGTCTTGATATTCTCAGCTTCATATGACTTTAAAAAACACAAGTTCTGCATCATCCTCAAGGCAAAAAACAAACACAGTAGAATTCAGTAATGGTGTAACTGAGTGTTTATTGCAACAGGGAAGATGTATTTTTCACAAGGCTTTAAAAAGAGCCAAGGGAGTGGGGAGGTGGGGGGGGAATTGTTTATATCTCTGAAAAAGAGAAATTGGCAAATAGGAAACAGTTCTATAATAACTCATGTGGGACCATGGAGCATTTTGGATTAGCCATGCACCACAGGTAATACTAGTTTATCTTTTTATTATTGTTGTTCCGTTCACAATTCAGTGTATTCCAAGATGCTATCCATGGCCTTTTGGGGTATAATTACATTTTTCGCTTGATCTGTAATTTAGTAGCTGGAACAAGAAGACAAAAGGTTATTTGGAATCAGACCTGACAGCCAGGAGGCCGAAGTGCTGACATTAGTCTGCCTCTGACAGGTCTATGCCTCATGTTTTGTCTATGCGTGTGTTTGTGATATATTTAAAAAGCAAGAAACTTCATAAAAAGGATTCTCAGCCCACACACAGGTGGAGGCAAAATGCACAGTAATGAGCATTGAACTGTCTGTTTTATTTTCAGCAGGTTGTCTTTTTTGGGGGGGTGCAGAAGGTTTTTTTGGCTTACTTTTCTCTGAACCTAGTGAAAGTAACTGTCACGCAGAGCATCTCAGAGGATGCTCTTCTCCTTCCATTAGCAGTGCATATTCCGTTGAACTCGAATCCATGTTACTGAGCTGGCTGTCTTCCTTGCCATTTTTACACAGCCCAGTTGATCCCTCTGTACTGAAAACCTGTTGTGTTGTTGTGATCAGCATTTGCTAGCCAAATAATGGGAAGTTCTTCACTATCTGCGCTTCACCTCTGTGTGTAGCCAGATGAATAAATGTCTGTATCTCAGCAGCTGGTGAGATCCCTCCTCGTGGCTTCCACTGAGACCTTATCTCAGCTGCTGTTGCACAAGTGACTTTACATGTGGACACTTTCTTCGGTTCCCAGAAATGAAACTAGGAAAGCAAAGATGCACAAACAGTGGCTTCAGGACGGAAATGCAGATCTGTCTTGGTCAAGAGTGATGTGTCGGTGGCTGTGGTAATTAGGGTTGTTTTGTAAATATGGTCTCGTGGGGATTTATTTGGAATAGTAATATTGATGCACAATGTATTTTGTATACCTAACTTCTCACAGAAGTCAGTCTGTAGAGGAGGGGCTGTGGCGGGGGGATGTTAGGGAGGCACATGTGTGCTAGTGGAACTGTCACTAAAGGTCAGGGTTGTATTCAAGCATGTCTCCATGACAAGACAAGACCAATCCTATTTTGGCATTGTAGTCAGGGCCAATGAGGTGTTGCTGCCAAAGACTGGGATAAATCCCAACAGAAAAGTACAACCTCCAGCAGATTTTCTTTTAATTAACATCTCTTTATTGATCTCAGTGGCAAATGCAGAAAAGACAGCTATTGTAAAGAAACTACAGAGCCATGAGAGACAGAAACAATAGCAGAAATGGCATAAAAGGCTTTGAAAAAATTGCTTACTGCTCTCAGTCATCAGCCTTTTTCCTTGAATGTTCTTCTGTGGCACAATGCCAAAGTCAAAACATTTTGCCTTAATTACACTTTTATAGATGTCTTGATAGTTCAGACTTCTGGATCTAAGAACTGCAGAATTTTTAATACATCTATATAGGTAAGCGTAAAACAAATACAGAAGAGATAGTGCTACAAATTACATCAGGTTTAGTTGCCAAAGCCTGAATTCCCAAATTCCCTTGACTTTAATGAATCTTCGCTCAGTTGAGTAGACAAGCATGTAATTTGTATCTAAACATAGTGACACGGGGATGTGGTGAGGCTTTGGCTGTGAGCGGTGAGATGGGAGCAAAGGTTTGAGTGTAGCAGTTTTTAGCTCTTAGTTCGTCCCTTCATTCAACAGGTCCCACTACCTCAGTTTTTCAGCTCTGAGTAAGGTGTTCTTAGGAGAGACTTGGTAAATAGAGTGCCTTTTTCCCAGTTAAACATTTTGCAGCTTCCTCAGCTATGACTTTGCTAAGGCCTCATGGGTGTATCTCCGGTAATGGTGCTTTGAGCTCTACCTTCCTTAGCTTTGGGCCCTTCTGTTCAGTCTAATTACTTGCTTTTACAGGGCTTTACTTTTTTTCTCTCAAAATCAAGCTTGAGAACTTTTGGTGGTGTAATAAAGGAGTCCAGGGAACTTGTTCTGATAAATGAGACTGTCCAAGCCAGAAGCTGGGGGGAGTGATTTTGAAACACAGTCTCTAGAAAAGTTAAAACCATTGGATATTTGCAAATCTTTCCTGCTGTTTGGATACTACCCTGAAGGGCAGGAAGTCAGCCTCAGTCCCTCTTCAACAACATGAATCTCTTAAAAGGGGTGAAATGGCAAATAATTTTGGCATGAATGGGGCTTGAGGTTTATCCAGATTCTGTTGCAAAGAGAAACATGTGATAAGAAATGTGACTTCCTTTGCTGCTAATGAGGAACAGAACATTAATAATTTCTTCTGACAAGTGACATCACTTCCAGAGAAGCAATAAGAAAAAAGCAAACATCACAAATATGAAATAAATATCTGTTTGGGCAGATCTTAGTGTCTGTTGACTTCTCTTTTCATTTAAACGACATATACACATATCTAAACAAACTCTCAAGGATCAAACATGGGAATTATTGAGGGATATACAGAAATTGCCTTCTTATCTGTCTTAAGTCTTGAGTGACATTGAAGGCACAGCTACAAGTGGAAAGAAGTCTTCCAAATTCAGAACAAAATGGCCGTATATTACAGACATATATATAATATATAATATAATATATAATATATAATATATNTAAAGGAAGAAGATTATTAAGAAATAAAACTTAATTCTTTTTGGCCCCAAATATATACCGTAACTATAATGTAGATATTGAATGCCACTAATATATGAATATGAAAATTACATGAAGTGAAAGAAGTTCCAGATTAAGAAACTGTTGGATCTGCTTCTCCAACAGCTTGTATCAGCTTGAGGCTGGTGTAAGATCTGCCTGCCAGAAACAGGCATTGAAGAATTGGAAGCGTTATTTTTGTGGAATACACACACCTCTTTTTTTTTCCCCAATAAATTTTAAGGAATTCTATGTCCATAATATTTCTTTTTTTTTTTTTAGAAAAACAACACCTTTTTTTTAAGTTGTGCTCATGTACACAAATAGGGGAAAAGTGTTGGTGCTGTTGTCATTGCCCTTTTTTAACTTCCTCAGTGAGGTCATCCAGGCTGGTTGTGGGAAACCCTCACTGGGAAGTATTTTCATATGTGACATTAGGTTTGTGGCAATCTCAGCTTTTTCCTTATTAACTAAAGAAATTATGGAAATCACAGTGTGTTGGTCATAGCAGGATTAATCAGAGCAACATCAGGACAGTCTGTGTAAGGCTGCTCGAGCCTTTGCTAACTTGTTTCAGAAGTCAAAGTGGAAATGAGTGCTCTCCTGAGAATCTAGGGAGAAGGATGCCCAGGAAAGGTATATGAAAGGATTTTTAACCCAGTACATGACTTGGTCTCCTTCCCTGAAGCAGATGCTTATCAGGAGACATGCTGTTTTATGTGTAACTTTTTTGGAAGAGGAGCATGGAAGGGAGAGGAGAAAGACTAGTGACAGCAGAGATCCAGGCTGGAAAAAAGGCAGTTCAGAGCTGCTCCATGGAAAAAACCTAGATACACCTGTTCTTTGGGAGCCAAAAAGATCGGACTGACTGAGAACACAGCCTTCTTTTTGTTTCTCCTCAGCTTTCCACATTCCCTGCCAGCAAGCAAACATGTTGAGCCTCAGCATTTTAGGTCTCAGATTGGGATTCTATGTTGAGATGCTGCCTGCAAAGTTCTCAGGTGTTGCTCTGAGTAATCTTGGAGGAAATGACATTGAAGACAACTTTCACCCCAGTCAATTGTGATAAAGTGTAGCAAAGGTTGCAAATTCAATTGCTATATAAAATTGTCTCTCAGAAGCGTCCCCCAGCAGGAATTTTGCCTTAACACTGTACGAATTTAAGGAGAGAGATCTTGGTAAAAATGTCACATGAGAAACCAACAGACTTGTCTCCAGTCTGATGCACTGAAATATCTCCCCCCTTACCTTGTGGTTTTTCCTTGAATCATTTTTATTTATTTTATTTAAGCTATCATCATAAAAACCACTCTATTCCACCCTTAGTTTTCCTCATTATTTCCCCTCTTGCCTTCCCAGGACAAGAAAAAGTCTTTCTTTTGGCTTTTTCCCACTTTATGCTTCAGAAACCCCAACACAGATACCCTGGTTTCTGCCTATGGAGCACCAGCACAGCAAAGGAAAACTGTCACCTTCTGCCGCAGCACAGAAGATGCAAGAAGGACCAGCAGCAAAGGGGATAAAGGGAGTCCCATAGCAAAGATATGCAATGCCTTGAAATTTTAAGCACTGAAATCTACAAATACATGAAAGAATAAATCTCTGCAATTCCAGATACTTCTGGTTGACACAAAACACTTGGAGCCAGTTATAAAGGGGTTTTTTTATTGCGAGCATTGGAATTGGTGATGCCTGGGTTCCCTATTCATTTGTGCTCTATCTTTCTGCACACCTTACTCCCACTTCAACAAGCCCAGCCATCCCTCCAGACCTTTCACACATCCATTCCTCCTTCCTGTACCCTCTTCTCCCTGTATTTCCTTTTCACCACCTGCAGAGGAGGCAGAAGGCATTGCTGCCGGGCCGGTCAGAAGGGAGCACAGCAGCTCAGACCACATCTCTCACCTCAATCAAGCTATCACGTTTCATGGTACTCAGACTGTTGCTTCATCAATTTCAGCTAAAATCAGTCAGCTGGTTCAAAAGATAGTAAGGGCAAGTGGTGAAAGAGATTGAGGTACACTGCAATCACATTTCTAAGGCAGCCTGGCTAATTTGAAGCTGATATTACTTTTTAATTTTAATAATATTTTTTAAGCTCCATAGGTACAGTTTCCAGGCATGTTTTTTACCTTCCTAAAAGTGTAAGTGTAGTGATAAGATACCGCTGCCTTTTGTTCCACCTTATCTTTGTAAACATACTTCTATCTGCAAAATACATGGCTGCGGGGCCTCCACTGGTTTCCAGCAGTGCCACACAGCCTGCTTCTGGGTGTTTGTGACTTGCCGACTTATTAGATTCCACAGATTGGCTTCAGGTGGCCTAAAAAAAAAAAAAAATTCCGAACTTTGCTTTTCCCTGAATACCACAGGTGTAGCTGATCACAATTTTCACTGCTCGATAGCTGCTGGAAGAAAATGTATCTGTGGGTGAATTGGGCACATCACTAAAAGTCTGAGACCTGCTCATTTGAAGTTGTGAGAAGAGTGAGTCCGTCCTCTCCAAAAAGTGTCTGGTGTTTTGCATGGGGTGGAAGAAAAAAAAGAGGTTTTAATCGAGCTGTTTTTCACACTGTTGAGTAGCATCTGGCTCACAGACTTCTCCTCTCTTTTCAAGTGAACTGATGGGAAGAGAACAATTGCTCCTGCCTTTAGCTTCTGGGAATAGCAGCTTTAGAAGGGGCAGAGAACTTTTATCTTTACCTACAGCGGATAAAATTGAGGGAATCTCTTCCCCTTTCCTCATCTATCAGAGATCTCTGAGAAATTTCTCATTTTTACCTCCTTCCCTCGAAATGAGGGCTCTAGGTGAAAGGGGCATCACCCTTCTGTGGTGGAGTTAGCTCCCTAGCTAAGGAGCACACACTCCTTCCCTGTGGCAGTGCTAAGAAGGGCCTCCAGAGAGGGTCTTGTCTTTGTACCTGAGTAGACACTGGAATCATTCAGGACAATCTGTTCTGAACCAGTTTGCAGCATCCAGTTCCCCAAATTGTGCTTGGGGTTACATGTGCTCAGTGATACAAAAGAAAAATAAAACAGAAAAATACGCATCAAATGGCATCCTCTAGTTTTGTTTGCTTTAAATCTCCAATTAGGCTACTTCTAAAGCTTGCTCTCCATTTTTGTGACTGCCCTGATTCCAAGAGAGATTGAGTTTCCTTCTCTTCTTCAATGGGACTGTTCTCCCAGTGAGTTACTGTCTTGGTTGTGCAGAGGGATAAATACTTGATTTTCTCCGTTTGAAAAAGGCCCAAAAAACATCCTTCTGCTCAGCCTCAGCCATTTGGCTGGGAGGTTTCCACATATGTGTCAAGCTGGATTTTCTTCTCTGACTGCAGAAAACTGCTCAGATGAGTTTGAGGGAAAGTACAAGCTTTTGACAGCACATAGAAGATTCCAGTTAATTTAGTTCACTGGGGATTTTTCTACACAGCATTCTTCTGTTGAAAAATGCCAACTCCTTGTGGTGGAGTCTCATCTCCAACAAATTGCTCACTTTAACAGACGGAGCCTGAAGAAGCCTGAGGTTGGACAGGCCAGACTCAGGCTGGTGCCCAACAGGGTAGTATTTGTACTCTATGACACTCTCTCTTATAGAACTTAAAAATTCTGGGTCCAGTGTCTCATAATTGCCCTGTTGTCAGCAAACAATTGTGAAAATTCATTGATTCCTTATGCTCCTCCCGTGGTTGACCCATCCACAGAGTTGCTGAGCTGTGCTGGCTCATACTGCAGATGTTTGTCCTTGTTTTTCTAAGCTTTGGTCCAGTCTGGGCAATTAACCATGTTGGAGTCATTGGGGTTCCCCAACTCATGCTTCTAGCTTGGGAAAGGAAGTCACATTGTTGCAGGAGTCCGAAGAAGGTAGATAAAAGGAATCAGTATTAAAAGAGCTTTGAAGGCACAGAATTAAGATAAGGAATGCCTGACAGAGGGTCACCAGTACGGCCTCAGCTGTGCATTTACGTGACGGGTGAGGTTTTAGTTACAGGATCTCTTTTCTTTCATGCGGGTTTCCTTCCTTGCTCAGTGCACTGAAGAGCCTTTGCTCAACTAAAGCAGCATGGTTATATAGTTAAACGTGCTGCTTTCCCTGGGTTGAGTTCAAGCAGTTTAAAAGCAAGAAGAATTTCCAAACTTTGCTTTCCCCTGAATGCCACAGCTGTAGCTGACTACTATTTCTATTGTTGCCACTTCTTGATGACTATTAAGTCATGGCTGTGGGTGAGTGGGTGGCTGTGGGCAAGCAGCTTTACCTTGCTGTTTATGGAAGTGAAAGGCATGTGATGAAAATGAAAAAAAGAAGTCTACTGCGGTGATGAAATTGGTTGAAAGTTGCACAGTGGGCTGGACTACATCCCTGCCCAGAGCGTTCATTTTGTGTTGGCAAGTAGTTCAAATATGTTAAGAGGCTAATGAGGCTACTTCTGTTACTGAGTGCACAAATTAGATTCTGCAGAAGTATTGAGTAAGTGCAGGTGAAACTAATGGGATCTGTTATCTAAATATAGAAAATAATATACCCTATTAAATGTTATTTAAAAAATGCAAGCTGCAACTCCAGTCAAGTGCCAAAAATGAGAAGAGATTAATATAACAAGTCAGCCTCTTGTCAATGAACCAGGAATAATACCAGCTTTCTGATGAAAACTGTTGTGCAGCATCCAGACTCCGCAGCTTCCCAATTCCCTGATGAGCCGGGAGGGAAGGGAGGGTCATTAGCATTCTGGATTGTGAAGAGCTTGAGAGAAACGTGCATGATGTGAACTAGCTTGCAGAAAAATAGTCTGTGCTCATGTAAACACAGACAGCATCATAAGACTTCAAGGGTCAGAGCTCAGCTTGAATTAAGACAGAGCTCTCTTATTTAATATTTAACATTTGGAAGATGAAAGAAGTATTGCCCTAGAAAAATCAGTTTTGGAATTCTGCTGGATGCTGGGATTTCACTTTAGAAATAAATAGGGATGTTCTTTCCTTTGCTTTGCACTTCAAAGATTTACATACGTGACAATGAGTAATCAGCTGTTTGCTGAGTGCAAGTCAGTGTGATGGAAAAATAGCCACTGGTTTGTTCCGTGAAGTCATGGGAAGAAACAAATACAACAAATGACACAGGGAATGCTTGATGGTTTTTTAAGAAGATAATATGGCTGATTAGAGCATTTTTTACCTCTAAGGGTAACAACCATCTTTGTGGTTGTTAGAAGCAAAAATTTTTAGTCAGAATATTGTAATAAGAAGGAAAATAATCAACTTTTCCAGAACGTGCTGTGGAGGGTTTATCCCTAGACCATGCTCACTGTGACCCTCAGTTTGTCACTTGCTTCCCAACACCCAGAAGCAAGTATCTGCTCATCTCATAGATATCCTGAGGAATACTATTAATAGTTTCTCTTATTAATATCTTTTTTCTTTAGTATCACCGATGTATGCTAGGCACTTTATGTACAAATACGGAAGCTAGTTGCTTTTCCTAGAAACTTGTAATCAACTGGGATTTGACTGAAGTAGGGTAAAATGAATCTTTCTGGGCTATATTTATTCATCTACTACTTGTAACAATTTATCTTTCATGCCTAGCTGTGACAGGTCTTGTTTTTACAAAACCCAAAGATGTGGTAGGTGATCCACAGCAGAGTCTAAGCACGGCCTACAGCTGGAATGGTATTTTTAGGGAGATAAAAAACCAACCAACCAACAAAATCCAAAAAAAGATGATGTTGGCAGGTCAGTCTTGCTTGGTACTCCTCCTTGCCATTCACCCTCCAAAATCCAGCCATCAGAAACCTGTCCAAGTAGATGTTTCTGTAGCCTGCCAAGTTTAAATGTTAGAAGGAAATGAGAGAAACAAAGTTCCCAGTGCTGCTGGAGAACCACTGGGTAGAAGTGACTCCCAGGGAGCCCAGTGCAGATGGGAGATGCAGATGCACCTAGGAGAGAAGGCTGGTGGCTACAGCCTGGCATGCAGAGCCTCAGGTGTGTGCTCCAGGGTTGCTCCTGAACAAATGGTATGGAAGTTCCTTCACCCTGGAGATGGTAAAGCAGGGAAGAATCTTGCGAAGTCTACGTGAGAGAAAAAAATTCACCCCCTCATTGGCATTTTAAATTATGTAAGGCACTGCTCTTCCTGGTGGCTGAGAAGGGATACTAGCTCTAATAAATTCTGCTAATTGCTGATACTGTTTTAGGGAAAGATGATTTATTGTCCTTAGGTAGACAGTTTAGGTTCTGATTTACCAAACACACTCACTGACACAGCTGCTGGAGATTCCTGTTTTAGTTGTATACTTCCTTGCACAATCTTTTTGTAAACAATAACATTTGAAAGGTTTGCAGGAAGAATAGGTGACATGTTTTGCTGAAAAAAACTTTCTTTTGATTTGACTATGAACTTAGATCCATGTGAAAAAAATGTGGTCAGTCTTTCTAAATGCTGTACTTTTTCCCTATGTATCCACTACTGTAAAATACAGTTGTGTGGAACGGTAATATCCAAAATTGTCTAAAACTCAAAAGTCTAAATATTTGCATATTTCTGATGAAACATCCTGATTATTGTGTTTTACCCATACACAATTTAGCACAATAATGCCTAGTTTAGAGTCAGACTGTGTGTATATGAGGGTGGTATTTACTGTGCATGGCTCCAGCTAACATGCCAAGCCTTTCTTTTGTCTTTAATACATTTTTCAAATATGGGCAACTAATTAAATTTAGATATAGAGATTGTTCTGTAATGATATGCATATTATATGCATATATAGTATGTGCGTAGCATTTCAAAAGGTATGTACATATGCAGACATACTAAAGACAAATAGTTAATGTTACATTACATGCATATAATAGATTCATAAATATAAAATACTTTCACTGGTCTTTGGTTTCCATGCAGATTTACGGTCTATCAAATGGATTAAAGCCTCTGGCTGCTGCATAGTCAAGTAGGCAGCTGCTCAATATTTATTTTTATCTTCATTGCTGAAAAAGTAGGCCCACTGCTCATTAAATTAGTCCTGGTTCTTCCAGTAACCACTATCTCCTTCAGCAGGAGTACAGGTTAGAGATATTTGGAAGTTTTCCAGCAATACCTAGGGGTTTTTTCTTTTTTATTTTTCAGAAAAGATATATTTGAGCCTGAAATGTTTCAAACAAAAGAAAAAAAAATATTTTACTGAGTCCAAGTGACCATATGTATCAACACATCACACCTCCACCCTCAGTGTTCACACCTCACTACTTCCTTGGATTTCTTCGCATGTCCTGAGCCTCAGTTTAATCTGCCTGATAGATAGACTAATTACGTTGAAAGCTAATGATCTCCGGGCCTTAGGCAGTCTGCCATTAAGCTGAGAACCCAAACCACAGTCTGGCTGGCAGATCTTCCCCAGGCATAGCAGACCTGAAACTGGGCCATTTTTGCCAGAAAACTCCTTCCGTCAAAAGCCCACCATTTCCCCTGGAGTTTAAAATATTGGAAAAAAGACAAGAAATTTCACTGAGAAAAAACCCCATGCTTTTCAGCCAAGTCTAGTCCACTCAGACTCAGATAAATCATCATGTTAATCCACAACACCTTTATATTAGTATTTGCCTTTTCCTATTATGTGCATGGAATGACAGGCTCAATGAGTACATACATATATATATATATGTGTGTGTGTATATGTATATATATGTGTGTATATATAGAAACATACACACACTGAATTAGACAAAATATGTTGTCTGTAAGTAGGTAGATTTCTGTTGTGCCCAGAAGGGCAAAGGGGGAAATTCTTTGGATAGTTCTTAGCTTTGGTATTTCTTGGCTCCTAAATGTTTTAGGTTGCAGTCTATTTATAAAGTTAGAAAGTTATTTTAAAGATGTATTTTAATGGAAAGTCTAAGATAGGCTCATTTTGAACTAAACAGCTTGTGATTTTTCAGTAGATGTTCTAAAAATAGTTTTTTTGTGTATGTGATGTGGACTGCAGAGTTTTGCAATAGCGGGGTTCTTGGGCAGAGTGGGGTTTGTCAGGAATTACAAAATGGAGTATCAGGTTATAAAATAATCTACATCCCATGATAATACTCAGGGAGGACTTTAGATTCTTAAAACTTTGAATACATTGACTTTCCGCTGTTGTACACATTTCTCTCTTGAACTTGTGCTGTTTTATTCCCTGAAGAAATAAGGGATCTGGTTATTCTGGGCAAAACAGGGACAGCAAGGAGAACAACCTTTGAATTAAAATGGGATTTCTGCTTCTGTCCTGTGCTTCATTTGCATTTTAGTCAGGAATTCAGCACTTAAGCAGAGACAGAAACTTTATTACTTGGGGTGTTACATGTAGTGCACTTTTAAAATACTCTGGTAATTTACTATTGGGTCCTTGATCTGATATTTTAAAATTACTCTTTACAGCCTTAAGTCTCTTGTGGTTATGTTTCATTTCATGTTTTTTTCTTGTGTGAAAAAACGGTCCTTGTTCTGAAGGTGGGGCAGCTCTTTAGAGTGTAAGCTCTTCAGGGCAGGGAACAACTTTTATTCCGTGTTTGTACCACGTCGCTGTTGCCTTGACCTGGTCAAAGGCTCGAGCTCCTGTGCACTGTTGCAATGCGAATAATAAACACTACTGAAAAGTAAAGAGTCTGTCCGGTCAGTTGGAGTCTTACCCAAGTATGAACAGAGGGAAACTGGGTGTCAAAGTCAATGCTCTCCGTTATGGGTTGTTTTAACATGTAGTGACAATTTAAAATAGTAATGAGTTTTATAAATTATCCGTGCAGCTACTTGATAATTTGCAGACTTGAGAAGATTTGCTGATGGTAAATATGATGACATTTCTTGTTAACAATAAGTAATGAGACTGTAGAGATTTACCAAACAAAGGAGAATTCTTACTCTGGGATCTTGCCCTAAAGGGCTTCTGTAAGTATAAATCTCTGTAAACTGCAGAATTTCTAAAGCATAATGCTAAGTACTTCTGTAAATGCAGAGAGTCTAATCACTCAATTCACTACGTGAATTATCATAAAGGTAACTGTAGAGGGCATTTATTTTTTTTCTAAAAAAAAGAAATTTCTCTAGGCAATGACTTAATGTGTAGTAGTGATTCCAGACATCTTAGCGAATAAAAATGGAACTTTACGAGCTGAATTAGCTCAGTAAGTATTTTTCTCATTTGACGCTTCATGCGGTTATGGGACCAGAGTCATCTCAGCTGAATGTGAACAGGAAATCATGGGAATATTGATGGTGTGGATAGCATATGTAAATCTGCGTTGAAAATAGTGGCCCAAATGTGTTCAGTAGGATGGATGGCCCATTTCTAATCTGAGACAGGCAATTACACAAGGGCAGGAAGCAGAAGGTGAAAAATATACAGGGTAAAAGTCTGTCATAATGACAAGGAAGGTATCACTGTTCAGAGATGGAGCCAGACTACAGAAGAGTCTCAACTGAACATTCGTTCTTCTTCCTTCCAAGTGGAACATTATACTGTACAAAAGTAAGAAATAAAAGAGCTGCTGTTTTAAGTTGTCTTTTACATTGTACTTTTGGAGGAATGTTTTAGACATTATTCTGTCTGCTCAGGACAGCTTTCTGATTGCTTAGATGATGTTTTTCAGATGTGGAAAAATCTGCCAGAATTGTCACTGTTCTTCACTTGTAGGTTAAACTTCCCATGACATTGGTCCGTGTGAAACCAAGGAGCTAATCTCCTTATCCTTGACTGATCTCCAAGGTTCTTCTGATCCCATTTGGTGCTTAACACTGCTGTGGATTTAAGAAGTGATGCTTCCCCATCCTCGTCCCTTTCATTTGCACATGATGTGCCGAAACCCGGTACCTGGTCCATATTGGCTGGCTGTAGAGAGCTGATACCTGGATGGTTCCTAGCTCTTCTCCTTATCAGTAAACATTTATGGTTTTTACACTGCTGAGACCATCACTGATCACACTATCGGTGCCAACAGCTGTCAGGGGAAACAGCCGTAATTGCTTTTTAGTGGCTTTGTTGTTAGCTGACAGCAACCACTCGTTTGTTTTCAGGTATTGGTTCTTTGTCCTGAGAGCTCACTGGGACAGATCTTCCCACTTGTGTCCGCCCTGCCAGAGGCCAGGCAGCTATGGCACTACAGAGGTGTAGGGCTTTATCTCACCCACAACTGGTTGATTTGCATCTTGTAGATGGAGGCAGTGATGTGGAAGTCAGTGGCACAGGCAAGTTCTAGATAACTTGGAGCTGAATCTGGGTGGTGTGGTGAAGCCACCTGGAAGTCTCTTGAGGGTCACAGCTGCTCCTTCAAGTCCCAAAGCTTGTCTGTGGCATGTTACTACAGCCTGCAGCTCGGTTATTGCTGCACCCTCCGCTGCTCTTCAGCACTTATAGGCAGTGGTATCTAGTAAAGGCACTCATTTGTCTACCTTGCGACTACCTGGGGATTACAGCAGTTTCCCCTAGAAACATTAATTGTCCCCACACTCTGCCCCATTGCTGCTACCAGCTGCTTGTTCCTAAAAGCCAAGCCAGAAAACAGTGTTGGAGCAACAGCCTCTGCAGTGGCTCGTGCATTGCAGAGCGAGTGGTACACGTGTTGTGTGGCACGTTTGGCCTGTTGGTTTGCAAACAAATTTAGCATGTTAAGGCTTAAAAGGCTTAAACCTATAAAGCTTGAGGTGATTTGTGAACTGTTGCCTATAGAGGTAACCTTCCTCCTCCCAACATTTTGCCACTGCTGGAGTTAATGAAGAAGATTAGTAAGAAAGCAAAAAAAAAGCCCGACTGGGAAGAACTCATTCTACACATCAGGAAAGTATCCAGATTTGATGCCCTGCAAGTACCATGCAGCACTGAAGGCTGTGAAACTGGGATGCAAATGAAATGTTGCGCACAGGGGAAATGGAAGCAACTGGCTTGCTTTTCGTGCCAATCTGTGACATTACTAAGAACCCATGTTGGCAAGTAGCAAAAAATTGCTATAAATTAAAATAAAACAAGGGCAGCATGCAATCATAATGATGTTGATAGAAGATGGCAGGTCATTTAATGAAATCTCCCTGTATTACAGCAATAGTAAACCACCTTGTTAAACTTCTGAAAGCAAATTAGATGGTTTTAAAATGAAGTGAAAATGCATTTAAGTGATAAATTAACTTACTTTGTTTGAGTGAACAAAACAATGCTCAGCTTATTTTTCAAAATGTAGACCCAAGAAGCTGTTATTTTTTATGTGGCAATAATTTTTTTTTTTTTTATTTGGAAATTGATATAATATATATGGAGGCAATTAATGTGCTTTGAAAACATACTACCCAAAAGGATGTGCGTGGAGCTATGGTTTTGTCTCAGTGCAGTGAAGTCTGATTTTAGTTGTCTTGTGCTCTGGCAAGTTTTTGTCTGGTGTGTGTAAACTCTAGGTTTAAAATGCTGTGTTGTCTGGTCCTGGCTAAGTAAATTCTTCATTAATGCCTTTACTAAGTGTGTCTGGCACCTCCACAGGGACTGAAGTGTGATACTTCACAAACAGCTGAGAGCCTTTCCAAAGCATTCCTTCAGGGGTACTTTTCATCCCTCAGCCTTCACAGGGACATGGCTGTGGTGTGGCCACTTACCTTGCTGGCTGGGTTAAGTCTGTCTTTCAGCTGGAAGTCCCCAGAGAGCAAAAATGAAAGCAGAAGATGGCCATGATTCACATCAGCCTTCTAGGACATGAGTCTTTTGTCACTGCTTTCTTCAACTAGGAGAATGAGATTCTTTTCTGCTTGAAATTATAAAGTGTTTAGAGATGTGCCTTTTGTTTCAGTAGCAGAAAAGGCATTCTCAGCGGTACTGAGGCTGTCGTGTCAGATTAAAAGAGCCCACGGGAACAACAGATTAACAAAAAGAAAATTAATGTAAAGCCCTTGTGTCTCTGTATTGAGCTCGTACAGGGGAATACAACTTGCTCGGCAGTCATCATTAGAAGATCGCCTTTGAAACTAACATTTTATCAAAGCACATAGTGGAGGGTTGTAACAGTAATGGGTAATTTCTGCTCTTTTGTTTTTATTTCTGTCTGATTTGCAATAAAAGTAAAACTCTTCATGACCAAGCACTGAGGAGGCAGGATAAAGGCAGAAAAAGATTGAAGTTGGATTGACTGAAACTGTTCCAACTACTTTTAATGTTTTATTAACTGTTTTTAAGAAAACATTTCAAATTGGAAACAGAGAATTGGTTTTTTAAATACTGCAAACCTAGGTGTTTCCACATTTAAAAAAAAACCCGTAATTTGACTCTTGGTCAGAACTTCCCTGTGCAAAGTCCCCGGTCTGATAAGTCACAAGTTCTGCAACAAGAAGTGTTTCTCTGAAAAATTCACCCCTGGGTTCAAGCATATTGGCTGATAAGATGTTCCACTCTTCAGATTAGCAACTAAAACATGATAGTACTTTATGAAGCAAATGAATCATCACTCCTTTTAATCATCATCTCTGGTCTAACTCTACGGTTTGCTGAATTCCTCTGGCTCTGAATTAGTGACAGTGGAAGGTGTGCAACATATTGTTGGTTTGAGGCCTTCCACTCTATGCTGGTGTTGCCATCAGCATTGCTGAGACAGTAGAACTCAGAGTGTGTTTGATGGGAGCTGTTACATCTCTTGTCTCATCAGCATCATGGTTTTCTGCGCTCCTATCCACTGGCCACTGCTGTGCAAAGATACCGGCAGCCACAGCTTTGCTCCAGGAGTCTCCAGACAGAGCTGGTTTGTACAGCTGGCCCAAGGGAATAACCTGGACCTTACTCTGGGGGGTTACACACAAGGAAAGGCTCCGCTTGGTTCTTTGGGCAGAACCACAAACAGACAGTGACGTCTCCCACAGATGCTGATCAGCACTTAGGAGCAAAACAATCCTCAGGCCTGAGCCTGATTCTGGGGCTGGAGCAGGAGCTGTGCTGGGGCACTGTCAGGTGATGGGTCCCAGCCCCAGCTCAGGCTGCACGGAGGAGTGCATCTCTGATGTTCCCAGACACTCAAGGAGAGAAGAAATTGCTTGCTTTCTTTCCTTTCAGGGGAAAACAAAAACAAACACCCCCCCACACAAACACACCTGGACGGAAGGAGCTTTTTGTTCTTTATATTCTTTGAGGAATGGCTTCACCTTCACGTGGCAGCATTCCTGCACATCTAGTGCCTGCCAGTGACATAAAGAGGGTGGTAGCAGCTACGTGGCCACTTTGACAAGTGTTTTCAATGAGACATCTGTTGCAAAGCAAAAATCTCTGCTCTGCAGAAAAACGTTGGTGCAGATGGCACCAAGTACCAGCCATAGAGAGAGGCCAAATTCCCGTGTCCCAAACAGCAATCAAGTAATGTAGTTAAGATAATAAATAAATTCAGATAAATACCTTTGGTGTCTGGTAATCACAAAAAGAAGAATTCAGTGGTTTCATAGATCTGGAGCTGAATTAAAGGCAGAAAAGTGACAACAAAGCTCATTACTTCCAAAACTAAAGCTTTGCACTTTTTTTTCTTGTTTTGTTCTGTTCAATTGACTTAAGTGGGGCTATGAGATATGGATGAAATCTTTTACCTACAAAGTGTTATAGCAGGATTGGTTGTGATGGTGAAAATCATTTAATCTGTATTATGTTTCCCCAGCTGTATCTTATGAACTCCTCATCACAAGTGAAACAAAATAAATAAGCTTTAAACCAAGTTACTGCAGTTGAACTACAGCCATGGACAGAAGTAGGGTACAGTATCAGTCTTGCTTTCAGAGTACTTCAGAAGTGCTGCTGCTGATAGGATAGTATATATTCAGGTTAACTAAAAACTCTTAAAGAATGTAAGTATTAGAGTGGTGGCAACTGTATATTTTTAAAAAAATGTCTTTTACTCTGCAAAATACAGACTTTTTCCTGTCCATGGGCAGAGTCAACTGCAGTGTTAGTCCATGCCACTGGTAGCCCCACGGGTCCCATGAATTAAATCCCAGGCTAAGCAGTGATGTCATTCCCTCGGTTCTTTTTTAATCTCCTTTTTGTGCTGAGAGCGGCCATCTGTCCATCTCCAGACATTGATGGAAGCAGCTGTGCACGGTGTGCCATCAGGAACAAAAGCCTCTGCTCCATACCAGAGGGCAGCAGCCTGCAAGTCAAAGGGGGTTATAAGGATATCAGGGTCAAATGACACCTGTACAGAAAAATAAAACTAGGATTATACGGCCTTTATGTGTTCATTCAGCAGCAGAGAAGTGGGGTCAGCCTTTGTCTGGGTGTTTCTCTAATGGCCATGGGAATGTGTATGTGCTTTCAGAGATAGCTGTGCCACTACTTACCCATGGAGTAACGGAGTAACAAAGCCAGCTTCAAGCAGAGGGCGAACTAAACACGACACAGAACAATTATTTTGAAGGGTAAATAAAACAGCTTGGATACATTCTGGTACTTTATGCAAGTTCGAAGAGTGTGATCTCAAGTGGTTTGCGTATCCTATAACATGCCCTTATAAAAGCGCAGTGAACCATGCTTTTCGTGTACTGTCTGCAGCACAGAGGAGTTCCCTTGCTGCTTTGTGAGAAAAAGGAAGCCGAACAAGGGCCAAGGTGCTCAAAACCTCATTTATGAGAAGGAGAAGTTGGTTATGCTTTGAGCGGTTTTTTCTGCAAGGTGAGCTGGAGGACAGTACATACCCATGAAATGAAATTGCCCATTCCTGCAGATGTGTTTCTGCTTTTCCATGTGTGGTGCCAGTCCTGTCCCAGCTCTTCTCCTCTGTGCTGCGTCCATTTCAGAACAGAAACTGATGCAAGTGTAAGCTATAGAAACCCTTCTTATATAACAAGGGGGAATTTAATACATTCCTGGGGTAAAGTCCAGGCATATAATGAAATAGGTAAATGAACCTGGCTGAGTTCAGGGCTTTCTGTCTTTTCTTTAACCCCACATCACTTTTGCCTGCATGGATTCCTTCTCTGTTTTTAAGCAAACACACATTTTTGAAGCCAGAGATATGCCAGGGGCCATACAGCCTTACCACTTCTTTTGGGATGACAGCCTGGGGTTTGACGCTGTCTGTCACTGCCAGGGTTAATGACATTCCTTGGAAGTGATGGGACAGAAGCACGTATTTCACAAACAGGTAAGCTGTAAACACTGTATGCTCCTGTCTCAGGGGAACATGTCCTTGGACATTGGTGGATATACAAGTGAGCTCAGACAAGCTGTCAGACAGCCGTGGCTGGGCCGTCACCAAAACCAGTGATTTCCTCCATGCCACAATTTCACTTATGCATGTGGAAAATCGTTCCCTATTGCCCTCTTTGGTTTTTCGCGATGCGATTCGTAAAGGATACCGAAATGAAACTTCACAGTCATAAAGCACAGCATTTTTATAAAACCAGCATTTCTCCCTTTTTTCTGGTTAAGGGCTGTTGGTTCAGGCTTGTTAAAAAGTATTCTTTCAACCTGAAAACATGTCGTGTTCTTATTTGCTAATTGCCTACTTTGTTTCCTAAAAGGCATGAATAAGTCCTTTCACCTTAAGTTGTCTACCAAGTTTATGCTTTTTTTATGGGAAAAAGTCACAAGATGCTGCAGTAAAAGGGGACAGAAATATTACTAATGATGGAAAACACATGACTATGTTTCTGGATCATTGTACTGTGTAGTTTATCTGAAGGTGCCGTGACTGCTGTGCAGCAGTGTAATTCAGTCATGTGAATTAAGTTTGAGACTGAAGCTTTAGAGTTCCTTCACACCACCAAGAAACTGCCAAAACTAGAGAAAAATCCTGTTTGCCACTTGATGCTGATGTTGGCACTGTCCTTCCTGCAAATTGCTTATCATTCCCATCTCCCTGTGAGTGCTAAATGAACAAAGCATCACACCATTGAGAATCCACTCCTGAACTGTTACTGCCCAGGAAGAATTTTACAGATTGCCAGTTTTTTAGACAAGATGATCACCAGTTCACGAGTCACTGGTTCACAAATTATTTGTTCCCTTTCAGTCTGCTTAAATCTCTGTTTAACCCACAATAAAGTCTCTTGTTTTAAGCTGTCTTAAGATAGGGCAAAACTTGGGGCGCTGCTCTTGGTTCCTGAGACTGCCACAGCATACTTTACATTCTGGCAGCTCCATCAGCGCCGCTTTACAAACAGGAGTATTGTTTTGTTTTTTTTTTTTAACAGCTCCTCCAGAGATCAGCTGGCTCTGCTGAGCGGTTAGTGGCTCCCGACATAAATGCCATTGCTGTCTGACTGTTGTTTCTGGGAAACTTTGATGAAGCTTGTTTTTCTCCACATTTTATCATAATCCCAGGAGGGGCAGATTTTTTCTTCTCTATATGAACAGGCACTCTGACTGCACTCTGTAAGATTCAGCCCAGAGTGTGTGCTGCAAGGCTGAGTTGGTCTCGCTCCAGGAGAAGTTTATTGTCACTAGCATATAGTATCAGAACTCAAAGTGAGAAACAGAAGAACTTTCTGACTTTTATTTTTTTTGTATTGTATTTATTTTTATTGTGTAGGGTTTTACTGTGTATGGAGAAGATAGACGGTTATTGTGTCTCTTTGAGATAACGCCTGGCCATAGGGTGTAGTAGTGTTTGAGACAGAGAAATGAGAATTATCCCAAAAGTCCCAAAAGTGAGGGTGTTTTCCTTTGTGTAGGGTGCTGTGCATACATCTGGGAGTATAACGAGGCATAGGGTCAAACATCCAAGCCTCGTGCTCCCCATACAACATAGTAGCTGTATAGCACTGGGATTTGTTAAAAAGCTGATACTACGCGGACTTAGTGCAGTCTCACAAAACATGGTTCTCAGTCTAACCCTGTGTTTGAGCATGACATCCAGCTAGCTCCATTAAGCAGTTATGGTTAATGACAACCCCACATGAGCAAGCCTAGAGGCCCCAAGGGCATGACTGCTGTTGCCTATGGCGCCTCCAGGCCTTTTGCCATCTTTTCCTTTTCCCCTAATCACATTCTTCCAAGGGCACTGTGCCACACTCTCAGGAGTTGTCTTTCTCAGAAGGGATGTTCTTGCTTCCCTGCCTCTCCCCAGACAGGGAAGCAAGAGCGTTAACTTCTCCACTTCTTTGTGGCAGCCCAGCGGGTTTGGCTCTGGTTCAAGCTCTGCAGTCTCCTTGCAGGGCAATGACGGTTTTAATCAATGGCAAGCTGGCTTTCCTAAACAAAGTGCTGTTTCTTTGGAAAGCAAGAGCTTCATAGTGAAAATGTAAAAATACGAGCAGATCATATAGGTGTATAGGTTACATGGTGCTGAGCCAGCATCCTCTGGGGGTCTGGATAAAAACTGTAATGTTTAGGTTATTTTTTTAAATCTCTGTCTCTTGACTAATAGTCCCATATATTGCAGACAGCATGAGTCACTTCCTTCTTAACTCATTGAGGCCATTGTATGTCATATTAAGTTCATTATGTTGCTAGGCTATTTCCTCCGTGGGTGAAATGTCAAAATACTGGCTACCTACATAGTCAGTGTTAGAAATCTCTATTAATATAGGCTCTTCTCTCTACAGTTACACTTCTTGCAAAAGTTCATTCAGTGAGCCCAGATAAACCTATAAAGTTGCATGCAGCTGTGTAACAAATGGTACAGTGAACTGAATATTCCATGTCTCAGCCAGTCTGAAGTATGGGGAGTATCGATAACCAAAGCAAAGTACAGTTATTAATCTATAATTACTTATAGATATGGTTGAGGCTGTTAAAATAAATTATTCCTTACTTAATTTATTCTAAAATTGAATAGATAACAGAATAGATACAGAAAATAGTACAGAGAGATATGGATTTTACCTGATTTTGAATATCTTAAAGTAAAGCTATCTGTTTCTACCAGAGCCATTGAGTTTTCCTATATGATCCATAAATGACCTGCAAGAAGGCAATTCAAGCTCATCCATTTTAGACTTGACCTCTCATAGAAGAGGATGAATCACTGTCTGGAGGTTTCTGGTTTTCTCCTTTGGTTATAAAGCAAGAACATGTTACTGTTTTAGCTTAGAGACCTGCTATGCATCCATCCATCCATCCATCCATCCATCCATCCATCCATCCATCCATCCATCCAATTCTTAAATGTCTATTTGTTAGAAAAATACTGTGTTAGTTCTGTTAAAAAAAAATCATCATCGTTGACAGAATAACAGGATCACTGCAAATATTTTGCAAATATCAGGATAAATATCATGTTTGAATTTTCATTTGCCTACAGGCCAGATGTTATCATGGATACGCATTGATCTACACGTGTGGTAACAGTACTCATTGACATACACTGCAGGCAGGCAAATTCAGTCAGTTGCATGTGTTGTATCCCCAGAGAGAACAAGAGGTAATTCAGAAATCAATCCAGTGCAGTTTCCCTGAGAAAGACGTATTTGCAGATGAAGTGGCTCCTGGCAGCCCTGTGGGGGCTGGTGTTCCGTGGGGAGCTGGTGTTCCTCTTCCACCACAGCAGCAGCAGTAGCCGTGGTGTGCGGCTCTGCTCTCATCTGCCCCGCTTAGTCCTCATGCCCCTTCTCTTTCATCCCTCTGCTACCATTTCAGTCATGAATATTAAGCACAGAGGAGAGGATCATCAACTTGTCCAGGAAAATGTCATTAATAACCTTGACAAGTATGGAGATGGATTGGGAAGGATAAAGGAGAGAGTGGGAGGAAAGGAAGTCGAGACAATAAATAGGCTAGACCTGCTGTTACCGTGTTAATCTCTACAGGGTTATTTAAGGGAATTACTGTGGTAGTTCATACTGTACCTAGATCTTTTCCTCATTTCTGCACTATTTCTTCCATGATGCTGACATTGTCTTTGTAACACAACGTGTATTTGTTATAGTTTACAAAAATAAGAAATCAAAATACTATTTCAGACATACTGAATACAAAGGTGGATGGGAAATACACAAATTAATGCATAAAGTGGTAGAATTGCCTGACATCGTAAAAGTTTTTAGTCTGCTCACTATTTTTTAATTGAAGATGACTATGTAATTGCATACCACTTAATGTGATCTCCAGTTGTTGTTCCAAAATAGACAATAGTTTATTACATTAATACACTATAAGAGGCTTACAGCAACTATTATTTTTAATAATAGTCTCACTAGTGCCTTCCTGATTATATAGTATTTCACCTTTGGCTGTTGGATTGTTTGGTTCACTACCCTGTTTTGAGAAAAATAATCATGATGCATACAGAAAAGTCTGTTTGAGGAGGATTTAGAAAGGGGATGTGAAGTTTAAGGGAGATTAGATTTCCATTTGCTGTAGGTAAATTATACCTTTTATCTGTGGAGGAATGGACTGAACACCCTGTCAGAAAGAAGTGCGTATAAATGACAGCTGGTTGCTGCAATGCTAATAAATAATCAATCACATTAATTTAGGAGAGGTGTAAATATTACAATTTTAATAACTTGAGCATCAAAACATGTACCTCAGAAGTCTTCCTAAATAAACAGTTTCTTTTGCTGTGGATTATCTGCAACAGATAGGTGTGAATGGTGGTGATGGAAGTGCAACCAGTCTCTCCAAGACAGGAGCCCAGTGTAGATAATCTGCTGCCTAAACGCTTATGCATATTGTTGACAGCAGCTCAGTCATAATTTTCAGAGATACTGGGAGTTATTAAAAAAAAAAAAAAAAGAGAGTTGAAATTCCAAGTAGTAAAAAGCAAAACTATAGATAAATCTTCATCCTTAAAAAAAACCACTGGTCGTTCTTTGTTTTTTTATTAAAAGTGTCCAGTTTACTGAGTGACAGTTCACCTGGAAAGGAAGTTTTCTGCTGAAAACAAGAGACTGTTGGGTTTGGGGTGGGGAAGAGGCACCCTTGAGGAGTCCCAGTGGACCTGCATTTCAGGGAAACTCTCAGTGATTGCCATTAGAGCTCTGTTGAACAGAGCTGTAACTTTTTTGATTCCTTAGGAGTAAATAGATGGTGTTCCTCCCAAAAAGCAAACCAGAGAGCAGCAGCAGCCCAGTAGCTGTGCAATCTGATTTCTTCCCTAGCCCCTGGCCACATATTGTGGATCTTCCTGGCCCTGCTCACCTCTGCAAGCTCTGCTCACCTAATTGACATCAGGAGCCTTCCTGCCGGAGAGACAGTTTCTTAGGAACTTGGGTTTTGCAAGATCAGATTGGCAAGCACCACTCTGCACGCACTGTGCTTGGCTTTGTGTTGAGCATGTTTTCTGCTTGGAGCTTCTTTCCTCCCACTGTTTGAGTAGCACAGAAGCCTTTTAATGGCAGCTCACAGTGCTGTGGCAGTGGGAGGCATGGACTGGTGGGATTGCAAAGGCCTTTGGCTGACTGGCCTCCACCACCATTTCCTCTCTGTGCCCTGTGTCTTGCTAAGAGATGGCTTCTTTGACGTGTTCTGAGCACCTCGTGGGAAGAGCTCTGTGGGAGAAAACTAGGACAAACCCAATAGCTGCAAGATTCCTGCTCCGTGTGTCATCTCCACCACGTGTTTGCGATTGAGCAAACATAATCTGTCTGGCAGATAACCGAGTGTGCCGTGCCTGCAAGGAAACAGGCCTCTCTTTGACCTATGACTGTATCTATGTGCAGAGTTAAGTGTGTTTAGTTAGAGATCAGTCATGGATTTGTCACAGTTCCTCATCATGGAGCAATCTCCGTTTCACTTGTGGTGTTGTCCAAAGAGACATGCCTGTGCTCCTCCTTTTCCCCCAAAGCTGTGCCCTTCATCAAGATGAGCAGCAAGCCAAGGATGTGCCCCTCGATCTTCCCTCCCTGCCAGCCACAGTCAGGCATGGTGGCAGCTCAGGGAGAGGAGCCATCACACCCACAGTGTCTCTTCCTATCAGATTGGAGCTAGCACACTGGAGGAGCAGGGCAGCATGCATAGTTTCCCCACCGCTTGCTTCCAGCAAGTCCTCTGCACTGCCCACACGACTACAACAGAAATCATGCCACATGTACGAAACCAAAAGCTTTTCATACTGCAATTTGTTCTTTCCTATGCCCGAGGCCTTTGTTAGCAAACAAGACGCCAGTCTTTGAGGGGAGAGACAATGGTGTGGTTCAGCTCGTGCTGTGGAGCCACGCTGGAAATGGCGCAAGCGCTGAGTCGTCACCCTCTTCCCCCCTGCAGCGCCCCTTAGTTTTATTATTTTAGTTCAGTGACGTTTATTTTGCTCTAAATGCCCGATTTCCTATACAGCACATCTCTTTTACAGAGAGACTAGTAAACTAAAATTATGTGTTAGGCAGAAATGCTTTGGTCTGAAAACACAGATAACCCATATTCGCCTTTCAGCATTCACTAGCTTCACGTTCAGTGACAGCCAGCAATAATATTCTTAGCCACTGGCCTTCTCTTTAGCTGCAAGCTAACTCATTAAGTTGATCAAGAGATGCTCTTTGAATGAGTTGACACCTTGTGCAGCTGATTTTGTATTGGGAAAAAGAAAATGGATAAAAGAAGAGCACTGGGGTGAGCCTGTGGTATCAGGAACTGATTGCGGCTGAGAATTTGTCATTGCTGAAGTTTGCATTGTATTTAGAGAAGGAAGTGGTTGTATGTGTGGTCCAGCTCGTCTGAGTTTTGCAGCACCATTTAGACTCCAAACCCGTCGGGGCTTTGATTAAGCTCCTTAAGAAGACGCCCTCCCTGCTGGCCCTCTGTGCACATCCTATGTCTGCAACGAGTTCCCCTAAACAACTGTCTAAACAGGGCCCAAGCAAGGCAGATACCCTGCGGATAAATAAAATTTCATATATGATAAACAGTAAATACTGCTCTGCCTTAGTCATATGAACTGGCTTGGCTGAGTTTTCCTCCCCCAAGTCTATTAAGTTTAATGCTTCTGTGCGAACACTCAGAGTTTCCATTAAATATGTCTGTATGTCTGATCCCAGGATGACACTCTGATATTCCAAAAATAGTTTAATAAATTGAAATTCCAAGATGTATCATCATAAGCCTGTCACTTGAGTATCAAATCTGCCCTGTTATGTAAAAAATATTGGTTATATAATGGGATTTTTATCAGTCTAGTGACATAAATGCAAATATTAGACCATTATTAGGAAACCGACCTCTCTCTGACTTTGGATCTGTTATGCTGGAAGTTAGAGAAAAAGTAGCTTATGTATATATGGGGATTTAGATGCTGTAGCTTCAGAGGTGTCTGACAACCCAGAGCTAGTTTGGGGGTTTTCTTCCTGATAAATATAAATACATTTTAAATGGCACTGAGGAAAGAAACTGGAATGTGATAAGAACTTTGCACAACTCCAGAGTTTCCTTTGTGGTGAAACTGAAGCCATTGCTGCTGAGGGATTAGAGATGTCCCAAAAAACAGTACTTTTTACTTTTTGAAACACGTGGAGAGAGAGCTGGGGAGCTATAGTCTGTCTGTCTGCTGGAAAGCAGATAAAGGTCCTGAGCTAAGAGAAACTGGGACTCACTATGGGAGGACATATGGAAGAGCAGCAGGGATTTCCTGCAGGCAGAGCAATGTTCATGCATGCATCACAGCCAGTTGTCACCAGTGGTCAGATAACAGTGCCAAGGCCTGGGAAAAGGCTGAATGGGCAGCAACTGCTCAGGGAGCAAAGGCTTTGTGTGGAAGTCTTCCCTGCTGGGGAGGAGAAGCTTTGGAGTATGGGAGCATGTAAAAAGTAGTGTTGTGAGTTACCTGAAAAAGAAAGGATTTAAGTATGCTATACATAGAAGTAAGTGCATCTTTTTATGACTGAGAAGCTGATTTTGCAGGTTGCACAGCTTCTTGAAAACCCTAAGTAGAGTACTCTCTGAAATTGCACAGCCTGATGTTGCTGACGGACAACCATCTGTTCCCATGGGCTTTCAAATCAGCAGAGCATCACTTTTCCTAAGCGCAGGCCGTCTGCGTGGTGGAGGGTTTAGTAAGTGAATTAGATGAACCTTCTGACTTTTCAGCCTGAAGTAAAAGCAGACTGAAAAAAATAGATGCAAGATCAACTTCACAAGTTAATATAAGTGAATTAAATACTTTAATTTCACATGTTTTGTGGGTTAGTTGAAGTGGGGCAGACTGTAAAAGGCTGATGTGCTCTTCAGTGTCTCTAGTTCAAATAGGCAGTTTTCCCAGTAGCACTGGCAACTCCCCACTCTGCTCTATTGCAGCACTTCAAGCATTAGGCACACCTTTAGACTTAAATCTCACGGTGCTCTGCTGAGCAGGTAACTTCTACCCTCCTCTTATGGATGGGGAATTGGAATACTTAGTAAAGGAGTAGAAGAGGGGAGCTGGAGGGAAGGAAAGTGGTGGGGAGGGGGCCCTGAATGTGCTTATGTGCTTCCCAGTGAATGCTCAGTATCAGACATATGAGTCCTGAGATGCAGAACTACCTGCCTGTAAAAAAGTGGATCACATGTCCAAACTAACACTGAAAGCTGTAGCACAGACTGGTCAAGGTCCCAGTACCTCCTGTTCCTGGGCTTTAACTAGAAATTAGTTCCCCTCAAAATCTTTAGATGCAGGTAACCAGAGCAAAGGACAACTGCTCTTGCCACCTTGAGGACCCTGCTCTGCAAACATGGCTGTGTGTATGGGCCTCCTGCATCTGTGTGAAGCTCCCCTGCTGCCTTCACTCGAGTGCTGCATGGGGCTCCAGGGCTTCCAAGCCTTCACAGTCCCAGCTGGGCTTTCAGCTTTCCCTGGCAGTGAGCTACCTCAGTGCTACCAAATGCACACTGACAAAATTCTTAGTTTAAACCATGGCATAAAAGTGCTAATAATGCTTGGAGTGCTGCTGGATTTTTTCCCTTGCACAGGATATGAAAAAAAAAAAAAAAAAAAAAA
>VZTD01003784.1:2632297-2664421 GCA_013397725.1 Rhagologus leucostigma
AAAAAAAAAAGAGATTTTTTGCCCTGTAAGATTAAACAATCATCATGGTTTTACGGGCTTAATCTGCTGGCATGCAGACTGCTGGCTGATAAGTCTCCGAGTCTGAGTGTAATTGGATGCAGCATCGGATTCAGTTGTGAGGGCTTTCCAGGGGCTTTTTGTTTGTTTGTTCATTTTTTAACACTCTGCAGAGCTGAAGAGATCTGTCCCTGGAAATGCCTTTGGGGCTGTAGCTGTAACTCTGTGCGTCCCCCAGCCGGTATTTTGGCAGCACCTATCTGGAGACCCCTGCTTGGGGAGCACAGTGGGGGAGGCTGCTCAGTGTATGAATTCGTGCTATTGTTCAAGGCACACATCTGCCTCAAGAAACTGCACGGCACAGGCCGTTACTTATTCAGATGCAGAAGCTCCTTCCGTCCCACAAGACGGCCCATTCAAGTCACATGCCAGAGGTCTCGGCAGAATGGGCTGCAGCTGCTTCAAATCTGCTGTCTAACATCAGAAGCAGTTGGACAAACTGTACCGTGCTGACTACAGTCAGGCTCCCCGGCGCCAAGGAAGACAGGGAAAAGATTTGGGATCCCAGCGCTATGTTCTCAGAGGATCTGTGGCTGGAAAATGAGAAAAACTGTGCTGTTGTTCACAAGTCGAAGCGAGGAAGGAAGCGCCAAGAGCTCCTGGCTGTGGCCCTGGGGGTGAAGGTGGGAGTCAAGGGGGCACTTTTGTGGCAACCTCTGAAACTCTTTGCCTATTCACAGATAACCTCCTTGGTCAGAAGAGCAGCCTTAACTCAGAACGACAACCACTTCAACTATGAAAAAGCACACAATTTTAAGGTAAGCACGGCTTCCTATTATTTTCAGCTAAAAAGTTCTGTTGAGATGCCTAACAGTTTATTTTTTGTTGTGATTAGATTTGCATGCACCTATTTATACTAGCTCTAAGAAAAGGGTTGAAAAATACATTTTTCTTTCTACTTGAAGTTCCATTAACTGAATTCTTAGTATGCTGTTACATGGGCACTTAATCCAAATAATGGTTTTGCTGCTCACTGTACTACTTGACTGGCAATTTAACTCTTTCACAGATTCGGTTGTCCTTTTTTTTCAGAAACAAAGTACTTCATATTTATTGTCCTTATCTTAAGTGTATCTACTTTTAAATAAGAAATAGCCCCTTTTCAAAATCTAGCTATTATCAGAAGCCAGTAGTATTTTACCAGCAAACATTTTGGACCATTTCTGATTTCAGAAGAAGTTGAAGGAGCTTGGGTGCTCCTAACAATAAAGCAAAGCACAGTGGTGGGTATTGTCTCCCAGCTTTTGTTCCCCCACCATATGCTAAGGAAATGTTCTCTGAGTCCCACTGAGCTATAGGATCTGAGCTTGTGTTTGCTTGTCAAACTAAAACAAATCACTGGGCAAACACAGGGATGTTTAAATGGATCATCTATTTGTTGTCTATACGGACTAAATCAGATTCTTAGGGATTCTTTTCCCAAGTGCTGTCTCTGGCAGACTGCAGCAGGGAAGTGACTCAGCTTTGGAAACGGACCTTCCAGGCAGCTTGTATTAAAATGTTTTGCCAAAAGGACTGTGCTGGTTTCAGAGCATGCCAGCCAGTTACCATAGCTAATGGTCAAATTGTGTTTTGATGCTTATCGGGATGAGCATTGAGAATAAGAGGCAGTAACAAGACAAGAAAGGAATGTATCTCAGCTTTGAAACATCAGTTTAGTTAATGCTCCTTGAGGATGCTGATCTGGGTCACTGTCAGAATAGTTCAACTCATTAGCAGAAAAAGAATTTTCTGATATTCATCTAGGGCCTGTCAAAAGGAGAAGCACTGATCAAAATCACTTCACTTAGCAAAAGTTTCACTTCCTTTTTTTCTACATACTCTGCTGTGCAGACATTGCTAACCTCTTCAGTGCTTCTGCTGTAGTTGGCAAATCAATAATTTAATATTAGTGAGCAAAGCAAATAATAGCAACCCTTTTCTCATTCCCCTTCCTTGACTTTTATTCTTTCTGGGTTTTGCCCTCATTATCATTTTAATATCGAAACTATTTTAGTTTAACTAGCAAATATTTTCTCATGACTGAGACTTCTTTCCACTTTGACCCATGCATTCTTTCCTCTTCAAAATTTCCCTTGTTTTGGCTTTGATTTATAATTGGACCTGTGCCCAGTTAACTTTGCGTTTGCACAATCTAGCTGTTGTACAGTTTCTGTTCCTTTCTGTTTCAAAAGAGTCATAGTTTAGCTGGAAAACCACATGATTAAAATAGATATGTATTCAAAGACTTGACAGCCGAAAATAGTTGTCCTATCCTAGTAAAGGCAATAACAGACCTTAGAGAACAAACATTTTTAAAATAATTGTCCAGAAAGGTCAAACAGAAGTGTTACATTTGCTTAATGGACAAATATGTTCACTATGCAAATACAGTTAGTTTTCCAAAGGAATATATTAGAACATGTCTAGTTGTTAAACAAAAAATGTGGATCGTGTACTCGGAATAGAACATTTAAATTTAAAAAACTTTGCTCAAGGGTAATATCTTTAATATATTTCATAGTCATTACATAAAAGGGTACACCCCAAGACAAAGGGTTAAGAAATTATTTTTAAAAGAAAGAATGGCTTTATGGATCTTGGGGCAAAATGCTTAATGGCTTTTGACAGTACTCAGGCTATAATGGTGTGGGATTTATCTGAAGGACAACACTATTTTGCAGATATTCAAAAAGTTGTCTTCCCCATTTTAAGGTGAATACTGATGCGTATTATATCATTTATCTCAGTTTCTAGGGATAAAGGTTATGTGTCACAGTGTCCCTCATAATCTTGTCGCAGGCAATTTTTCGTGAACGTACAGGCACTCTAGCTTTTGTCCTTTAGCCATGAAGAATCTTAAAAATGAGGGGCACATTTCTAGCAAAGCTCATGAGATTTTTGTACATCTTATGCCAGAGGTCTTACTTACTGCAAGAGAGAAGGAACAAAAGGAAGAAATAGATGCAAGGCACAAATTCAGAGCAAGGACGGCTCTCCCTCCATCCTTGCCAAGCTAATAAAAAAATTAAAAAGCAGCATTGAAGTTTGGAGCATGAGGGCACCAGGTTTATGCCCTTCCGAGCATCCATGCTTTCTCACTCAACCTCTCTTCCAAATTTCAGGGCACTCGAGGCAAGTGAACAAAAAAAGATTTAGTATCCAGGCTGATTTGTTAAGCTGTGTTCATCTTGAGCACACCACGCAGTCACATGGATTTAGGTTTGGAGCTGGCGTCTGTCTGGCGGGACAACTTTGCATAAGCCAGTGTAGACATACCGTAATTCAGGAAAGAGAATAAATCTCTGAAGCCCTGTTTAGAAAAACACAGAGGTATTTCTCTAGCTATGTGAGTGTCAGCCTAACTGGATCCCAAAGTCCTCTTGCATCTGGTTCCAGTTCGAATCCAGCAGCCTCTTTCAGATGTGCTTTACCTGCCAACTTCAGTGGGCTCCCAGCTGGTGGTGAGGTCAGCCTCGTGCCTGAGGGCAGCAGCATGGAGTTTGAGGATGCTCCATGCTTTTTGTTCTAGGCTGGGAATTCATGAGAGGGCTTCTGTGCTGCTTTAAGTGAGCAAATACAGCTGAATAATATGCATTTACCACAATACTGTGCCTGTTTGCCACCATAGCGTGGGCAAATCCCACTTGCAGGCAGGCTAGTGGAGTAAAGGCAGCTGATTACAGACAAGTCAGGAGATGTGCTGGGAGAGGGGTGCTCTGGGATAAATTTCCCCTTGTGTTAAGCACTGGAGATAGTACTGCTTCTTGGAGACAAAGGCTTTGTGGGAGATATTTTTTACAGACATCATGAAGGTTATGTGTGTTCATTTAAACAAAAGTAACAGCAGAGTCAGCTTTTCTTTCCTGAAAATGGCTCAGGTTCAGCAGGAGTCCACAAAAGAGTATAAATGTGTCTGTATTCAGGCAAAAGTCTGAAAAAACTTATTTTCTTGGAAGGCAAATAGAAAAGTTTTCAGACCCAGTCGCATAAACCCAAAATTGTCTCAGAAACAACAGTGTATAATGTCAATTTAAAAAAAAAATGCATTTCAATTCAAGACAATTGTTTTTGTTCGTTTCTGCAATATTGCTCACGGCATTATTTTGTTTTGCCACTGTACTGACATTCCTTAACTTTGGTCTCAGTTCCCTCCTTTGTAAAGACGACTCAGACACAAACTAGAAGGGAACAAGGTAGCACCTGCAGGGGGAATGCTGCCATTTGAAAACAAGGGCACTGGAGAGGCGGAGGGCAAAGAGAACAGGAAGGCAACAAGAAGAGACATGCAGGGTAGTGTTGTGTGAGATTGTCCAGCAGGGAAGAGACAGTGAATGTAAGACGTGACTTCTCACTGGAAGAGGATGAAAGACTGAACAAGAAAAGTAGAGTGTATAGTCTGAAACATCATGGCTTTGGCTTATTTTAAGGAACAGGTCCCTGTAAATTCTTCTTAAAAGTTCAAATTATGTGTCAGCTCTAGCCCAGGCAGCTCAAGTCTAGGCTGTGTGTACACAGAGAGGTCTATTTCAGGATGGGGTAGGAACCAGCAATAAATAGTTCCGGATCATAGTTCCGAAAAATCTGTGTCCAGTCTGTCTGTAATGATGAGGTTACAAAGGATGGGGCAAAAACTAAAACTCCATCTCAAAAATCTAAGACTTACTGTTACCTCTCCCTGTTCGAAACAGAGATGAGGCCAATCTTGCTGGCAAAATTCCCATTACCATTCCTAGGAACAGGCTTCCTCTGTTATTTCGTTAAAATTAATGACAAGCCATAAGAGACGTAGTTCAAAATTACATCTTAAGGGATTTTTTGCACCTTCATCTAGAAACTTTTGAAGTTCTCTCTTTTTTCAGTTAATTTCCCTGTTTTGACTTGGCCAGAAACCACCAAGATTAGCTTTTCACAGGGTACTTCAGCTGGAGGCTTGCCATTTGAGCTAAAATGCGGATCCGTGAAAAATTGAAGTGAATGAATAAAGGGAACTCAACCTTTGAGGGCCACCAAGCTGAATGGAACAAGGGAAGTGTGCGCTGTCAGCACTTCTCAATTGGAGCCCTCAGTCAGCATTGATGACTTTCCAATTAATGGCAGGAAAGATCAAGGAATAATCAGCTACCGTTTTCAAAATAAGCCTCAGCCGGATCAGTTGAAATAAGCTTTATGTAAAGTGAGCAAGTAGGCCCCAAATATCCTAGCAACAGCAATGGACTTTATTTGTGAAATGGTGCGTTTTTAAAAGTCCTGGCTGAGCTCTTACAACCCCTTCTCACAAGGTTAGCTTTTGTAAACTGCTGCAAAGCAGAAGACACAGCTAGCTATCTTCCCACAGCAGATGATTTTCACCCACAGTTAAGTGCAGGTGCAGACCTACTAATTATGTGGCTTTCAGTCTAAAAATGATAAAGATGCAGGCATAATTAGTTTTATCTGTAGTTTTGTATCCACTGAAGGTCACATAGTGCCTATGACTGAAACTCAGGTCATCCGCTGTTACATACAGCCATTTACCCCCACAAAAAGCCATGTCTGAAATTCATGCTACCCACTCTGCAAAATAAAGTGAAATGAAATGAGGAAGAAGTATGGGGCTATATCTATGAATATATCTATCTCAAACTTTATTGCAAAGTCTTGTTCCACAGAAATACATGTTTTTCTGAGAGGTAAAATACCACTTCAAATAAAGTCAAACATTCCAGTTTTGACCTTTCACTGTCAAAAGGGAGGAAGAACTACCACTCCTTTAAGTTTATTAACACAATTATTTGACTATGAGTAGTTGGTCAGGAGCCATTTGCAGCCAGGCTCACATTTTTATCTCAAAATCAGGAAGAGAGGTCTGTATTAAAATCACAATACTTCATCTTTCTGGACTCAAGAGTACAGGCTTGTGTAGCTGTGATCCTGCAGACAAATGGGGCAAAAACATTAGCATGCAAAATACTTGGCCTAAAACTTTACAGTTTATCTGAAAAAGGGCAATGACTTTTTTTTCACTCTATGAAAAGCAAAGAGCAGCTTTTCCCATCCCAGGGGTGGAAGTGGCCTTTCAGCCGTCCACCCGACGGGTAAACAAGAGCAGAGAGAAGGAAAGGATGCATTAGCAGGCAGAGTGTGCATGATTTATGTTTTGTTAAGCTCAATTAAGTCTCTGGCCAGAACTAGCTCATACCATGCCCATTCACATGGGCATAGACCTCACTATTTACTCTTCATTTCAATGAAAATTAAATGCTTACTTTACCAGAATACACATCTTAAATAAAAAGATTTTCCGTTGTAGCCTTTGGAAAAGCAGTGGCGGAAACAGTAGTGGTGTGCAAAACGTGACTGGGGAGCTGTGGCCTCTGTCAGCACACAAATCAGTTTATTCTTCCTTATTTACTTGTGTGTGGACTGTAGCAAAATGAAGTTTGGTCTGCTGAAAAAGGGTCTATTGACATCTTTTTCCTGTGTGAGTTCAAGTTACGTACTAGAGTGGGGAAGGGTGCTTTCATCTACAGTTTGGATTATTAGTTTTACATTTTTCCCGTTTTCCTCCGCTCTGCTGTAGCTAGAATGTCAGCAGGCAAAAATTATTTGTTTTCAGTGTCATCCACAGCCTGGTTCTCTGCTATGTTAAGCCTATTGAAAGATAAACCTCAAGATCAAAGCAAATTTCCGTTCCCATGGTTTATTTCATGTAGACGTTGGAAGGATGTGGGCACTATGTGCTAAAGATTTACTCCTACTGAGTCTTCTGTTGTTTATCCATTTCAGTTGCTCCATCTGTCAGACCATCTGCCTCCCAGTGACCCCATTTCTTTCCCCCACCCCCATTTGTATTACAGGTCCATACGTTTCGAGGTCCGCACTGGTGTGAATACTGCGCCAACTTCATGTGGGGTCTCATCGCTCAGGGAGTGAGGTGTTCAGGTAGCACTTCAACGTTTTCTGTCATTCTCTTGAAATGCTCAGGCATCTGTCCCACCCCAGCCTGTACTCCCTGCAGGAGTGGAGGGCTGAGATTTCTTTAAAGAACAAAGCAGGAAATCCTCCCGTGGAAGTTAGAGCATTTTCATTTGCCTGATTAGCTGGTTTAGAAATGAAGCCATCAGCCCTTGGTTGCTGAGTGACATCCTCTAGTAGTACCTTGGTCCTGCCTGTGTCTGTTCCTGTGCCTGCTGTATACATTCGAACTTGTTCTTTATGATTAAGTTATCCCTGATATTTTTATGTCTTAAGAAGCAAGCACTGGAAATGGCAAAGCCAGCCAGCAACCAGGCTTCATAACTCCTCTTTTTGCTACCAATTGCTGAGAAGTGCCCTTGTTTGCAAAAAAAGACTGCCACCTGTTTCCCATAAAAATACCATGCATTGCTGCAAGCCTGAAGTATCCCACCTCAAGATAAAAACAAAAAATATGACCTTCATTTTGGATTAGTTTTCTGTTGCCTCTATTGGTATTTTAATAGTGCCTTAATTATTTTAAATTTGTTTGTTCTTTTGTGGAAAAAAAATTATCCTGGAAAAACGCAATAATCATCACATCACGTGCTTTTGGATTCAGCAAGTGGATTAGTATTTGGTGCATTACAAATGGATTTTCACAACTTCTTTCTTCAGATGTGCAATCTCTTCCAAAAACTGTTTGTCTTACTTCTCCCTGCCCTGACCTCCAGGCATTCCTGATCTCAGACTGGCACCAAACACATCCAACCGTGATGTCTGCCTTCCATAGATAGAGGAGGTGGTTGTTACCTAAAATTATTTTGGACCACAGTTTGAAGGATCAAAATACCTTTCACAAATGCACAGTTTTAATAAGTGCAGTCTCAGCTTCTGCTACATCTTGTCTGTCTGTAGGTGAATAGTGGTAACACGAAGAATATGAGAAGGACATTAAAAAAGAGGAATAGTAGTTTGCTTTTCAAGCTATTTGATCTTAAACAAGAGTGTGCAAAACCTGACCTCACTAATGCATAGCACTGTATTTGTTCACATACATAAAATATTAAACTTATGAAAAGGCATATTTATTTAGTATGAAACATAATACTCTCTCATACAATTACCAACATTTAACTCTAAGGAGACAGATGCATTTAAATTTAACTTCACATGCTTGGAGAGCAGCACTGAACACAATGCAGGCAGGATCCTAACTGCAGCTTCTCACATTTGTTTAGATTTCACAGAGCAATAATGTATTATGCAGTAATAATACATTACTGCATTACACAAAAACCTACCCAGTTCCATTAAATGTTTAGGTGTGCTTATGATTTTGTTTGATTAATATTTTATAGAGTATAATATTGAAACACGCTGCAAGTGATAGTCCTGTTTACATTTGTAATAGCTCAATGTTAAATTGTCTCAAAGGGTGCCATCAGTGATGGGCATGCCTGGGAAGGCATTAAAACAGGAATCAGAGTTATGTAAGATAATGCAACTCACGGTGGTGGTGTTTGCTTTACTGAAGCTTATACATTCATTTGGCTGAATACTTGAATCTGTTAGAAAAATTCAATTTGTGGAGGTGAAGCAGTGATGGTCTAACAGAAACCCACCTGTGCAACTGAGAGTAGTATTTGGCTCTGGAGTAAGACACCAAGAACTATTTGTAAAACTAATCACTTTTTTACATCATGCCTTTCACAGCATTTTATGTGCCTAAGCTGACCTACAGACTAAACCACAGGGGACACTTTAGTCACCAGTGAAGTGATGAGCCAGGGATGGGGAGTCTGCTGATGTGGCAGAGCGAGCCAAAACATGACACAGCAGGAATGTGGAAGGGGGAGTGAGGCATGCTGGCTCACAGCACTGTCCCAGTTGGAGTGCTCAGGTGAATCTTAGGTTCTTTGACTGTGACCAGTGCTAATCCACAAGACAGTCATTACTGTGCCAATTTTATTTAAGGCTAATCTAAAATACCCAGAAGTTAAGTCTCACGTGTTTAAATGCAACACCTTGAGCTGTGTGTCCAGTAATGAACCAATCCAGGCTCCACCAGCAGTCACCTACAGCTCAGAGGAGTGCAGGGGACATCCAGAGTATTTATACCCTTTTAACAACCCTGCTGGAGTTTACTTTTCCCATCATGAGATTTTTACACATTTTCATGCTCGTCTTTCTCATCTCCATGCTATTCTATCTTTCCTGACTGATGGGGAAATTGTGCCCCTTGCTTGATGGGGACCAGGAAAATAAATTGTTAGACAAGACCTATCAGCATTAGAATTAATTAATTAATGAATTAACCTGGCTAACTCTGCTTGCAGACTGTGGGTTGAACGTACACAAGCAGTGCTCCAAATACGTGCCCAACGACTGCCAGCCAGACCTGAAGCGGATAAAGCGAGTCTACTGCTGCGACCTCACCACGCTCGTGAAGGCCCACAACACCCAGAGGCCCATGGTGGTGGATTCCTGCATTCGGGAGATCGAAGCAAGAGGTTTGTGTGCTTAGGAGAGCAGCAGACACAGCGAAATGAGGATGACTTGAATTACGTGCTGAGCTAGAACAGGGTGCTGTGCTCAGGCACACTGAGGACAGGATGAGAAAAGGGGTTTTTTAGTGTAGGTGATACATTGCTTTGCATTAGCTAGTAAAATTAAATCGTGGCATTTCTTAATGCAATTTCCTGAAATGCTTTTTGAAAACATGTCAAAACATGTATTACGTTACACTTCTGAAAGGGGTGAACTTTAAAGTGAACTTTTAAGTTCATGTTTATGTGTCTTTTTTCATTACTTTATTTTAACATACCTAGGGACACATCCAATTTCAGAGTAATCAGTTTAAATCAAATCCATTATTAATAACCTTTACAGACATTGTGGGTAGGAGAACACAAGTGACTGGAAGTGACTCAGACAAGTGAGGTCAGGGGCTGTGATGTTTTGTGGTAGGACACAAACTGCACAGGGTTTCTCGTGGTGCTCGGTTGCCGACTGATGGATCCCATGGCACAGGCAGCATGTCACCGCCAAAGCTCAAGCTTGTGACAGGTTTTTGGTAAACAGATGTCTGCCAGATTGAAGGAAAACCATATCCCCTTCAATAATCATGTATCCCCTCCGTAATAATCAAGTATTTTTCCTTTGGATAGCAGATGTGCATGTTGTGCTGCCCAATAAGCCAAATTTCCCTGTTAGTCACAGCTTCAGCACAGGAATGTAATAATGTTGAATTCATGGCATCCCAGTAATCTGCATAGCAACACACTGATACTAGCCATAGGGATTTCAAACCCACGCATCATCTACTGAATTGAATCAAAGACTTACTGGTAAATCCCCTGCACTGCTCCGTAAAGCTCTACCAGGATTATATCATCATTGCAGGGACAAATGGAAAGAATAGTATGGACTAAGACAGAAGAGCTTTACTCTGATGATATAGCAGGAAGCTACATTGCATTTGAGGTCTAATCACTTACTTGTACATTTATTGATTGAGATAAAATCTGCTGCCTGCTCTCCGGTTTTTCAACATCTTTATATTTCTTTCCTTAATTGCCATAGAACTATGAAAGATTCTGATTTCGTTCTTAAGAAAACAAAGACTATTGAACTCATAAGTAGGTTAGCACAGTGCATGGTTACAATAAGGGATTTTAGGATTGAAATAAATAACGTGTGTGTAACTTGGCCTGCTCTGTTGAGCTGCCCTGCATTTCATGTTGGTGTGGAGCAACAGGGGGAAAGTTGTGTAGGTGAGCAGATCTCTTGTGGTGAAAGAACTATAGAAGGGATGTACTGATGTGGAGAAGAACTATATCCATCACATCTATCAGCTGTGTAAAAGTAAAAGCTGACAGCAAAACAGGAAAGAATTGTGCTCATAGGGAAAGGCAGCCTTTTACTTGCATTGCTATTTATTATTAGGCAACTAGTAAAAGGAAGGGAGACCTCTAAAGCTTTATTAATTATAGCCAAATCCAGGAAAATCTCCTACATAAAATGAATAAATCATAGTAACATCACATGCCTCACCATTAGCAAATTGCAGTATTTTCCTCTAACATAATCAAATCAACCATGTACCTAAAAAAATCAGAAAGTATAAATTCTAGAATGCTTTAATCCTCTAAAAAAAACAGTTTAACATCATCTTGATCTTTCCTTAACTGCTCCAGAGTTTCACATTACAGATGACATTTTGCTGTGCTTAGTAGGTCTGTTGTTCTTGCTTTATTGTTCTTAAGCCTAAATATCTGTTGGTTACTGAAGCTAAGTTAACAAGAACTTTTTGTTTCAGGTTTAAAGTCCGAGGGCCTCTATAGAGTTTCAGGCTTCACTGAGCACATTGAAGATGTGAAAATGGCCTTTGATCGAGGTACACCATTTTTTAATCTTGTACAGTTTTAATCTAAGCTTTCAGTTCTAGGACATTTCAGATCTTTTGTGGTTTATGTATGTACCACGGTGATGAAACTGACATATAAGCAGAAGTACAGAAAGTAACCTGTCTTTTCTGAGTTTAAAGTGATCCGTAGTCCTTTTCATAAGAAGAAATCGTGTTTCATAGTTGGAAGGAATAATTAAACACTAAGTATTGATGTGTAGAAGCCTAAGTGGGGAACTGGATGATTGCTCAACACAGCAGCTCAGCCTAGGCTCCTAGTTCAAGTGTGAGCCTAGATGGTACCAGGGGAAAGTTGTTAGTCCTGTATTTAATAGACTCTGTGCTTTACAATACAATGATCTATTCATGAGTTTAAGGACCAGGAACTCCAACTGGGAAGTCCTTCTGCATGTAGCCCTGTAGAAAGCACTGTACCACTGTGCATGTGATTGCATCTGCACCACAGATGAGAGGGGCATTGAGGAGATTGGTTGTACAGCATATTGAAAAACTGACAACTAAAACACTGCCTGATTACCATCCTCGTAGCCCTTCTGAATTGATTGAGCTGATTGTGTTGGTTCTGGTTGTGCACACAGTCTTTGCACACAGGACTAACTTTAAGTGTGTATGTAAGTGAGCACAGGGTAGGGCCTCCATCAGTAGAAAACATTTGCAAGTACATTTGAGAAGTTACATGAATATTCTCCTTTTCCATAAATAGTGATTTCCTTCCTACTTAATTTTTTCAGGTATTGCCTCTGCCGTTTTAGGGAATAGGGTCAGACACAGCCCTGTGATCACAAGTCCATGGGTATGAGGCAGGTCCAGGTCAGGCCAGAAAGTCAGCCTGGGGGGTCAGGGTAGTGACCAGAAGGGTGGATGGCCCTAGAACCTGCATGGTGCAGCTGGAGACAGCAATGATGTCACTCAGGCAGGGACTGAGGGCCCTGGGGACCCATGGGCAGGAGGTGTGGGGGCTCCAGGGCAGGCTGCACAGGCCAGCAAGGTCTGTGGGTGGCACATCTTACACTTGCTGTGCCTGAACACTTCCTGTTTGGGGGCAGTTTGTCATGCAGACATCTCCATAAAGACAGTCCAGCTAGGAATTTCCAAATTGATTGTTTTCATGCTGAAATATCCTTTAAAAAATAATGCATATTTTAAAATATGTTGGATACTGCGGTTGTGACCATACGCATATACAACATAGGTCAGCCATTCTTTGGGCCAGAGAGATGCACAGTGATACGAGTGCTATCATGGCAAAGTAGTGTTGCAGATGTGCCACGTGAAGCAATGCTACTGGGAGGATCACTGTCCTCACAGGTCCCATTCTGCTCCCTGCAGGTAGATCTGGCCTGGCAAACCCTTTTGTTCTGTGTCTTAATTCTCCTCTAAGTGTAACAATCTGGATGAAACCCAGAAGGAGAAGCACAGGTTGTAGAGGGAGGAGTTGGAAGAAAGCAGATTTAAATTTATGTCTGAGCATGACTTCAACACTGCTGGAGCTGTAGTTCCTTTGCAAATGCTTTGAACCACTGGAGCCACTTCAGTTTATTGCCTATTTATTAAGTATACTCCCAACATAACTGATGGTAATACACACTTGGATTACACCCACGGCGAGGAGAAAAGCGTGATTTACAAAGGCAGCAGCACCTAGAAACAGAAAGAGGAAGGTGACTAGCAGTAATGGATTTCCAAAGAAAAAAAGCATGGATAAACATGAAAGCAGAGAAAGCAAGATCGGAGTTTGTGTACAAAGGCTGTGGGGAAGACCACTGGGCAGAAATTGACAAAAATCTGTGTCTTCATTTTTTTTAACAGTTTCATGAGGGGAAAGGGCTAAGAAAGGAAAGAGAGAGTGTTGCCATGAATAAAAATGCATGAATAAAAGCAGGAGAATAAAGAACATAATCGTGTTATGGACTAGAGGACTAGAGTATTGCTGAGACCAGAAGCTGACAACTTTCAGAACTTTCCAGTTTTGAAAATGTTTTCTCTCTTAACTGGGGAGGAAAAGCAGGAGGAGTTGAGAGTTTTTGCAGGAAAGGATTTAAAGAAAAACAAAATAGTTTTTTTGTTCTGACCTGTGGGCTGTGCAGCTTAAAGGTGGTTGTCAGCTGGCAGAAGTTTGTATTGGCAAGACACTTCCAACCTGTCAGCTCAGGGCTTGCTTCCCTGTCAGATCCTTACAGAGGCAGGGATGCCACCCTCTCTTTTGCATCCCAGCCCCACAGGTAGGAACACACTGCTTTCCTCTTGCCCTGTTAACTCTTCCTAGTACTAGAAGCCAGAGCAGCATGGAGTGAACTATGCCAAGAGTGAGGAATATCCCAGTTCTCTGTCCCAGGTGAAAGAGCTGGGAGAGAAAGGAGCTGAGTGCCAGGTGGCAGGTCTTGTCTTCAACACCACCTGCAAGTTTTCTGTTCAAATTATATTTTCTGCCCAGAAAGTGAAGTTTGTGAGGGTTTTACAGAATTCATATTTCCACATTCACTACAGGAAATTAACTTTTTTGTTAAAAAAATTAAATTACAGGAAATTAACTTTTTCGGGGGAAGATAGTCAAAGGAGATGCTGAGAGCAGGGGTATGAACCAGAGAAGAGAACTCTTTAATCTAATTGATGGTCTTGGCACACTACTGGAGGATGTACACTGGTCAGGAATAAATTTCGTCTAACAATTTAAAGGCCATTTTTTAACCATCTGAAAGCAAGGCTTTGAAACAACCTTCTAGTAAGAGCAGGAATAAAAAACATTAGCTAGTTTTATGAATGGAAGTTGCACATTTATGAGAAGGTGCCTGCAGTAGCAGAACACTGCACTTCAGCATTCCAGAGGTCCCTCCCGGCCCACCATTTCTGAGTCAGTCCCCAGCACCTGGCTAAAACGCCAGGACACTTTTGCATCTCCAGAAATACAGCGTTTAATAAAAGGGTTTGAAAATAGACAGGCAAGGAGTCCTCCCATTTTAATGCACAGGATGCATCCTTCAAATAATGCCATCAAGTGTTCTGGTTCCCAAGCTCTTCATCAAGCCACAGGGGCCAGAAGACAGTAGGATACAGGGAGGAGGCGTGGGAGCTGACTTGGCCATGGGGGACCTCTCCTGCTGCTGTCATGTGCAGCTGAAGGGGTGCAATGAAGAGAAGCCAGACCTCCCTCTGACTAATTCTTGACAAGGAGACAGTCACTTGGTGCTTCCAAAGAATTACAGCAGGAAGAGAAAAAAGTTACCATGTCGGGAAGAGAATAGCATCCCACATAATATTAGTTGGGCCCAATGAAGCTGTGATAGTTGGTTTTAAAAAAGGGTGAAGTTGGTCCTCATCTGATTTAAACTTCCTTCCAAAGCCAAAGCAGTGTAAATACCCCTACTGTAAATTAGCATTAGGCTCTCTGAGGCACTGACAATGTTCCATTTTAGTGATTTTTGTAATGAGAAGAAGGGGAATAATGTGGATTTATTTAATCTGGTGAATGTTGGTGCTGTAGAATGACAGTTGCTCTCTGTCAGCATTGTTGAGCTGTGGCGTTGTGGCATCCAGAGAACACTCATTGTGCGTTTTATCCACAGAGCTGCCATTGTCACCACCGCGTTCTGTCCCCCCACTTGTTTGTACGGCTGGCTGGTACAATACACTTGCTAAAAATATTATGCTGTTAAATATTACATGAGTACTTAGAGGCCTCCTAATTCCTACTCACTCTTTTGCCAGTGTAGTTGAAAACCTGGCAAATGCCAAATCCAAGAAAAAGCAAAAAGAAGCATGTTAGCATGGTAAAGGTTGTGCAATAAAACCTAAACATTTAAGAGAAAGGAACTTAAATAAAATCTAATTCAGTATTCAGAGGGTGTGGGTGAGGCTTTAAGAGTGTAATACTCTATTTCATTCTCTAATGAACTACTTATAAATTTCTATGGCATCCAAAGTCAGCTGAAACCTTTAAGGAAAAGAATGAAAACTTTATTTGTCTTGAGATATTTAAATTTCAACATAACGCAACAAAATACATTTAGAGTCAAACTAACAAAGAAAGAGAAATTAGAAGTTTTGGGTAGGATTAGGTTTGTAAAGCTGAAACTGACTACGTCTTTTTAATCCAAAATATTAAAAAAAAATACTATATTAACATATGGACTCTGCAATGATACTGAAAATACCAACTACAATCTGACAAAAGTTCCTGTATTGAAGAGTGAAAAAAATTATTGTGGCAATGCAGAAGGTACCATGTAAACCACATGTAGTTCATACATGCATATATACACCAACCCCTACATATCTGCTGCAGAAATGTGCAGGGTATATTACAAGAGATGTATTGTTGGGCTCACTTTAAAATAAACTTCTGTGCATTTCCAATGGATGTGTATTTGTCTCTGAAGGGAAGAATAAAATCTTTGACTCAGGAATTCATAATTTTTCCTACAGTAAGCAAATATGTAACTAAGAGGTATGTTTGAAGTATGTTGTAGTTTGAAGTACCTCAAGCTGAAGTGCCCCTTTAAGGAAGCTTGCTGGGCTGCTTTGTAAAAGCACTAAATAAATAACACTTCCATTTAGTGTCCTGGTGACCTGGATAATAGATGTAAGCTTGTGCTTTGCTATATCTGTTCTGAGGCAGCTGCTGGCTCCTTGGAGGTATCTGTTTTCAGTGGAGCATTCTGAGTGCTCAGTGTCCATCAATTAAACAGAGCTCTCCACACAAAGCTTTACAAAACTAATGCTACCGTGCCTGGAATGTGTGGATTAAACAAAAGATTGGGGCAGTGTAAACATCCTCCTAGGGCTTATTGATGCTGTATTAAATTAAATGCTGATGGATGTATTCAGACTGCTCAGCTGCATCAAGAAAGGCTGTTTGTTTTAAACACTTAAGCATATAATCTCCTCTTGATGAGAACATGTAGTGCTATTAGTCTTAATAAGAATTATGTGCATACATTGGACAGGACGTATCCCTGCAAGATTAATGCCATAGGTTTGTATAAAATGTCTGCAATCAATATAAACTCTTTTACTGTGCTGTGAAAGCCTTTATCTCCATCTTGGATGCCATGTATCAAGCATTCCCACTCATCTGTCTGTATCAGGGCATGTCCACAAGCACTGTTACTGTGAGACAGGCAAGGCAATGGCTTTACAACATGTCAGCACCTTGGTGGTAACAGCCCAAGCTGGTGCCTGCACCTCCTGGCAGACACAGAAAACCCCTCTCTGCTGTTCAAGCAGGCAGAGCCTTGCACTGCCCCACTCATCATATGGTCCTCACCTGCATCATCTGCCCTGAGGGAAGCGTAGTATCTTCAGCTGAATGGTGGGAAAGAGGGACTACGGGTTATAACTGCTCTGCAAGAAGCCTGAGGTAAAACTGGGGGTTAAATCCAGACAGCCACACCCCCTACTTGGCCAGTGTCCTACCCATCTATCTACTGGAAGACCACCAAGACAGACAGGTCCCAGGAAGGGAGGGCTTCCTGGCAGAATTTCTTGCTCTGGAGAAAAATGTGGGTATGAGGGTACTAGGTAGTACAGAACAGATGCAGTCATTTGAACTTGAAAAATAGTAGTGATCCTGCCTCACTGCTAGTTCTTGTAATTTCACTCATTGCAAGCCAGGACTTCCCAGCAACACCTGTAAACTTTAAGGTCATGTGTTTGAAAGTGCTCTGTAATAGAGTTCTGACTAACCGTGTTATAATGTGGCAAACAAAAGGTATGCCTTTTTAGATGCATAATTCATCTGTTTAGCATTTCATCCATTACAAGTATCCATATTAATTTAAAAAATTGTGATGCACATTTCAGAATAAATTGTATAGCTAAATGCCTTAGCATGCCTATTTAAATTCAGATCTTTGCTATAAATAAGTCAAATATTAAGTCATTAGAAGACACCAGAAAATAAGGCAGCTTTCTTTCCAGCTAATCACTATAGATCCGTTGGTACAAGATGTACAAGATTTGAATGTCTCTTGATTTTTCCTACTGGTCTCCTAAGGGTCATTGGAAATTTATGTTATTTCTCTATGCCTCTGTTTCCCCAAGTGGACATGAAAAAAATGGTTCATACTCCTATGCACCAATCTGCAGACGGAAAATATGACATCAGAACAAGTTATTAATAGCTTAGTTTCAGTGAATAAATGGGCTAAATGCAATAAATATATTATTAACATGGTTTTTCATCCAACATTAAAACAGTATGTTTGAGATGGTACACTGCAGATATGGATGCTGTAATCACCAGCCCCTCCAAAAGATGTAAGCAAAGAAATTGTTCACTAAAACATAAAGAAACTACCATTCCTCACTGATACACTGTAAAGTTGATAGCAATACATTCTCATTTAAGCCTTCCAAATGCTTTCAGGTTGTTTTTTCTTGTCAAGTTGCACACAATAAATCTGACTTAGAAGTCTAGCCTTGCTTGAGTCAAAATTAGGGTGGTTTTAAATAGATTTCTTCCTCCTTTTCTAGATGGTGACAAGGCTGATATTTCTGCCAGTATTTATCCAGACATAAACATCATTGCTGGAGCACTGAAGCTATACTTCAGAGACTTACCAATTCCCGTGATCACCTATGACACCTATTCCAAGTTCATAGAGGCAGCAAGTAAGTATTGCATAGTCATTTGTACCAATCTTTATTTACATTCTCCATCCGTAAAGCTGTCCACGTTAAAGGAAAGGACAGAAAAAAAACTGGAAAAAACACAGGTGCTGTGTCTTCATTCCTTGTCTTCCATGTCCTTCATTCACATGAAACTTTTGCCTGGTTGTTCATCAGAAGGGGTGTATCATGCAGGTCAAAAAAATAAAAGTAAATACATGGTATCAAAATAACCGACTAGCATCAGAAAATGTGGTTTCCCTGTCTTTTTGTATGTCAAGATAAAAAAATAGCGTAAATCCTGCTCAGATTTTTAGAGGGATTGCCAAACAGTTTTAAATGAGCACTGATGTTCAGTATATGTAGGTATCATTGATACCTACATATTTAAATACATTGAGAAATCTTGAAGTAATTCCATGCCATTTCAATCTCTAGCTAAACTTACATATTCAAGCATAGTCTTTCAAAGTCATATATCCACACTCCCATCCAGTTCTGAAGGCTAATGGAAGTAATCTTTTGTGATATTTTAAAGGAACAGTTCTGGGCAGAGTAATATAATGAAGCACTTAACAAAGCTCGGGTACTGTACCTATACAGACCTGTAGATAGAGCTACAGACCATGGAGATAACTCCTGGGTGGTCTTTGTTTCTGATTTCTTTTTAAAGCTCTTTTTTTTTTTTGAGGATGCAGAAGTTGCTGATAAGCGACACATTTATGAGTGCAATATTTATCCCTCCAAGCACAGTCAATGGCTTGTAAATGATTCCATAATAATAAGTTATCTTCCTGATTTATTGCTGTGTACACATGGAAAGCCCTATTAACATTAATCCTGTTTGGTGTTTTTACAGAAATCTCCAATCCTGATGAACGACTAGAAGCAATACATGAAGTGTTGATGTTACTCCCTGCTGCTCACTACGAGACACTTAGATACCTAATGATTCATCTCAAAAAGTGAGTTAATTGACATGCAGGGTAATTCTCGAAGAGCTTAACAATTTTCTGCTTTGGAAGAGAAATATTACAGAAAGTACTAATAAAGCTTCCATTAGGGCACTGCCACTAAACCAATAATGTTACAGATAAGCAGACAAGCTGTTTGTATAAGTGCATATAAGCTGTGCACTCATATAGCATAGATCCTTTTGCTGCCATATTATTGCAAGCCTTTCAAGAGTTAATTGACATTTGTCACGCTTCTCTGAGGCAGATAATATCTGCAAAATACTGAACGGTGGGTACTTCAGAGATGTGCTAAATGTGCTGCTGTGAGGCACTTGACCATGCTTTGCTTCTGCCTCCCCTTACCTCCTGTTTTGTCTTCTTGAACAATAACCCCAAAAGGAAAGAGCTGTCTCGTGTGAGTTGTTCGCTCACATCACAGTAAACCAAGAATCAAGCAGGGCCTATTTTTATCTGACTAGTAAAAGCAATACAGGTCCCAGTTATGTCTCTTGGTTTTAAACATGTTCTGCCTCATTCGCCTTCCAAAGCTTCTTTAGGCATGCATAACACATACATGAGTGGCTTCATAAAGCTTCATAAGGCCCACAAAATTTTCAAAGCTGCCAAAATTTAATTTTTGTAAGTTACTTAGGAGCTTACTGCCAAGTTTTCCAAGTTTTCAGCTAGGCACCTAGGAAAATTAAGGACTGCTCCAGAGAGGATGCCTAACTTCCACTCATTTCAAGCAAAACTGTTTTTCAAAACCGTGCTAACTCTACTTTGCTGCTTTGGGTATTAACATGCCTCAAGAGGTCTTCTTTGTAAGTATTTAAAAACTGAAGCTGAGTACAGACTGGTGCTGTCCTCTCAAAGCAGGCCTTCATTTATGGATATCTTGCCCAAGATTTTCCTTGTCTCTGGTTAAACTTTGCTACTTGGAAACAACAGAAAAGGGGATAAGGGAGGAATAAAGCTACTGGTGTTTTATTCAGAAAATCCTGGATCTCTTCTTAGTTGTCCCACTACTTGCAACACACTTGTAAATGTGGAGTACTTTCTGGGTTTCATCTGCACCGTTCTGCACTATTAATGCCAGCCTAAAAAGAAAAAAACCTCAGTTCATATAAAGCTGCTCAAAGAACTTGTGTGAAGTGCATTTCATGCTCTACCAGGTTCTCATTATGCAGAGAATTTCCCTCATTTTCAATCAGCTCAGGTCATCACAACTGAGTAATTTTTCCCCTTGATGAGACATTACCTGGGCATGCAGGAGCTTCTTTGGACTCTGCAGAAATGAGATGTGCAAATATCCACCCTTGTCAGTACATATGCATGGACAACTGATGGTGACTCATGTTGGCTTTTAAGAGGGCCTGTGGAAACTGTAGACAAGTGACCTGCACACAGAATCAGTACTTTCATGTCCTGGTAGCAAATTTTTAATAGACATGTATGGACATGTATGGCCTTTCTTCTTCTCATGAACTGCAGTCCAGGCTTTGGTTCAGCCGTTGAGCTGAATGGCTGATGAGGCAAAAAGAGTCCAAGGTGCTGATTAAGCTTTCTCTTTCAATATTTGCAAATCATGCAATGAGTTTCCTCTCCAATCCCAAATCGTAGCTTTTGGTGCCTGCATGGAAATCAAATGCATGTCAGTTCCTATGGAGAATCTGTTGGAGAGATCTGAATGTGAAAGACGAAAGAATCATTAAGGTTCAGACTATGCTGTTCTGTAGATTAAACACAGAGTTCCAACCTTAGCCTCCTAGGACTCTTCCTGCATGGATAAAACCTGGACCAGTATAAGGGAGTCTATGTAAAGACTGCAGGGTCACAGCCTTTACCCCACTGCTGTTTCTCAGTCAAAAAGAAACTGCAGAGTTGTTGTTAAAAGTACAGGAAAATCCAGCAGAGGACAACGTCAGCAATGAAAAAATGAGTTTGTCAGTCACTTGATTACTTTTCTGATAACTTTTTGCTCAAAATTGAAGGAAATTCAATAGCATGAGCAGTCCCCCCTGTGGTGACATACATACAACTCTATCCTACACTGACATTGCAGTCAAGCTCTGAATATTCTGTGTTCACCCCAGCTGTGCAGCAAACCCCACACTCCTGAACAGAGGTGCTAGTAAGATCTATGTCACTTTGCACAGCTGTTGAACATCTGTGCTGCATCCATCCACAGAGGGAAAGCAGAGTGTCAGACATATACTTGCACAGAGGTGGCTTCAGCTTTGCAGCCTTAGTTTGTCTTTGCTCCTTGCAAAGCACAGCTAATATATCTGTGCTAGAAGATGAGGATGTATCTGTGAGTAGGGGCGCTAATGGACTTCCATCCCGAAAGCAAAGAGGAACAGCATTTTCCTGTGACACAGGCATTCTTTGCAGAGAGACGACAGTAGAAGCAAAACCGAGTCATATGAGTACCTTGCAGACAAGGGAAGACCAAACTACTTGTGCTTTCAGCCGCTTTGTGCTCCCGTGATGGCGTGAGTGAATCCACTCACAATGCCCAGCTGGGAGTTGCCATGGCTAGGGAAGGTCTCAGCTGCTGCCAGGAGAGCTGTGTCCAAAACCAGATGTGCTTCACCCTGGCAGAGAAGTTGAGTTAAGGAGATGTGAAACATCATCCAGGCTGTACTTATCACAGCAAATGTCTAGTCCATGACTGATCAAGGACCATGACCGATCAAGGGACTGTGGCTGTCCCACACTGCAGTGCAAGAGCACTCTCAGGACTGAACTCAATATGCCACTCAAATGGGACAACACTGATGTGATCCAGCACTGTTACCTGGAGGGAAACCTTGAGCACACCTTGCATTTTCCAGCAGGCCTGACTGATTTTCCAGTCAGGCCTGACTTCTCTGCAGCTTGGCCAATCCTTGGTGGTCTTCGTTTGCTCCAGCCACAAGCAGTCCATCTATTCTTGTATGTACATTATATGATGTATGTCAGCAAACAGAACAGCCTGGGCTCTTCCCTGAAGTGCCTCTGTTCCCTGTCACGGACAGATGGCATTTAAAGCAGCCTGATTTAAGCAAGCCACCTTTCCAGGCAGGTGGAGGATTCAGCCTACTCCTAAAGTGTAACAAGTAGTCGGAATCACTCAGCTGCTGGTTGGCCTGAGGCAGTTGGCAAGGCAGGACATCCGTGTGAGGGGGTGGGTTCCTACAGGCTGGAAGCATGTCTGGGGAGCATCGGTAGTCTAAGGAAAATCCATGCCTGTATTTGTGGAGCACACCCACACCCCCAGTGTGATACACATCAAGCACAACCTGCCAGAGAACTGCAGTCACTGTAGCATAGAGGACTGTTCCATACATCATCTTTTAAATCATGATTATGCTTTTAAAGAAGCAATTGCCACTAATTCTTACACCCTAACAGACAGTCACATGGAAAAATCGCTGAAGAGGCGCATGAGAGGTATTTAAAGGCACTAAAAATCACAGCCCCACCGTAGCTGCATTGTAGTTGTTGTGGAAACAGTTATTGTATCGAGATAAAGTAAAAGTTGTTACTGAAAAATGTCGCTACATACCAGTGCTTGATGCGAAGCAAGACTACAGACAAAGATGCAGATATTCTTTTTTTCTGGGAAGTAAGCAACTAATTACTTTCTTTTTTTTTCTATTTTAGGGTTACCTTGCATGAAAAGGAGAATTTTATGAATGCTGAAAACCTGGGAATAGTGTTTGGACCTACTTTAATGAGACCTCCAGAGGACAGTACCCTTGCTACACTGAATGACATGCGGTACCAGAAGTTAATTGTGCAGATATTAATAGAAAATGAAGATGTTCTCTTCTAGTCAGAGAGGCATATCTTCAAAGCCATTTGTTTTAAGATAATTAGTCTGAAGGAAAAACAACATTTCTTTAAATTTTTTTAAACAGAAAGGAAGAGTTCCTTGACTGCACTTCAATTTCTGCAAAGTTGCAGATGGATGCCAAAATGTTTAGGGAAAGCCTATGTCTCATAGACATATGCCTCTTTGTAGAAGGGAAAAAGAAGGTCAGAAAAAATCCTCTTACCTTGTATCTTTTGCCTTGCCTCAGATGTATATTTGTTTTGAGAAGTTTCAAACAATTTTATTGTTAACTTATTAAGAAACACAAAACGTATTTTAATATGGCTAGAGAAGCAAAAAGGTACTTAATCAGTGTTACTTGTATACGCCTATACATTTCCTTCTTCATGAGACATAATTATATATGTCAATTGTGAAACAGAACCTATATTATAAAGATATTTTTACTTTACCTAGCTGAAAGAATGGCATTTTATTTTAGGAAACTATAAATCAATGCGGTGCATTGATTATTTTCACGTAATTCTTTCCTGCATTTTTGCTATGATATATTGAAAACAATTGCCACTAATGCAGTATTATCCTGACATACCTCTTCCACTGCAAGTGTTTTAAAGGAGAATACCTTTCTTGTGCATATTTCAGCTTTCCTTAGGTTTCTTTGCATTTAGGCACTAGCATCCTAGGATTGTACACTTTTAGCCATTTACTATTTCCCAAAAAATATAGTATTTTCTCTCTTTTTTTTTTTTCTCCCATGTAAAATACGGTCTTGAGAATTTTTCAAAAGTCCTGGTGGTAGTATCAGTTTCACATGCCAGATTTTTCTTGGATTACAGTAATATATGAGTTACGTGATGCTGGGACACTGGATATTTTCTGGCCTTGTTGAAAGTCAGCACTTTTTTGGGTGAATGATGAAGGATTTGGTTTTTCTGTAAAATTGAGTTATGTTTTGTCATGTTTCTCTATTTATAAATGTACAGTAAATCTGCTAAAATTGTAGGTATTTATCTTGAATGTGTTTTCTGATGGTTTGTTAAAAAAAAAAAAGAAAGAAAGAAAGAATGTGTAGGACATGTGGGAGCTGGTAAATTTAATTATTACCAAATTTTAATATTTTTCTCCCCTCACAAACATTGACCTACAGAGTTCATAGTCTAACTGCAACTTATTCCTAATGTTAAAACTGTTTCTCAGCATGATGTGTTTCTGCAAGCATAGAAAATCAACATACTTTACTACCAAACTCAATTTTCAGTACAAAAAAAATTCTAATACTCCCTCATCTTGATCATTTGTATCATATGCGTGGTAACTCCGTGATGCTGTTTCCTGAATTATTTCAGGGAGCACATGTTTCTATTCAAATTGAAAAATATGTGTAACTATGATAATGAAGAGAGGTAGAGTATGACTGTAAATTTGTCGTCTTCTAGAGAAATAACTAAGGGCTAGATAGATTAACCCAGATTGCAGAGCAAGTGCTAAATAGTCTGAGTTCCCACTACTTCCATAGATCCTCCTGCCTTGTACAGGACTATTTGTTGTAGGTTATGTACTACTTAATACTGTCATAAAAATGATCTGGAAATGGTTTTATTTTGTGAAGTGAAATATGCTTTGTAATTTATGATAGTGTAAATGGAAGGAAAAATCCCATTAAATGTGTTAAAAGAGTTTTGGTGTCTGTCACTGACTACACGGCAAGCTGCCAAACAAAAATCAATCGCTAATTACCATTCTGACATTGCTGGAAACTTTCCTGCTCAAAAATTTAGAACAGTTTTACTGCAGGTCGCAGTTTCAGATTGGCACTAGGTTGGCCGTACTACGACAGCCAAGCCCATGCACACATTTATTTTCAGAGACCACCCCGAACCACCTCTATGCAAAACTTCAAGCAAGCAATGAATCCCAGCATCAATCTAATCAATATCCGAGAATCAAAGCCATCAGAGTATTTTTCCACACCCTTGAACACAGACATTTGACTCAAAACGATTTTCTTTGTTTTTTTCTGGTCAGTTCAGTTACGAGGTTTTTTTTTAAGGCAGCACATGGGTAGCTTTAGCTTGTCTCACTGTCTGGAGTCTCCAACACATGTCCCATCTTAAGGATTTGATGACAGTACAAGGCAGTGTGCCTAGCAGCTCCCATGCTTAGTATCTGGAGAGCAGAAGTTTCTAATCTGTTGGACAGAAGGATGAGTATGATTCTGCATCTTAAAACACAAATATCTACTAAACTGTTGATGTTTCACTTGGCTAACTGATCAGCTGACGTCCAGCATGCTTGGGGCATACGGACCACGGAGGTAAAAGGATCCTGTCCCCTCCACACCTCATTAGTGCCACCTTGTGCTGCGCCTGCTTCATCTCTTGTGTCACACTTGCCGTGGCCATCACTGCTGCACCTGGGGTTGAGCTGCACGGCTGAGGTCAGACCATTTCAGATTCACCATCTGAGGAAGTAAAAAGGCAGCAGACTTCCCCCTGCAAAACTGACTGCTGAGACAGTAGAAAAATCATATTTAACTTAATGGAAACCTATACTCCAGTACCCAGGAAAAAAATATGGGTCTGACTGGATTAAACCAAATCCTTGAAGGCACTTTGCTTCAAAGCATTTAGTAAGAGCATGATGACTTATCTCACACGAGGCACTAGTACAGAGTAGTAAGAGTCCTTTGAAAGACGCTCCAGGAGGCTGTGTGTGAGCCCATGTAACTTCCCTGCTAGGTCATTTCATCTCAAGTAGAACACAGTTCTGCACCTCTGGGAGCAGCTGAGATACCAGTGTCTGACTGCAGTGGATCCTGCCTGCGGGCAAGTGTTCAGCAGAAACCTTGTTCCTCTCCAGCTACTGAAGAAGGCATTTGGAGAAGCAGCAAGTGCCCCTCTGCAGCCACCCACTCCCGATTCCTGTCTGCCATTCAACTATCCTCATGTTCTGGGTGCCACTCTGTACACCCTCACAGTGACTGGGGTGAGACAACCTGCCTTCCAAAAAGCAGAAGTCCAATCAGTGAAACATTATATCGCGTTAATGGTTTGTAAGGTGGTAGCTTTTCAAAGCGTCATGAAACAGTTGAAATCTCTTCTTTATACTCATCTTTGTGACTCATTGCTGTCAGGTTTAAATATGTGAAACCTGCCAGGGAACTGTGCACAAGAATTGTTTTCTGACACCACCACGCTGGAGACAAGGCAGCATGCTCTGTGTCTGACTCCAGAGCACACATCTCCTGAAAGGCCACCGGACAGGGAACTGTCAAAGGGTTTCCTCAAATGAGACACTGATCCGGGGCTCCTCCACCCAGAGACCAGTTGCTGTGAAGCTTAATTCTCTCTCTCGTGCTGTCAAATACTGCTGGAATTGGACAAAGGATGTAGAAGTTACTAAGGAAGGAGAAGAGTTTGTGGGGGGGGGTGGGGGGAAGAGAAACAAAGTGCATAGTAAGGAAAACTTTTTCTAACATGAAGTTACAAAGTACAAAGAAGACAGAGCTTTGTTCTCAGCGCTCTGCTTTGTGAGCTGAGGTCAGTTTAAGCTACAAAACAGGTCTAACAGAGCACAAAGCTGGGTGAATTGGAACCACATTCATTTTATTTCTAAAGAAGAGGTAAGACTATGCTTTCCTCCACACTTAACATTCTCAAAGCTCACAAAACATTTATTGACAGAGCCAGGGCTGCAGGGGCACTTGGCCTAAGACTCTGGGAAGTAATGTATCAGGTTTGGGGTCTCTTCTGAAACAAGGTTTTTGACAGACCTGAGCTGTGTATTACTGGCAAATGCAGTACATGGGAGGGAGAAGGGATTGCAGGTTTGGTATTGGGCTAAACTCTGGTCTTAGAGAGACCTTGGAGAGGTGCTGGGAATACCTGGAGTAATAAATAGTTGGGCTGAGTCACCGAATCACAGAATCATAGAATAGTTTGGGTTGGAAGGGACGTTTAAAGGCTATCTAGTCAAACTCCTCTGCAACCTCCCTGCAGGAGCCTGTCTGACCATCTTCTTATCTCTTTATTGACAAGTACAGAATGAAGTTCTGCAGAAAAGAGAGGAAGAAAATTCCAGTGCAAATAGACCCTCTACCCGTAACCAGGGACTGAAAGCACAAAAACTCTTGAGTAGGGAGGTAATTCACAAACACTTAAGAATGAAGAATGCCATCTAAGTGGATCTTCAAAGCAGAATTACATTGCTATCCCTACAGCTATCTAAAGGGAATGAAGAGACTGGGGGGGTAACAGAGATAAGGGTGAGAACATCAAGACGCTTTATGTTCTTTAGCTGTAGAGATTAATTCCTTGATTTAAGATAATGGCTAAGATTCAGAAATCTGAACCTTAGGGAACTAAGATTATTGCTGAATGCTCTAGGGCTTGCAGGTTGAGGACATCAGTGGATCTTATATGGGGGCCATACTTTACATTACCTTTCTCCAAAGGCATGGTGTTCTGAGTATAATTACGCCGATGCTACAGGTACTGCCAGGACTGGGCGTTCAAAGCCTGAAGGACATGGATTATTGCAGGATGTTTTAAGGACTGCAGTTAGGAAGAAAGCTTTGTCAGATAGAGCGAGTGCTTTGTAAGCTACAGTAGAAATGAACAGCTGCTTATAAGTAGAGAAACTGTCAGCGTTCAGTTTACAGCAGATTTGGGGATGGCACAAACCAAGGTTGCCACTGGAAGCTGCTTTCATTGCAGGGCCTGACAAGGTGCCGGTCAAAATATTTTCCCTTTTCTTAAAAGTATGAGCCATTCGTTACCACTAAAAGGGATGTTAGAATGAGGAGTAGGGTTACATGTAGGGTTTGGAACTGTAGATCATGGAGAGCATAAATTGCTGCCAGCCATATTTGAAGATACCTTAATTTCTGTTCTACTGTAGGGCACATATGATGATCAATGTGCTTAAAAAAATCCATGTTAATTACCACATGCTGCTGCCCAAGAACTTCAGGAGACTGGGCTCCATAGGTATCCATAACATCCACTGGCAACAGTTAGGGTTAGGAGCCAGTAATGTCACTGCATGCTGCACAGCCCTCAGTATTAGGAACAGGGATGATGTCAATAAGGGACTGGTGTTCCTGGTGGGGTTTTTGTTGTTACAGACATAAGTGTCACAGTTAAAGTAGGAATTAGGGACAGACCTTGGAAATCTAAAGCCTGAAAGATTGAGGGGTTCCCAAAGTTGTGAAAATTGCAGCATGCTGCTATCGCTAATGATCAGCCCTGTCTTTCCATTCAGTGTGTGGATTCTCTGGTTAAGAATAGGGATATTGGATGAACAGACTTTTTTTGCAAGGCCTGCAGAGCTAGGAAGGGTACTGCTGTCAATAGTGGCCATATATATCCATATTTTTCTGATCTGCTGAAGGAATAGGACCTTAGTTTTATCTTCAGATAACGTAAGGGTGAAAGAGAAGACAAATTTTAAGAGTTTAGGATTCAAAGAATCAGACTGAGTTTGCTGCTGGACATACAAATGTAAGAATAGGGCTGGTGTCAGAGCCAGCTGGGAACTGAAAATTTGAGGAACTGTGTTTATGGTCTGTTTTGATGAAGTTTTGGGCCTTCCTTATAGTTACAAGTGTTTTAGGTAAAGTTTCAGAATCTGTTGAGTTCTGAGACGGATTTATGCATGTAGCTGAACTTCCCATTGAATGAGGATGAGCACCAGCACTAAGCTAACACCTTGCATTCCACTACAAGACTAGTTCCCTTCATAGAGCTACCTTAGGGCCCATGTAACTAAGGATATTGTCTGCCCTAGTTTTGGAGGTAAGATCAGAAAACTTAAGACTACATCTGTGTCAGTCAATAAAATGGAGTCAAGGCAGTCATGCCCTATCCATATTACACTGTATTTAAATGAGGTCCCTTCAAGGGCCCACGGTGTCACCTGTGGCTTTTGAGAGTCTTTTTTTTTCTACAGGCACTGATTCAAGAATTGTGCAAGGGCTGTGTTTCAGCCCATCAAACTGCTGCTTTCATACTCAGAGGCTATGGTGCAATGCATGTCCTAGACTGTTACATGAGGAGTGCTTGTGAACTGAAGTGTTGGAGGGTGCAAAGCCTCTTGCACTAAAGTTATGGAGGGGGACAAATGTGTGTAGTTCCATCCATTCTGCCTAAGGGGAATAAGCCTTTGCTCTCACTGCCTTGAAACCATGCCTGACCAGTGCACATACAGACAGAGGCCCAAATTCGAAATTATGCCAGGGAGTCACCACTAATAGGCTACATAAACCAGGTGCGGGGTTCAAACCCATGCCCTGGTTCTAATTTTTTTTTTTTTTTGGCAGGGCAGACATAGACTGGTGTCAACAGGGAAAATATTCTTGCCCATTATAAAATGGTTGGAGTCCTTCCTGTGGTTATTATGCTAAAAGCTAAGATTTGAGATGCTGCTAGCACTTGGAAATCTAAATCTACAAGAAATTAAGTTACTGCTGGCTTCTTCTGAATTGGCAGCTTGACACAGATGGGAGACAGTTGTTTGTGTGGTCTTTTCCTGTACACAGAGGTCCACTGGTTTAAATTAACATGACATTTAGGCTCTGAGACCTAGGAGTTTCAAGAACTGGTTTCACTGCTAAATGCTAAAGGGCCAACTTGTGCCAGCAGGTATCAGTGTTGCATTTTTTTTTTCTATGAGCCAATTACTCAGTTGTATTTCAGGACAGGGTTAAGAGTTTAACTGAAACCTGAAGAAGAACCAAACATGTTGAATATTGCTGGGAATATGGACCTTAGCAGAGCTCTGCTCTCTATAGGCACCAGTGCCATATGCTCTTTTCAGTTGTCCAGAACATGTCCTTGGCCTTAAGGTTAGCATTGGAGAAACCCACATTTCAAACATCCAGTATATTTGCTGGATGGTCTGTGGTTTCAGGCTCTGAGAGCAATGTGAGAGCTCGGATAGCAATATTCACTAGTGCATTTTATACTTCCGGGGGTCCCCTTGGTATAATTGTCACTGCATTTAATATCAGAGCTTTGGAAACCAAAGGGTTCCATGGTGCTGGGAAGGCTGATGTCTGCAGTGGACGGTGCCTCTCTTGTCCTGCCAGTAGAGATGGGTCCCCTCAACACGATTAGATAAAGATGTGGTTTGGCAATCCAAGCTTTCCAGAGCCCAGCTTCAACTTGAGCACAGTAGTCTGCAAAGTTTGGAAAAAGGACAGTGGGAACTGCAACAAGCACTATTTTTTTCTTTTTTGTTCACTGCAGTAACAGTTAGGGGTTGCAAATAAGATTAGTTTGAGGACTGACACGAAAATCAGTCTTTGAGAATCTAAATCTTGAAAATACCACAATATTTCTGAATTTTGGAGAGCCTGCAGAATTATGAAGAAACTTATGTCAATATGGTCTGACTGTACACAAACAGAGTGTGTTATAATATGAAAAAAGGGCCCTAGTGTTTTATTTTGCAGTGCACTGGGGCATCTGCTAGAATCCTGCACAGACACCCTAGCTGTGAGTACAAAACTCCACTGCTTTTTATCTCAGCCTCCTGCAAAAACAGGACAGAACTGAACTGCAGCAGTCTTATTAAATGAATGTGCTGTCCAACTTCCATGCATTGAAATAGGCAATATGTTATTTACTTTTCTGTTCAAATAAACACTGTAAATATATGTATACTGAAAGAATGCAACAAGTAGTTGCAGCAAGAAAGGGAGAGAGCATACATTTTCACTGTCAGAGTTGTTTTTGTATAAACACTAACCTTAGTGACAATCTTGTGGAACAGCGTGTTGTGACTTTCAAAAGCAGAGCAGGTTTTGCTGTCCTCCTGCACCACCACATACTCATGCAGGCAGCATCCTCCCACTCCCACGTCTCTTAAAAGCTTTCCAACCTGCCTCTCTCTTTTCAGTAGAGTCTGCTTTCAGTACACAGTCAAAAAGGAAAAATCTCTCATTCTAGGACTCTTTGAAATGGGTTTAACTGAAAAAAACCACACTGATTTGACGTAAGCTTGGCATTTTGTGAGCTGAGGTCAGGTGTATGATAATCAAAATAAAATAAATACTAAATGTTTTGTATAATCCTATTTGCAGAGTGAAAGCTATAAAAGATAACCAGTAATGTTTTTCTGAAAAGAGAATTTAAAAATAAAAACTATCTTTATTTCTACATAAATTCCCTTTTTCCCAGGCACTTCCCTGAGACACAAGATGGGGAGAGACGCTGGTGTTCTCTTTCTCTACAGATACAAGTGAGTAGCAAAGCAGCAGGTCATAGTCACAAGGAGAAACTTGACCCTGTGGTCTGCTGCTGCCCTTGGTGCAAAAGAGCCTGATGCCCTGGTGCTTTGTGTCTTAGAAAATGTTAGTTGCTTACTTGTTGGGAGGGAACGTAAAGGCCATCTTTTATCACCGGAAGTTCGTGTTGCATTCCATAGGAGAACTTTTTTGCTGTTGATTTTAATTACTATGATAGTTTAGATAATTTTCAAGTGTGTATGCTTCCCTATCCAAAAGCCTTTGCCTTTGAAGAGGGCAATCTACAGAGTAACATAAGTGCATGCCCCAAGCTCCTCTCCCTGAGTAACCTGCATTCACCAATTTCCATACCTCTTATCTTTATGTGTTATTCAGGGAAGTTGCAAGTAGCAGAAGTTGATCTGCAAAAGAAGATGAGGCTGAAATATGATGCTTTCACACACTCTTCTGCACCATCGTAAGCATCCTTGAGTGGCTGACTGGGTAGCTGATGGGAAGGGCGTTAGGAATCAAATACATACTACCATAGTTCTCTGAAGAACAAATCATCACTTTTAACACATGGTGTGGCACAAGCAAATATTTTTTCTCCTTTCTGGGTGAATAAAAAAAGGTGAAGTCGTTTGTATGGCCGTATATCCATCACCACACAGAAAGTCAAAGTCCCAATACTGTCAGTTTGAATACAACAGTCAGTGTGACCTACAGCTCCACTCGTGTTTTGAAGAAGAACACTTAACCACAATTCTATTTTCTTCAAGGCTATAAAATACCCACCCACGCACCTCCATCACGTGCACAAACAAAAAGCAGTGATATTTTGTTTCAGCCGTGCACGCTGGCAACACCGCATCCATCCGCCCTCGGCAGCCCCGGATTTCACGGCGCTGCTTCACCTGCCTGAGGCTCCCTGCTCCTCTTCCTCTTCCCCCTGTCTCTTCACCGCCGGGTCTCCCTTAGCAGGGGACACCGACCGTCCTCCCTGCAGCCCCGCGGACTCGGGGCCAGCCCCTCCTACCCCGCCCCGCGGGAGCCGGGCAGGTGAGCGGGAGCCGCCCGGCCCTGGGGCCGG
>VZTD01003784.1:2664745-2705409 GCA_013397725.1 Rhagologus leucostigma
CAAAACGCTCCCCCCGTGCCCGCCCCGCCGCCGGCGCAGGACCCGTCCCTCCCCGCGGGCCGCTGCCGGTCGCCGGGCACACCTCCCCGGCAGCGCTGCCCGCCCCCGGTGCTGGGGAAGGGGGGTCCCGGCGCCGCCCGAGCGGGGAGGCGGCGTGCCCAGCTGCCAACCCGCCCTCGCCCTCTTCCTCCTCGCAGGAGCCCGAGATGGCGGACAGCGCCGCGGCCACCGCCGCTCCTCAGGCCGGCGTGAAGAGCTCGGCCGGGCCTTGGTGGAAATCGCTGACCAGCAAGAAGAAGCACAAGGAAGCGGCGGTAGCCCCTCCGCACCCCGCAGCCAGCGAGACCTCCGCCGACCCCCCCAGCCCCGACGGCCGGGAGGAGCAGCCCCTTCCCTTCGGCAGCAGCGGCGACGCCGCGGGAACGGGAGTCGGCAACCGGCGGAGCCTCCGAGTGTCCCACTCGGGCCGCTTCAAGGAGCGGCGGAAGGTGCGCACCTCGCTGCTGGCCGACAGCCCCGAGGTCTTCGACGGCGGCGGCGCCCCAGGCCATGCCGCCCAAGGGGCCGAGTAGCCCAGGAGGAGCTTGCCGAGGAGCTGCCCCTGGATGGGTGGCCGGAGAACTGGCGGGACAGGCAGCCGGAGTCAGTGACTGCCCCACAACCGGGCTTGGACCCATGGGTGACATGTAGGCGTGTGGCAGCGGCCTCCCAAACCCTGACCGGACACTGCGGGGAGCCAGGCACCGCTGCCAGGCGAGGGAATCGCGTGCTGTGTTACATGAACACCGCCAATACCAAACCCCCGGATGACGGGACGATGTGATTGTCTTTTAAAAAACCCACAAATAAACACCCCACTCCCTATACTGTGGTGAGCGGACTCAAAGGTGCTATCCCAAGGCCGGTGGTGGGGTCTCTGAACCTTCCCGCAGCCCTTCCAGGAGCCAATGTGCTGACTTCTCAGGCCTGTGACCCAGCTCCTTTTGGCTCTCAAGCCGAGGAGGCGCTTTGCTGCTTTCATCTCACAAGCTGTCTTATCGAAGGAAGGGGGGAACAAAGTTCTCTTATCTAATTTCAGGGCCGAGGACCTCTGGCGGTGCCGAAAGTGCACCTGTCCTGCCGTTAGCCACCAACACATCCTCCATCCCCCACAGGGGTCAAAAGAGAGGTATTGTGAGGGGCAGGCTCTTGCATTCGCCCACGTCCCACATCACATCGCATTTACATATGGTAAAGGCAGGACCATGCTTGTGTTCTCCCTCTTCTTACTGTGTAATACTAAGCAGGTGTTTCAGGGACTGGTCCCTCCTATTTATGTTACGGAGCCCATATTGTCTAGCAATTCACACTATTTACCCAGGGGATACATGATTTTTGCATAATTGGTGATAACTGGCATAATGATGCTCCAATGAAGAACTTGTGTGATAAGATGTAAACATTCTTCTGGGAGATGAGCCCAGCCCTGGAGAGCACAAGCAGGGTTGCAGTTCTAATGTGGAAATAGGCTTGGGCACCACTGGAAGTGTTTACTGTTTACCATGTCCGAGGCTTTTGAAGCAAGGTTAAGTGCCCCAGGATTTCTTCTGATGGTGAAATAATGTGCTTTCACTCGAGCAGTTACCTGCTCCCTCTAAGCGCTCTTGGATTTTTGGACAAGTAAATATAAGCCAGATTTGTACTGGTGTTGTGCCTTACAGAGCAAAATCAGCTAAAAATACTTGGCAATTACGCATTTCTTGATAGTAGGTGATGTAGCAACAACTGACTTATTTATTTTAAATGCATTTGCAATATACTTTATATTATTAAAATGGTTTTAGACCTTTTCTGGATACGAGATACTACATAGTGGCAGGGACTGAAGATTATTTCCTAACAGTCAAGTATTATGAAGTTATGATTTTGTTTGGTTGTAACTAATCATTTGAGGTCAATTAAAAATAAAAAGTGACTGGAAGAAATAAAAACTGAGTTCCAGTTGAAAATATGGATTAAACCAGGCACTGACAATCACTGAAACGATGCACTAGATGCTGGGCAAGTGCCCCATGGTTCAATTTGCACAATAATACGTAATGAACCTTGAAAGCTCCTGTGCAATAAACTCAGATAACCTAGCTACTGAGGTGCTCACTGGTCATTCACTCCTTCAGACTCTGGAACCCAAGGAGAAGGGGACTGTAGCATCAAATCTATTTCCATGAAAGCTTTTTTTTTTCACCCTGTGTGTAAATACATGCTTTTTAAATTTCGTTTAGTAAAACTACAAGGTACTGCATTTGGACTGCCTTTTTATGTTGCTGACTCCATGCTGACCAAGCAAAGATCTGGGGCGGGATGAGGGGAGCTCTTTAAACTTTCTCCTCAGAGGTGCTTTCCTTATGGGAGGCCTCTTCAGTCAAGGGGCATCTGAAATCCTTCTCTTGAGAAGAGGCAATTGGAGCAAACCTAGTCTTGGAAAAAGGGAGGTGAGAGAGAAGGAGGAAAATTTAAAATCTGGAAACAGAGAGGTGCGTGAAGAGGAACCATATTCCAGCTACAGTTAACTCGGGATGGGAGCGGAGGGGAAGGAGGCAGAAAGGGATGTCTTTGCTGCCAGGGCTGTCATACTACCTTTGGAAGGCAAACTGTTCATGTTTATTACAGGCAAAAATAGTCTGTCTGTATTTACGTATTCCGTGGTCCAAAGAGACATTTTTATATGCGTGTCTCCAAAATGGAAGAACAAGTAAGCAGAAATTGCACTGATGCATTTCTTGACTCCTGCATCTGGTTTGGTGTGAGTTCTGTGAGGGTCAGATCCTCAGAACTATCCAGAGGCTGGAGAATGAATGAATACTATTTTTTTATATATCTCTCATAGATGCTTTTCTGCATTTTTAATCCTTACACTGTTGTGCAAATACCGTTTCCTCCTCTCTTCTGTACCTCAAAGCTGCCTTGTTCTACAGTGAACCTCTGTTTGCTCTTTGGAAATGCCTCAGGTTTGTTAGTTGCAAGTCTTTACCTAGGCACAAGAAATACCCGATTTGGGTTTTATTTGAGAAGTCTGGTGTGCTGTTCAGATGGGTGCTGCTAAGATTCAATATCAGGACTGGTTAATATGTGACTAAGTATTAGCCATGTCTTAGTCCTTGCATATGATACTTTCATCTTGGAAATTTGGTCAGAATATGAAGTCAATAAACACATGTAAAATGCCTCACAGCCCTCCTCCATCTTTATCCTGACCTTGAGCTGTGGGAAGGAGACGTAATTCTATCTTCCTGCTCAGTCAAATCCTTGCTTCAATGAATATGATAGCAGCCGCTGAAAAACTAGATCCATGAGAAAAGGGGCTGACTGCCTCGTCTCACTTTCCCCGCCCTCTGTGCACAGCAATACCTGCAGCTTGGTGCTCACCCATGCACCAGGGCCAGGAGGAGGGAGAAGGCCTCTTGGCCATAGCCAACCTGTTGCATAGAAATAGTCCTCTTGTTTCTCAGCCTGAGCACCAAATAAAGCTTAAGTAATCTGTACACATGTAAGTGAATTAAGCTGATACAGAAAACAAACCCTGGCATTTTATGGAGCCCCTGAATTTTTTTTTTTAACCCTTGAAGTGGACCCACGCTTCAAAACTCATAATTGTTTCTTATGTATTGGACAATACTTGCTCTGTTATAACAGTAGTGCTTTTCTGGGCATTGGATTATTAAAAGGCAGTTTGCACTCTTAGTGTGGGTATTTTTCTCATCTTCTTTATAAAGATGATGCATCAGAAAGTAAGTTGAGGAAATAGGGTGACTGAGAAAGTACTTGCTGTTTATTTTTAAAAGCCAACAGTGACATATTGACAAAATAAATGGAAATAAGCAGATGAGGTGAACCTCAGTGACGTCAGTTATAGTGCAATTTTCTTAGTATTATCCCAGATACTAAGGATTGCTGGTTTGGGGCAAAAAATAAATGTTTAGCAAATAGAGTGAACTTTTCAAATAAACTTGCAAAGTATATGCTTGCTTATTCCTGCTCTTGCCAAAACTAAAAATAAATCTCTGCGTGGTTGCCCGGTGAATCATTCCCTGCTATTGTAGGCTGGTCAGTCTGGACCTCAACAAAGATTATAGGGAGCACCTGCAAAAAGTGATCCTAAATTGGAAACACTGGAATAAATGCCTTGAAAGCCTCAAGACTTCTAACTTCAGATGTTATGTCAGGGTATGACTTAAACTGAACTGAGAGAATGGAGCAGGGACCTTACTGTTTAGGGGAAGAGAAGAGTCTTCAGTGTTTGGAGGTGGCTTTTTTGGAGGGGGTAGGGGGTTGTAGGCTTTTTTAGTTTGGGTTTTTTGGGGTTTTTTGGTTTGAGTTTTTGGGGGGCTTTTATGGTGGTGGTGGTGGGTTTTTTTGTTTGTTGTTTTTTTAGTTCTCTCTTCACTGTAGTGCCACCAGTGATAATTTTATATTTAAAATATCAAGTCTCTTGTTCCTTAGCAAGATATCCTCATATGAAGGCTAAAGTCTGAAGGACAGAACTCCTGGCCTTGGCCTGGCCAGCACAGTTGGATGCTCCACCTTAAAGTCCATATTTAATTTGGCTCATTTAAACAGCTGATATCTCATCGGAAGGCGAGCTGTTTCAAGTGCGGGCACAAACCGGAAGCTCGTTTTGCTGCCTCTTGGGATTCTATCTAGTAGAGCAAAACAAAGAAACCCAAACTTGGTATTTTCTAAGATGTCTTTTAAAAGCTGGGGCAAGAGAGGGTTGGTTATAGAATGATATTTGAGACCGTATAATTACACGGTTTCAAAAAGCAAACCTTTCCCCGTCATCACTACTTTATTGTAAATAAGATGGGAGACCTGCTGGCTATGATTTTTCATTTCAGAATACAACAAAAGAGAGAAAGTTGCTCAGTTTTATAGACACAGAAGTAGTGAAGTAGTTCATCAGTTTTATCCTTAATGGCACATCTGAAATTCGTAAGTGGCTCTAAGAAACAGTATTTGAATGTAGTCTCTAGCTAAAGCATATTGATTAGCAGCTGCAGCTTAGGAATTTGATTTACTGCCCATTTTATCTAGATAAAGCAATATAACATCAGATAATATGTGGTTTGGGGATAGCAAGTGGTTTTCCATGATAGCTGTAAGGCATGATTTTAAACAAAAAAATCTACCCTAGTGAGTAATCCTTGTCAGATCTAAACATCATGTTTCTTGCAAATAAAATGAGATAGAATGGTTTTTTTCAGGGTATTAGTTACCAGAGTATCAGATGTTTTGGGATGTGGGAAATAGGCTTGATTCTCAGACACAAGCTTGTGTTATGCTGTGAATCTTCTGCTGCCTGTTTGCAATGTCTCAGGTCTTTCTCCTCATCCAAAGTTATTGTTCATCGTGCTAGTTCCTTTTACATCAGGAACTAAACAGCATGACTCTCCCCATTACTGAAAATAAGAACCATCCCTTTGTATGCCTGTTGAAGTGAAAATTTACGGTAATGTGCACTTGAACTTTGGTGACTCACTTTTTTTTTTTTCACTGCTGACTTAAGTTCATTTTGCTTTCCAGGTCTTTGTTTTATCCTCAGTCTGTAAACGTTTGAGCAGATAACCTGTCCACTGATCTCACAAGAGCTTCTCAGTGACAGGAGAGTGGGCAGCACTTCAGTGGCCAAGGGAAAAGGAAAAGTTAAAATAGATCCATTTCTAGGTTCTTTCCCACTGCATTTTATGAACAGGAGCAGAACCGAGCCTTAGTTTTGATTCTGAAACTATGACTACCTGGGAAACAGAAGGAGCCTCATAGTCTGTGCATTCTTAGGTGTGTTTATCTTGGCATGTGCTTTCAGTGACAAGTTTCCAAAAACCAGAATTGCTTCACCTGTCCTGTTTAACATCATTGAGTTCAGGACTAGGAGCATGGTGTAAACTTCAAAGAGAAATCCTGCCAGCGGTACTTCCTAGAAATGCTGTAGCTCAGACCTCTGCGAAAAGGAGGAGGAGGAGGAGAGAAAAACATATTTTCTGACTTCTCTATTCTTGTGTTCCCTTCTTGGTACACCAGTGCTAAAACAATCTCCTTGCTAGACCCTAAAACAGCTAGAGAAGTAGAGTTTATGAAATAGGCAGATGCACAGAATATACAGGGACAGCATTTTGCATACATTTAAGGAAGAGACAAATCCACGGCTACACACTGCACTGGGCATTTAGAGGTAGTTTAGTTCTTCCTGCAAAGCTAGCAAGTTGTGGTTTGTTCCTGGCTCAATTCTCAGCTGACTAACAGTAGATAGGAAAATGCCTCTAGGTAATATATTAGCTATCACAGGTGTTAATTAACATCTTCTAAATTGCCTCTGAAATGGCAAAGAGTGAAAAAGTGAAGAATCGCATTAGAACAGCAAACATTGCTGACCATGACTGAAATCACATAAGCTTTGGAAAGCTGAGGCTCCATTTAAAATGATCACTTGAAGCACTTAAAATAATATCTGGTTTTTTTGATGACAGCTATTTTTCCTTAAGCCATATATTTTTATTTTTCTGCTGTAATAGTTTACCATACAGATACCTTTTTAATGAGTATTCTTACACACTATAATTACCTCTCTAGTTTTACTGATTGGTTTTCACTTTTTTTTCTGCTGAAATAGGGATTTGGCTGAGCTTGTCACCTGCAAAAGGTTTCCATAAAATTTGAAGATATACCTATGACTTATGCATAAACTTAAACTCAAATTCGTAGCAATACCTTGCAGTTGTGGAGAGCTCTGGAGAAGTGAGCTCGCCTGAAGGCTGGTCCTTTCATCTCCCTGAAAAGAAGCATGCATCATCCTTACTTTAAAGAAAGGAAATGCAGGATATAGGGCTAAAGTAAAGCTTCTAAGTAGGTGAACAAAATTATGCATTAAGTCTAAGAACAGAAATCAGACTATGCCAAAAGTACCTAAGAAAACCAAGTTGTAATAAGTGGAGGCAAGAGTGTCAAATGGGCTTTTTAAAGTTTTAGACCTCTGAGAGGAACCTTTGGGTGTGTGGGAGTTTTAACATGACTTAAACTTAACACGTCATTGCACAACGAGTTCCAGGGCATGGCTGAGGCTTCAACGAGAACCAGAGACGGGCAGAAGTGGAATTGCATCTGTGGCATTGGCATCCCGCTTGCACTCGTAGGAAAAACAGTTTAGTTATGTCCTAAGATGTGTCTGTAAAGCAGTGTGATTGTGTGGGAATGTGTCTCCCCTCGTGCAGCTGCAGATTTCCGGTGTGGTCAAAGGGTCACACTGACAAAAGCATTGAGATGTCTGATTCCATTTACTTCAATGGTGTCTCAGTACCCTTGTGGCTCTAAGCTTCAGTAAAACCTCATAAAAAAGGGAGTGTAGTTACACAAAACTGTCAAAATTGTACTAAGATGAGAAGGTTAAAAAGGAAAATTTCTGGTTTATTTACCAATGCAAATGGAGTTAACAATGCAAAAGAACTGCGTAATAACACGTGTATTTTTTATTCTGTATTTTCAGCTGTTTGTGCTGAAGCAGTGTAGCTGCTTTCTCCCCTCCTCCCTGGTATATTCTTGCTTTCCAGCTGCTATTTGATCTTTTCCAGTCTTGACTTGAAATTATTCCTTACAGAACCTCAGCCCCGTGTAGCATTTCGGCAGGGCTATTGTTCTTTTGTCCACTGCCTGTATATCAGCTTTTACTGCTAAACGGCTTCTTTATAAACCCCAATGAAACTTTCTCTCGTGCTTTTGTTTGCATTGAGAACAAGACCAAAGGTTGAGGAGAGTTTTAAGTCCTGAGGTGTGCGGAGCCCTCCCATCTCTCCCTGTGTTTCGGTGTTAGTTACTGCTTTGGCCTTTACCTGTTTTGCTTTGCCAGCCAGGATGGGGCACACCCTCGCACAGCACAATACAAACCCTTTTAATTAAGAGCTATTCAAGCTCTTTTTTTAAATATTTGCTTCAACAAATGCTATGTCAAGCAGCAGTCATACGACACCTTTCTAAACCCTTTAATCCAGAGCAGAAACCAGCAGTACAATTTTAACTTGTTTTTGGGTCTGAACCATCACTATAAAGGTTCTCAGGGCTTGTTCCCAAGGCTGGGGAAAGGTCAGTTGTCAAGGCTGTGCTGGTCCTTTATGGCGTTTGTGGGCTCTGTAACAGTTTCTACAAGTGATACTGAAAATGTGCCCGTCTATTAGGGAAGAGGCAAAAATGGCAGCACAAATTTGGCTTCTTGAGATTGGTAACTTCTGCGTGCAAATGCCCAGCGTGCACTAGCAAGTGGGATATTTTCAGGATGTGACACCCAGCCTTTGGTATCTGCACATTAGATGCCACCTGCCAGTATGTGTGAAGGATTTGCTTTTAGACATGGACCTGTGCAAATCAGCATGCAGGAAACATTTTGAAAACGTTGTCTTTCCCATCTTGCTTGGGAATTGGGGCATCCCTGCACACCCCATGTGATTCCTCAGTGGCACTGGGCCTGAGGAGGCTGAGTCTACCGGATGTCTCCTAAAGCACCTTGGCAGTGCCTCGAGAGGAAAGAGAACTTGCTCAACCAACAAAATGGGAAGTAAAAGCTGCTACCAGCAGAGTTAATACCACAGGGATCCTGGAGAAGCGCCTCTTCATCTTCTCTGCCAAATCAAAGCTGCTTGTGGGAGCTGTGTTGCTGCTGCCTATTGCTGTGACAGCTTTACCACCTGCTTTCATCTGCCTTTAAGCAGCATGGCAATATCATTTGGAAATGTTCAACAGATTTGAGAAGGGATGTGGTTCACTGAAGGCTTGACTAAGAAAAGAACTCAGAGAAGAGTCATTTTTAGGTGATAAAACAGAGCTAAATTTATGGGGAGGGATTCCCTTGTCTAAGGCCTTATCTGTTGATGAACACAACCATTAAATTCTTGTGAATATGAGTGGCAGGATCTTATCTGAAGATGCAGCTGACTATGGGGGATGGATCTAGGCGCCCTTACACTCCAGTAGAAAGTTGTGTGTGTGTGCTCTGAAGGACTTTAAACCTGAGGCTCTTCATCCTTTCCAATGGATGAGATCCTGACATGTAGAGAATGTGCAGACTTTTCACTCCTATAATTGGTTTTTAAGAAAGGCACACTGGCAGTCCTCTTTTTAAGCTTATGGCAATGTATCACCCCTGTGCCATTTTAATCAGTCTTCCTTACAGCTGCTCTGTTACCCTGTGCTGTTAATCTTCACCCTGAACCTGCCCAGAGGCTATTAAAAATATGCCTGAAGATGAAGATGCCTTGTGGTATCAGGTAGTCAGAGAAACCTGCCCATCCAATAGACTGGGAAGATTTATGGCCCCAGGTATCTCTCGTGACAGAGGCAGGTCTGAGTCCCCTCAGGCATGATGGAAACATAATTGAGGGAGCCACCTTCCTTGTAAGTGCTTTAAATGTCAGGTTAGGTATCTCAGTGCTGTTGATGGGGATCAAAAACTATTAGGCAAATTCCAGTACAAAGAAGGGGTTATAACCCCCCAGTGGGAATTTCTCGAACAGACGGTGTTGATGTCTTGTCGGAAGTGGGAGAGCATAGCAGAAGAGTTATCCCGTGTTCATCCTATTCAGGAGATGAGAAGGGAATATTTGCTATCAGTTAGTGTCAGAGGGTGCTGGATTAGACGGATGTTTGGTCTGACCTGGTAAAAACCTGTATCTTATTAAAGAAAAAATGAAAGTAAGCTCTATGCGTCTTTGTGGAAAAAATGGTGCTGGCACATGAGTTCAAGAGGTAATCCAAGGCTCTGGAGGTGGCCTTGATGAAAGCATGATCCAGCAGAAAGGTAGGACACAAAGTACTCATGACTGTCCTTAGAACTTTCACCTGAACCCAGCAACTAAGTTTTGAAGAGTCCCATGCTGGAGTGGAGTCCAAAACTGAAATTCCTTAGGGAACATGGCTTTGCTATCATACCAAAAGTAATTTGCACCAGAGCGATGACCCTTTACCAAAGCATACAGTAAGGGCTGCATTTGTCAGTGCTGGTTTCCCTCTGGTTCAAACCTGATGGGTACCTTTTACAAGTGCTACAATGAGCTATAACTTTGCCATATTTTATCTAATTGTGGCTGTGGCTAATTTTTTACATCATGTACTTGTTCACAGGCAGATAGTATTTCCTAAATGCTTTTGAATTCCTCTGCATGGGAGCTGCATGAACAGAAGGGACGGCTTTCTGCTCCTAGGGGTGAACAAGTACTTGGCAGGAGTTCCTGTGCCTGCGCTAGAGCATGAAGTATCTTTAAAATGCTTTGTCATGTTCAATATTAAAAAAAAAAACAAAAAAAACAAACAAAACAAACCAACAATAAACACAGAAGACAGCTCCAGGCATATGCAGGGTGAAATGGCATGCTGGTGTTTATAGCAATTAAACTGTCCAATGTTCAAACAATAAAATACTCAGAATTACCCAGTAATAGACAATGTCCTTCCTGCTACAGGGAGGGGCTGATGCGAAAGGCTTTTCACCCACATCCTTTGGGAGGTTTCATCTGCTTCCCAATGGAGACACCCAGGTCTGTCATCTCCAGCTTTCCCTTTGCAGCAGAAGATAGCTTTTACACTCATGTACTCTTTCTAGTGACTCCAGATTTTAGACTTACCTACCAAGGGAAATATTTTTTAAATCAGCTATGTTGTAACCTTAAGATGTTCTAGAGTATGCCTGGTAAAATTTTAATCTGCAAGAAGAGTGAAAATGTCACCTGTACAATTCCAGCCGTGTGAAGCTGACCCTTTCATGTATACATAAAATTGCTTAACATTGATCATTTCCTGAGCTGGCACATAGTAGCTTCTTATAGTTGATGTTCATAGTTTATGTTTTTAGGTCTTAATTGTTAGAGCGTGGTGCCAGTAATGCCAAAGTCATTAATTCAATCCACCTATGGGCCATGCACTTAAGAGTTGGACTTGATCCTTGTGGATCCCTTCTGACTGAGAATATTCTGTGATTGTGTGGGGTTCTTCAGCAACAGCCTCAGTCTCACAGAGACCGGTTGTGTTTTTACACCACTGTAATAACCCCAAGGGAAAAAATCACTAAAAATGTGTGTTTTGTCATAGGTATCTCACAATCTGTTTAGAAAACAAAACAAAACAAAACAAAAAAATCCAAAGTTTTTTCAAAGGAACATCAAGTTCCTCTGGAGCAGGGGCTATTTTAAGTTGCCTCACCAAGTTGAGGCAAGAAAATCAGGCAACTGACTTTAGTAACTACTGAGATTTTAACCTGTAGGAATTGTGAATCCCGGATGCAATCTGCCGCTCACAAAATTTTTTTCTCACCCTCCTATGAGTTTAAAAACATGCAGTTTACAAGCTTTATTTGTTGGGCACTGACAATAGCTCCTGCTATTGATTCTGGTTCTCTGTCAGGAGTGATCCTGTTTGGAGGATTTAAGCTTTCCATAACGCTTAAACCTTTTGCTCTTTGATGCATCAGTCTTCACACTCACTCTGCCCTCTGAGGTCTTGAGAGGCATGCTGAAATTGCAGACTGGTATGCCAAGGGAAAACACAACCAGGAGATTCCAAGAGGTGTTAATCAGGCTTTTAATTATGTTAAACATAAATATCCTAAAGCTTTATACGTGAGCAACAGTGGCATAAATGTCAATTTTCATATTTGCAGGCCTTCCTCTTGACACTGATGACCCAGCTAAGGACACAACTTTCCCAGATTTTCTACAACTGACTGCTATCCACAACTAATGACACACTGTAGGATTAGCTTAATTTGGCTTAAATTTAAGAGTACTGTATGTAACTAAATCAGGAGTAAGTCTGACCTATAATTTTATTAGATTCCTTGGGAAGGAAGAGTTAATCTGATGTTCTTAATACTTGTGTAAAAGTATGTCTGAGTGCTTAAGGCATTACAAGGGACGAATGCTTCACTCTTGCCAGAAGTGGTGGAGAGCTTTAAAAGATAGCACATATGCCTCTCACCAGTTCAGTGTATCAACATTGTTTTGTCTTGGGCCCGGAGCAATCTCAGTGGGCATGAAAATAGTTTTTAATCTCTCTCTGCTGCCTTCCCTAGCAGCTCCATTCACAAGGTGTGGTTGCTGCTGTCCTCTGCTCAGTTGTGTGTAGCTGCTAAGGCACAGGTGAAAGGTCTTTTACTCTGAATTCTCTGTGTAAGGCTTTTAATTTCCCATCTTCATGTGCTGAGTAGCTCTGCTTCTTGCTGGCGTAGAAAAGCTGATCAATGGATGTCTCCCACACTGCATTCATGCACACTGCCAGCTCCACAGGAGGGGTGGCACAGGACTCATACTCCATTGACAATCTGCTCCTGAAAATGTCAGAGAAGGCACCTGGAAGGGGGAGCCAGAAATCTGCAGGGCAAAGTCTGTCTCTCTCCCAGCCAGAGCATGGGGAATACAGTTCACTCTCTGTGATTTTGCCATGAGTGCTACAAATGCTGTTGATTTGAATTGTAAATTGTGCCGGAGCTGGAAGGTTGAAGGAGTAGGCAGACCAGCAGCTGAGGAGAAGGAGATCACGTGTTACGGATGCAGCAGGGTAACCTGCCAGAAAGGAACAAGGCGTGACAGTATACTGTCTTCAGAAGTGGCATCCATTATAAAACAGGTTTGGATGTAAATCTTTATGCATGTTGTGTGCTCTTTGATGGGCAAGCAGTCTGCTTCGGTACGGTCAGAAAAGAGCCCACTAACAAACTGGGGGCAGGGTTGACACTCATTCTGTCCTTTGTTGTTGTTTGCATTATGAGCACGACACAATGCCTATTAACAAATCTGATATTGGCATTTTAAGTAGTAATGTACTAAAGCTAATCCTGATCCATGGCTGGTGGATGAAAGGACATTTAATTTCCCAATTGAGAAAAGCTGCTAAGGACAGAAAAGCTTTCCTATTATACTGTTGATATCTGATACTCAAGTGGAGTATACCAACAGTCCCTGCTGGCCTCAGCCACAAGAGAACTATTACGAGTTTTTACCGCTTTTATTGTCCAGGTTTTATATGCAGAGACATCTTGATTTCCTGCTGCTTTGGAAAACAAATAATTACTGGTAGATACATGGAGAGCTTTACTGGACCATAGGACTATAGGGCCAAAGCAGTGTTTTATCTTGAGTGTGCAGCCCAAAAAAGCCCAAAAAAGTTTAAAATTAGATGTATTTGACTGCAGGATCCAGAGCTGTAATGTATAAAGAAAGACATTTCTTTTAATTCTTGTGTGTGAAGACTGAAGATGTAGGTATAAAAAGGACATGGATTTGAAAAGTTCTGTCTGCCACAGCAATCAGAACTGAGTGGAAGTATTCCCTTGTTACTTGGGCAATAAATTATTTAATTGAAAAAGAAATAGTCCTCTCATGAATCAATAATATTTTAAAAGACAAAACTTTAAAGGGTAATAAACGGTCAAGTGCTGGAAGTGGTTCTCATTGAAAAGGCAGTGGAGGGCAAGGTGACAAGACTATTGATTATTCAGAAAATTCAGAGTTTAAACTACAGTCTCAAGAGCTGATAAATAGAATGACAGATGAAAGTCAAAGTCAGTACAGTAATGGGTCCAGAGAAAATAAGCCTTGTAATGGTAAACTCTCCAGAAGTTATTACTGTGCAGTAAAGAGAGCTTGAAACTGTTGTGTTGGCTATTTCAGCAAGAATGCCAGCTCAGTACCCTGTGGCAGTCCAGAAAGGTAAATCAAATGTTAAGATTTATCAGTAGAGGAACAGAGGGCAAACCTGAAGACTGCAAGTTCATGATGTGACCACAGTGTGACTGTCTAAGGCAGTTCTGGTCCTTATTTCAGTGAAAAGATGGTAGGGCTAGAAAAGGTGTATAGAAAGGTGAAAAGGCTGTCGTAGGTTTGGAAAGGTTTTTGTTCGAGATGAGATTAGACAGATTTGCTTGGGCAAAAATAGTGATATAACAGATGTAACACACCTATACAAAATTACAAACAGCAAAGAAAGGTGAGCAGAACACCACTGTCTCTCTACACAAGAGCTTGAGAAAGCTGGTTTAAAGTGATTGGGAAGTATTTTTCACAGCCGATGGATTAAGATGTGCAGCTCCTCGCCATAGGGTGTTGCGGAGACAAAAAGTATAAGTAGGTTGAAGAAAGTGTTATGAATAAATTTTCAGTTGAACAAAAAAACCATCAAAACTATTAAATACAAAGATATGGATTAAATCCCTGTCTCAGGTAGGCCCCAGCTAGTCTGCTGGGATCTGCATCCCAGGTGAGGATATACCAGAGGAAGTGTAATTGTGCACTTGCTTTATTTTTACACTCTTTTCCTAAACATTTGCTGCTGGCTGCCGCAGAGCCCAGCTACCAGCCTGGATGGACCTTTGCTCGGATCCACTGCACTTGGGCGCCATAAATCTGTCTGTTTGAGAGGCAAATACTGAAATTCAGTTTCTACATCAGATAGTGCTGGAAGATACACGCTATCTTGTGAGTCCCATAAAAAGTATACAAGCCATCTATCATTCCCTCGTAAATATATGGCAGGGAGCTATTTTAAAACAGCACGATGTGCTCTTTATCTACGCTCTGTCAGACTATTGATACTAACTCAGTACTGTTATATTGCCACAGATTATGTTATTTTCATAACAGAGGTCATGGAGGAGTCTCGCTGCCAGAACTTAGGATAGTTTAAAAGGTTATTTCTCTGTTATATTCAAATAGTAGCTCTGAGATCAGGATCTTGCTACCAATTGGTCTGATTTAACAAATTCTTATACAGGATCTTAAAAATTAGGATATGCCTAAACTGCAGTTCCGAGGTGCATTAGACTTCACAGTTTTAGATTAATCTCTGAAAATAAAACATGACTTTGAAGAACTAAGGGTTTACCGAATATTGTAAACCCCAAAGAATTAGCAACCCTAACGCTTGTGTTAGAGAGGGCTGAGAAAGGGATTTTGTTTTCGTGATTAAAGATCCAGACTAAAGAGTGATTTATCTTTAACAGGGACCAACCACATTTTCCCATTTATGTAGTAACATTCATTATATGAGGAACTCAAAGTGCTTTACAAACATGAGTTAGCTAATGGCTATGAAGCAGACAGACATTGGAGTAGTCTCATTTTTTAGAATGAGAAGATTTCCCTGAAGAAAATATAAATGGTTTAAAAAATTTCCCCTGGCAAAAGGAACCAAAAAAGTTATTTTTGTGAGGACAGCTCTCCGTGTCTCTGCTGTGCTGTATTTTCACACTATTTTTATATATTGTGCTTTGAATTAAGGAAAGATGAAATATTTACTAAGGGGATAGCTGAGAGTCCAGTAGTTATTAGGAAAAAAACCAAACTAACACCTTCCTGTAGCTGTGGTTGTGTTCAACTGAACTTCACGTTCTATAATCCTGTTCCTGTTGGCAAACTCCACTTCTGCAACCGCATTTCCCATGAGCTCATGGCTCACAACAATGCCACCCGCTGAAATCCTAAGTGCTAACTTGGAAATCACTCCTTTCTTTGAAATATTCCCTGCAGGTTAAGTTCACATACTTTCAATAGCAACGGCATTATTCACTGAACAGCATACATTCCCTTTTTGAAAGGGGAGAGAGAGTACAGCATTTTGGGGAAGCTGGAAGCTGGCAATTCCAGTGGAGCAAAGCTGGTGTCTGCTACTGCCCTTTGCTATGGAAATGGATGTTTTGGTTCAGCTGGAGGATCAGTAATTGGAGACGTTTTAGTAAACAGGCTTTGAGGTTGAAGACAATGAATCACTTCATATTAAACCAAAAAAAAAACCACAAACCCCAACAAAATAACCCCATGACCAAACTTTCAGTGGAAGCCGTCTGTGCCCCTGTGAAATGGTTTGTGAATGTAAACAGTGAATGCAAAAGAGGGCAAGAAGGGAAAGCTGGAGGAGAGCATGGAGGTAAGGTTGGTCCTGATCAGTCACAAACCTTCATTTGTCATCTGCTGAATTCTGAAGAGTGGGTGGGAAACGTGGCCTCCTACTAAATGGATGAGATATTTCCAAGAGAAATTAAAAGACAGGTGAAAACAATCCTGGAACTTAACACTGCCAAGCTCTGAGCTGGTGGCCCTGGCTAAAATGCTGAATTCTGCCTCTCTGTTGGCAGTTCTTTTTCTCAGGAAAAACTGAGCTCCTCCTTGAAAATACTTTGAATTACTTTTCGAGTTGAGTACCCAAACCATGAGTCACTGCTTCTTGCACTAGTTAGTGATCAACTCATGTTCATGTATCTGTTTAAATGCCTTGGTGTTTTCTGTGGAATATTTTCCACAAAATACCAAGATACGTTTCAATGTCTTCTATTTTAAATGAAGAACATTTCAATGAAGAAAAGCAACAGAAAGGAAGCGGAGAGAGACAGAATGAAGTGGGGAACTATCCCTCTTTAAGGTCCTTTTCCTTTCATGGTGTGACTGCTGTATGCTCTCTGTAAAATGAAACATGGAATTACTCATGAGAGTAGACAAAATGTTTAGAAATGAGTCCCAGTATTTTCAGGGAGTTACGAACAGCACCCTTTAGGATTAAAAATCATTTGTTAAAAACAATGGACTGTTTATCTTAAAACCTTTCACATAATCCAGAGGCCAAGGGATGTTTCACAACTGAGCTTTACAGAATTCTTATTTATTTTTTTTTTTAATGTTAATATGTTTTAGACATCCAACTTCTGCTGCTGTCAGTGGGAAAAAAGCATGGAATTCCCCTAGCTGTTCTTGAAATGTCTCTTCTAGGTTTCAGCTGACCTCAGATGAAGCAGCCTACTGGTTTTAAGGAACTGAAGGAAGACAGGGAGAAGGTTGGTCATCAGTTTAGAGGGAAATTGTCATTAAGCACCATGGGAATATGGCTTTTAGGAAGAACTTTGCTCTAGTATGGCATTTACCAGGAACATAGCGCAAAGACTGCATACAAATGACAGGCTGTGGTAGCAGAACAACCAGGGCAGCAAGAATTGCTGCAGTCTGGACGAGCTGCATCACAAAAGTAGCTCAGTGAAATGAAGAATGACAGTAATTTACCAAAGAGTCTATATCCTTAATGAGCATAAGATCCCTATAATTTTACTGACAAGGCATTTGATGTACTGTTCTCCAGTTTATTGCAGAAACAGCAGGAAGTCTCTTTGAAAGCAAAACAACATCAACAACAAAAAAACCAGTAGAATAGTAATGATTGTTCCATGTGTCCAGGCTTCTGAGTCCTTTTCTTCCTGATGATGCATTCTGACCCCTGTGACCAGGAATGCCATGCTTGTACTTGAAGTCCCTTAAACACTGTAACTTGTTTTTCACCCACCAACAATGCTATTAAACAGCATTGCAGAGAAGGTGTTGAATCAAGGGTAGCGTGGCCTGGGAAACAATGCTTCAAGTCTGTTCTGCACTGATGACATTGCAATTGGAGTGTTCATCCAAGTTGGAATCCTTCAGGCATTAAGAAATAGGGAGGGCAAGCAAGAGGAGTTTATGAGAGGTACTTAATGTGCATAAGCAGAAGCCTAGAAAGCATGATATATGAGGACAGACAAGAGAAATTAGAGGTTTTTTATTTAGAAAGGAAAAGAAAGAACAGGAAACATAATGGTCTTGAAACACCTATAAAATTGTTGTAAGAAAGAGTAATCTGCTTCCTGTGTCCTTGGTAGCTAAGGCAAGGAGTAAGTAATAGGTCTCGACTTCAAAGTGGAAGCTTAGGCTCGACATTTGAAAAAGCAAAGGTTGGAGGTCTTGCCTTTGCTATACACAGCTTTTAGATAAGGGCCTCTCAGAAATATAGCTGACACTGCCTTGGGGCAGCAGGCTGGAGCCAGGGATCTCTTCAGATTCCTTCCAGCTTTCCAAGCAGTTGGTTGTAAAGGGAGAAATAGTGGCTGTCTGTCTCTGATGGCTGTTTTATGGACACAGGAGGAGCATTCCCACCAAGGAAAGAAATTTATATGAAGGCAATCTTGCATAAAACATTTGTTTGGTCCTGGGAAACATGCTGAATAATTGCAATCCCTGTATGGACCTAGGATATTTTTGACACCAGAAATAACCATCTTCATGATACCTGGCATGTTTTAAGGGAAGGTAGAGTAATGTAAAGAAAAGCCTCTTGCTGGGAATGATGTAGGATCTTTCTCAGTGGTAAGATTTGTAAGGGGCTGTAAATGCCAAAACTTGGCCCTTTCTGCAATGACTCTGAGGACTGCAGCCATCTGGCCTTGGAGAAGCTGAAGCCATAAATGACTTCTGCAAAGTGCATGTTAAGAGGAATGACTGGCTCTGATGAAGAAGCAGGAGATAAAATCTCGGCAAAAACTGGTGAGAGCAGATGTTTCCAGGGTCCGGAGCAAACCAGTGTGGGAAGATTCCAAGTTTCATGCATTTTACTCTCCCAGTACTTCTCACACTGTGCCCACAAACATTTACCTTTTCTAGCCTGAGCTGGAGCAACTCATTTCCTAACGAAGTAAAAATGTTGTTTAGATAGTTTGGTCTGCATCTAGAGAACCCTAAAACAGGCATGAATCAACACGAGGGAATGTCTCAGCTCAGCCCTTTGCAGCAGTCCCTGGATGTTTCATTTACACAGCAGGCAACACAGTGCCCACCCTGGAACTGCACAAATCTGAGGAGACAGCAAATATTCACATTCCCATCTGTCAGCAGCAAGCACAGCCTCGGAGCAGTAAATCTGCCAACTTGGGTTAGCAATTAGCAATAAAAATCCAATTATTAAATAGCAGCAAAAGTCTTTGGCAGTTTATGGCAGAGGAGTTCCAGAGCATGGAGCAAGAACTGGCATTTGCTGGCCACCCATTTGGTTCAGCAGGAGGTTCATCTGTTCATCTAATGTGGCTGGGTTTCCTTATAGCAAGATGAAGACAAGCTTTCACTGCTTCCTTGTAAACAAATTTAACAGACTTCTGATTTTCGTGGGAGATGGAGTGCAGGCTGAAAGTTGTCTGGGTAAACCTGTGCCAAAACTGTCAAGCAGGAGGGAGACTGCAGAAGAGCATGCCCCTGAAGCAGGAAGACGTAGGTGCAGATGGGTGCTCCTTAGGGAGCACAACCTCTGCAAGAAGAGCTTGCAACCCTGCTGCCCTCACTGTTGCTGATCAGGAGCTGGTTGATCCAGCTTCCTTCTAGACAGAAGGATTTGGCCATGTCCTGGTGCTCACCAACCTTATCACCCTCCAGAGCTCCCTGAAAGGAGTTTGTAGCCATGTGGGGGTCAGTCTCTTCTCCCAGGCAACCAGTGATAGACAAAAGGACAGTCTTAAGCTGCACCAGGGGAAGTTTAGGTTGGACATTAGGAAAAAATTCTTCACAGAAGAGGTAATTAGACGTTGAAATGAGCTGCCCAGGGAGGTGGTGGAGTCACTGTCCCTGGAGGTGACAGTGTCCCCTTAAGGAAAGACTGGGTGTGGCACTCAGTGCCATGGTGTAGTTGACAAGGTGGTGTTGGTTCATGGGCTGAACTCAATGATCTCAGAGGTCTTTTCCAGCGTAATTGGTTCTGTGATTCTCTGATTCTGAGGTATACTCATGCCTCCCTTCTCCCTGCCCCTTGACAGGACAATGGAGATGGGACACCGGAGATGGGAATAGCCTCTCCCTTTCAAAGGAGTTCAGATTTCAGTTTTAAAGCCTGGATGAAGAAACTGCAAGGAAAAAAAAATGATCCTTAAATACCTTGATTATAAAGTAGGGCCGATAAGGTACAGAAACTTATGTGCAGAAATATTCATGGAAAAACACTAGCTATTTTATGAATAGTCAAAAGAATACCAAAAAAAGGTAAAAAATTTTAGTAGTTAATACTTGCTTGACATGTCCAAAATCTCACTGTTAGTGGGAAATTAACATGGTTGTGTTGCCAGTAAAATCTGACATGAATTGGCTCTTATTTTCATGCAATTTAACATTTTTCATCAGTGTCATGGAAGAAAAGAATAATTCTCAGTCTTAACAGTTACTGAAGTCTTGAGCTTACACAAAGACTGGAGATAGTGGGTAAAAAATGAAGAGGTGTCATTCACAAAGACCAGTCTGGGTCTTCTGGTCACATCAAACAATACGTAGAAACAAAAATCAGTTCCTACAGAGACCATAGGGCTATGAAAGACCGTGAAAGGCAAGCCCTCTTTGCAAGCTTCCAGTGGCCGAAGTATGTACCATAAACCTTGATGTGTGAGCAGGAGAAGGGTGAGAATGAGTGGGGAAGGCATACTGCCTCCATCATTCCACTGGTGTAGCCACTTCTAAAGGAACATCTAGTTCGTTTGTCTGGGAATGATTAGAGAGAAGACTGATCATGTAAGATCATACAAGAATGATTAAAGCACTAGAAAATAGACCTCAGTGTGAGACAAGAAGAGTTCAATCTATTTAGCTTAACAAAGGAGCCACAGCATGACAAAACTTTGATCTCAGGCTCCTTCATCTCGCAGACAAAGATATAACAAGATCTGGGACAGGATGGCAGCAAACCCAGATTATAAATACGATGTAATTTTTTATAAAATCGTTGCAATTTTAAGGCAGTAATAAAATTATTTATAGAAAAGAGGCTTTAGTTCAAGCAAGAAAATGTTCATCAAAACCTCCTAATTCATGGTATATGTGAAGTCAGATTCATTAACCAAAGTAATCCCTCAAACCAGATAGTCTATGGGTTTCCCACGACTACTACTTTATTATTTCATTATACATTACAAGCAGGTCAAGAGACTCTCGATAAAATCCACATTTCTTTGTAGTCAACACTATGCATCTATGTCTCAGAGAGAAAGTGTCTACCCCAAATGGGTTCTAAAAGAAATTATTTTATGCCCTATTTTGCAGATTAATTAATTTGACCAGAATCAGACAGGAAGCTTGTGACAGAAAATGGATTTGAATCTACATAGTCCTTAGTGCTACCTTAAGCAAAATGTCATCCACACCTCGCTGGGACATCTGCCAGTGTTCTGTGCTTGCAGAGTGAGTGCCCTTCCTAAAGCCTCTGCAGTGCCTACGTGCTGATGGCTCACCCTCTGTGCCACAAAATGGTGATGGAGGCAGGCAGAAGGAAAGGGAATGTTCACATAGTTCCTAGGGAAGGCACCTTGACTCTTGCTGCTGGGACAATACTGATGGGATTTCTGGATCAGCTTTCCCTCTTTTTATTAGACCTTGCAGAGGACAATAAAGTCAGACCCACATAATGGGAATTAGCTATTAACCTGCCAGTGCCAGAAACAGAGATATAGTGTGCAGTGCCTGGGAAGTGCGGGTCTGCCCTCCTGTTCTGCACGGAGCTGAGGACGCTTCCAGATTTGTGCTGCTCTGAAAGCATTTGAAATGCAGCCCAGCAGCTACATCTCAGCCCACTATAACCACAACCACACTCTGCTCGTGGGAAGCCATTGCTTCTGATGGATGGTGTCCTGGCTTTGGATTGGATTGCACTGCAGGCTGCCTGCTGTCTCCCCCAGCTCTCCCTGTGTGCTGTTCTTCTCCCTATTTAGAGAAGAAAAGTACATGATTCTTCTCTACTTCTGCTTTAATTTTCTTTTTTCATCTCTGCATTTTCAGACTGCATTTCTAATGAAGCTCAACATTTCGAAAGGAGTGTTTCTGAGTGGGGGTGGAAACAAACAATCCAGGAGTTCCATTTGGAAAATGGAAGCCCATTGTCAGAGAGCTCTTGTATTGGAAGATACATACATCCTCTGGGGACATTAAGTCTGTAGGAAAGAATCACCCAGACCCAGTGGCTATTCCTTTGGTGGATATATCCATATGCTTCACAGCTATGTGTCATGCAGAGTGGGGAAGAGAAGCCTTTTCCTGTCCAGTGCCTCCAAACATGCACATGAACTCACGCAGTCAGACACTGCCTTTCCCTGCATCCTGCAGAGTCAGCTGGTGCTTTCAGGTGTTTATGTAACACTGTCATAGCTAGCTAATGCATTGGAAATTCTGAGCAGCAATTAAATAGCAATTAGTAAGCTGAATGCTTTATTGTGGTCATAATTCCTTTCCATTTTGCTCAATGACGGCAAGAATGTCTTGGCCAAAAGCCAAGTGATTGCTCACAAGAGTGATTCTGCATTTCCACGGCACCCAGAGAGTTAAGTTCCTGAAGAAATCCAAAAGCCAGCAATGAAGACATAAGTCTGTGAGATGCATGGCAGGAATGACTACTGTAATAATGTTACATATGGACAAACATTTTGGAAACAGTTCTTTGGCAAAGAAGCCGCACTCCTCCTGTCTCATAGCTATGCTAAGGGATTTTTCTTGCCTTCTATGATACTGCTTTTTTATTTTTTCATACTTTGAACACTTCTTATGAACTCCAAAAATTACGACACTTATTTTCTTATCTCATTAGGATAAGCAAGAGACGAAAGTTGTGGACATCCAAAGACCCCTGTCCATTTGGTCCTGTTGATCTCCCCAGCATGTCCTGTGACTGAAGAAGGCGTATCTCAAGCTGTTCAGCTGTAACTAAGCTGACTAAATGAAAACAAGTGAGCTAAGTGTAGTCGGGTGTGGTGCCAACCTTTGTTCATGTGCTTTTGTTTGCAGTTGGCAGAGTCCAGGCTCAACATATTTATCTTATTGCCTGAAATCCATATCTCTATACTTAATTGCTGTCAAAAGGAAATGGGCATGTCTTGTGGCTCCTGATTGAGTTGGGAAAAGGTAGTGGTCACCTCATATTAAGTCTAATTTTTTTGCTGCAGGACTGCAGTGCTATGCAGCTTATTATCACTGGAGTTTTAAAACACATGTTAAATCATCAACAGAAGTATAGCTATAAAAAAAAGACTTCTTCAATCGTATCTCAGCATCAGTCAGAATAATCCTTAAACTACAAGTACCTTTTCAAATAGATGTAGTAAAATAATGCACCCATCTATGAGGTATCACTTTTGTAAACTTTCTCAAACCTGGGAGATTTGTGGGGGAATGCATGACCAGCTGCTAGTATTATATCTAACCCATACCATAGCTCCTTTGAAAAGCTCAACTAAAGTTCAGCTAATTAAAAGGAATTGGAGTATACAGCCATGCTTCCTTACAGACTGTGGCATTTCGAGGCTATGAGATAAACCCATTTAGAAATACTGTTTGTGGGCAATACATACCCTCAGTATATTGAAAAGGCTAATTGCTAGGTTTCTCAAAACCATTTCTCTATTTTTCTTCGTCCTGTTGCTCGCATTGCCTCCTCCATTTTCATAACTGAGGGCATGATAAAGGAACTGGAGTATCTGCAGACCCACAGCTGGTAGGTCTTCATTGAAGGTAAGGCCTTCCTGGTGACATCCTAATCTGGTTAATAATCAGAGAATGAGAAGAAATGTATTTTAGGCAGGTACTCCACTCTTATTGTTGAATGTAGAGAAGGATAGTAAAGAACATGCACAGTAGCGTTGCGTGTACAGAAAGTATGGTAAAAATCAGAAGAGCTTTGAATTTAGGAAGCAGCAGTGTTTTGAAGGAAAGTGGTCACAATTCACTCTCAGTACTTTAGTATTTGCAAAACTCTATAAAAGAAAAGATAAATTCAAAGGTAGTTTAGCTAATATAACATTGCATTGTTAGAGAGCTAGGTGTGTCTAAATCTTTATTCATTCTTATAATAAATAGGTATGCATTTGGGACTTGCTGACATGACAAAGTCTCTTCAGAGTGCAAGCAGAAAAGTTTTGCTTATGTGTATATGTGTCAGGGACAACAAAACCCCCAAGAGTGACTGAAAAGCAGCTGCAATTCACTTTGAAATACATGCCAGTCAGAGAGGATTTACACCTAAAACATTTCCTGAAAGCTGTGGATGAAAGAGATGTATCTCTTTCTACATCTGTAGAAAGACCTTTGTTTCTTCTGTCAAGTCATAATAAACTCTGCAGTACTTGAATACTTCGGCACAGGTGGCGTTACAAAATGATGGTATTGTTTTCGGCATAGCCGGATCTGCTGGGATGTCTTATGCCTAAAAAGCAGACTCTAGGATATTGTTTTCCTTTAGATAGACTTTATGGCTGCTATTCTGATGTATTAAAGTCTTATCTCTGAGTTTTCCTTTACTTATACCGAAAGTAAAAGAACGAGCAAGATACTTCTAGCTTCCATAATTTTTAAGAGATCGCCACCAAGTGGTAAAAGGGAATTAATACCATTTTCTAGCTCCCGTAGGCAGCAGGTGTATGGCACTGCTTAGAAATGACGGCGAGGATCAAAATATCGCCATAACAACACATGCAAAGTAAATATTAGGGATCATGCAATCAAAGGTAGTTCTTATTTTAGAGTGAATTAATCAAGGAGGTAAACCATTTAAATGCAGATGACATAGCTTTCACTACCATGCCCTGCTGTAAAAGAAACAGCCCTAAGGAGGTAACTTTTTATTTGAACCACTGACATTGGTTTTTACGAAGACAAGAACCACCTGAACTGCACAACTCTGGCTTATCACCATTCAGAAAACTCAATAGAAATGATTGCATTAACACATCTACCTTTTTAGCTGGCTGGGTTTCAAGTAGGTAAGTCTCTTAAAAATTAGCATGCTATTATTTAGTCACAATTTTTCTGGCCTAATAAATGTTACTTGTAAACTCTGTGATTGCAGGATTACCCATAGGGGGTCCTGGACAACAAGCTGGACATGAGCTAGCAGCATGCCCTTGTAGCAGGAATCCAGCAGTATCCCAGGCTGCAGTGTATGAGGAAAGGCTGAGAGAGCTGGGACTGTTCAGACTGGAGAAGAGAAGCCTCAGCAGGGGGTTCTTATCAGCGTGTACAAATATCTGAACAAAGGGTACACGGAAGATGGATCTCTTTTAGGTGTTGTCAAGTGACAAGACAGTGGGCATAAACTGAAACACAGGATGCTCTAACATCAGGAAACACTTTTTGTAATATCATAGAATGGTTTGGGTTGGAAGAGACCTCTAAAGATCATCTAGTGCAGCCATCACTGCGAGGATGACCTGCACTGGCACAGACTGCTCAGAGAGGTTGTGGAGTCCCCATTCTTGGAGGCACTTAAAAGTCATCTGGGCACTAGCTCTGCTTCCGTTTACCGCACCAAGTTTACCAAAAAGTATTGCTTAAAAGTGAAGTGCTTGATTCACAAAAGGAAACTGTTAACTTGAAAGTGCTGAAAGAAGGGAGAACAGGAACTTCACGTGCTACATCTGCATAGTGGTCAGTGTGTTTAGTCCACTAAATATAACTTCACAATTACTATATCTATTCTTATTTGCTTGCCATTTCAAAAGTATTTTCTGTATTCTATAATAGATGTCAGAAAAACACACTAAATAATTACCATCACTAATTCTCCTGCAAAACAAACACATTTTTACATCACTTTGAGATATCTTAATTCTTGGGACCACAACCAGCGATTTTTTTAAAGTAAAGTCATCTTTATATAGTATTTTCAGACCACCTTCATTTTGTGTTCCACAGTACAGTTGGAGGGCTCTGCAATAATAAGGCCTTCTGTGATCCCACATTATTTGCCATATATGAAAGCCAGTTATGCAGAAGAAAAACATGGTCTTCAGGAAATTTGTATTTAGGTGCAGCCACAGAATCTACAATCAGAGGTGGCCAGCTCCTGGTCCATGGATTTCCCCTCCCATGTTCCTGGACTTCTTGAGAAGTCATTTCATCCAGATCTTCCGCAGGCTGTGCTCTGCCACCTAACAAAAGCAAGGGCATTTAGGATCCTGTCCTTTGTGAAATTTAGTACTTACATAATCATTAATCCTCTCCTGCATATCCCAGGTTTTTTAAATGACACTCACAATGTGGGGGACAAGTCTCTAGTTCCACATGATTTATTAAATAAAATTTAAAAAAAGCTGAAGAGTGACTTCTTTCTGGGCTCTTAAACAAAGAAAGTCTTCTATGTCTCCAGTGATCCACGAACCATCATGAAATGTTTGTGTTGGTGATTCAGTGCACTGTAACCAACCACATCACCAAATGCAACCAGCTCCAAAGACAAAAAACCCACACATATACACAGGACAACTTTTCACTCATTCTCTGGAATAAGGAGCCTCCTGCCAACCATATTATACTCTATTTTGAGCCAGTGATCCAACACAGACAACCTTGTCTTGGGAACCTTGGCTTGTGTTTCATCAAACCGCAGATACTGCTAACAGGCTCCCTGTTGAGCAGCAAAGACCAAGTGCCTCTCAGGAGCAGACCCAAAGGAAATTTTACTTAAAGATTGCTGCTTTTTAAAATAAGTCTGTCTTTCAAGACCAACTGCATGCTTAAGTCCAACTTGTAGCAGTGGCATTGAAAGTCAAACCTGAAAATGAGCTCCAGCTCCAGTCACTCTGTGAATATCAGAGGAGACTGCGCTCAGGATGTGGTCACTATGTCACAGTCATAGTGTTACAACGTGTACTGAAAATTCATGTCCTGAAAATACTGTGGCACAACTCAAATACCCAATGCTTTCTCATGCATGTACCTATGCAAACATTACTCAGGATTGGAATATGTTCATAAAACCATGTAGCTAGGTATGTGTTTGTTTAAAAGCTGGGAGGAATGCCAGACCTATATTTTCCTGCCTCCTGTTGATTAAAGGAACAGGGTGCAGTTGAAATTTGTTGTGTAGTGAGCAGCATGGAGTCCTAAAGAGTGTGGGAGATGAAGGCTCCATCACTCACAGGAGCCTCGTCCTCACTTTGTGCATACAGATCTGTGAGGATTAGATTGAATTATGACAATGGCCTTGGTCAGGACATGAATACTGGTTGGGAATAAATTCTAAACTCAAGGCACTAGGTCAGCCTTGTTTTAGCAGGATGATGGTTAGCATGTTAATTATATTTGGTTTTAAGCTGATACAGCTTAAACAGTACAAATACTAGAGGTTAACTGGGCAACAGTAGGGAATAAAGATGCAAAGAACCTCAATATCAGTGTGTTATCTGTCCTCTGCTCATGTAGCTGTTCCTGGATTAAAATGCCTGATTTATGCACCTTGTAATAATTACGTCTCCAAATTGAGCACACAATTGCAATCCCTTGATTAGTGTAAAGCTTTACTTGGTGAAGGTACATCCAAAGTTAACGTCCCAGTCTACTATGTGGACAGCTTTTACATGAAAGGTGCTGATGCCAGCTGCCTGGAATGTGGTGGTGTCTGATCATATTTACTAGGCCATCTTTTCAGTCATATCAAGGTCTCACCCGCAATTTCTTTTTTGCAATGGAAGCCTGTGTGCAGGCTGCTGCTTTGACTGATACATTGAGGAATGAACCTCAGACCTTGGGGGAAACAAACCTCAAGGATCTGTGTGCTGCTATAGTTTGAGCTGAAGATCACTGGCATTGTAGCTGTGAGCTGTGAAACGCCTCTGTGCATCAGCGCAGATGGGATCTGTATCACATATCACAAGGGGTTTGCACTTCAGTTCAGCCAAGTCTGGCTACCTCAAGCAGATTAAATTTGGCCGGGGGGCTGAACAATGAACTGCTGTGTTTAAACTCCTACTGGTTTAATGAATAAATAGCTATGAACACCACTATCAAAATGGTCCCTTAGTCTCTTTGCCTTTATTCTCATTCCTACAGTGATGGCAATAGGAGCAGTGTCAGTTTGTGACTTGTAACCTCTGTGATGTGACAAGGTTATTAATCCTTTTGTCAGCTTAAGCCATGTTGAGAGACTGAAGCAGAAAACGAGGATCAGCTTTCTTTAGCAGCACCCTCCTGTGTTTGGGTGTGTGTATACTTTGCTACAGCAGTGACAATATTCTATTTATGTCAAACCAAACCCTTTTCCTTCTTAAATATTCATACACATTAATGACAACTTAAAATGTTTTGTGTAGATTTTATTTCTCTGTTGCGATGAAAATAGTCACCGTTTTGTCAGCTGTCTCAGTATAGGGATCTGCTCATAGGTCTAAGGCAATGCTTGGTTGTTCGCTGTGCGACTCCCTTGATTATAATGTGTTTATACAATTTCATTAATGTTAAAGTAATGGAATAGTGAAGTAGGCCAACTGTCTTCTTTTCACAGACCCAATGCTGCAATGAACAATCTGTTGAAGACATAAAAACTCTTACAGAAAGTAATAACCTGACTGCACACATTCAGGGCAGATTTTGTAGGTGTCCCATGATTGCCCTAATCTCTTTTGAACATGTGGCAGCCTCCTGGTGACTTGGCAGGATGATTTTTCTGCACCCAGTTCTACCAGTTTTTAACAGGTGGTCTTGTTCTTTATTTCAGAGGAGGCTACTGAATATCTGCTGCATTTCATTACATAATTGATAAGGGAAGAATATTCCTGGAGTTATTAGCTGTGGGAAGACCCTGAGATGCAAAAATTCAATCCACATTTGGCCCATATTTAGCTCAGTTTTAGAAAGAAGGTTGAGCTTAGGCATTATCGAGTTTTGAATGTTGGGGTTGTTTTAGTTCCACTTTTGTGTGTTAGAAGGGCTGAAAATGTGGATAAGACAACCTTTGTTCAAAAGCAGTTCTGTTAACTTGTTTCAGACCTATTATGTTTCACGACATGAGAACAGAGCACTCTCAAGTGAGTTCTCCCCACAGGCCCACCCTGCACTGGCTGCTCCCCCAAGGCAGGCCTCACTCCAGCTCCTGGCTCCCCAGGGTGCAGCTGCTAAGCCACAATTGCCTGCTCCTAAATTGATTTCAAATCCTACTTTTCCCAGGAACCAAATTCATTCCCAGCCTTGCTCAGCCACAGAGCACAAGCTGACACAAGATTTATGACTAGCCTTACTTTATTAAGGCAGGATAACAAACGGGAGTGGTTTACTGTCAATCAAGCAGTGGTCAGTTGTCCAGCTCCCGGAATTCCATAACCCTCAAGTTGCAAGTGTCTTCTGTATACATTTATTTAGCTTCTTGTATCTTGCAGCATATTGTTGGGTATTCTCTTTTACCATTCCCCTTCTAAATGGTTACATACTTTCCCCAAGCCCTAAGGAGGCACACAAACTCCAAGTCTCAGCAATGACAGGTACTCAGTGTCAGACTGTTTCTTTTAAGGCTGTAGAAGGGCTTGTCCTGGTTCCTGGGTGGACTACAGACATTCTGCTCATTTGTCTGGTATTTGAGCCCTTAGCAGTCACACTCTTCTCTTTACTTCAGCTGCTCAATTGTAATAATTAGACTTGCAGCTTTCCAGGCCCCTGTTGCATTGCATTAACCTCTGCCTGGCTGCAGCCTGCAGCCCCAGCATTTGCAACACAAATGCACCTGACGAGGGGCCTGCAGCCCTGGCAGTGCCTGCCACAGTTGCCCCATAACCACAGAAAGACTGCACCAAGGTCAGCCCCAAGCAGCAGCGGCAGACCCCAGTCCTGCGACTGTCATTCCCTTGGGTGCACCCATTATACTTCTCTCTTCATCCATCACTTTTGATCAGACCTTTGGAGTCTCGTGCATCAGGGGTCAGGTGAGTGGTCTGTTATACAGCAGCCATTTGTTTCGAAAGGGATTCTCTGCCTTTGTGTACATTCTTGTTTGCATCCACTCCTGTTCTTTCTCTCCTCTGCACTGAAAATCTTCCTCTATTATGACCTCCAGCCTGTAATCTTTAGTGCAGACTTCCAGGTAAGAGCAAAGTATGATAAGGTATCTGCAGCAACAGCCAATTAAAGTGAAGTAAAAAAAGGAAAGATTTTCAAGGTTAAATGTATAGCAGGAGGTGATTTAATTACTCACAGGGTAGGGGGATAGAGAGCCCAAACAGACAAATCAGTGCAGCTGGAATAATGACACCCAGCAGCCTCCCAGGAAAGTACACAGGAGAGATAAGTCTGTCATGAAAGAGGCTTAAGATAACTCACATTATATCGCATTTGCTGTGGGCTAAGCCTGAACACAGGACAGTTGCCATGGATTAGCTGATGTGCAGTAACTTCTTGAGCTCTCATACCTCAGTCACATGTGAGCCCTAAGATTGCAGAAATACACACTAGACGAGATTGGCAGAGTTCCATAAAAACACACAGAACTTTAAATAGGAAAAGAAAACAGAAATTGATTCGGGAAAAGAGAAAAAACCGCTTTCTTAAGGATTATTTTTGTAGACTCAGTTTGAATTCCTTCAACACCTTAACCCTGCAGTAGTGTGACATATAAGAAAGGAACCACTGCAAGAAGAGTGAAAGTCAATGATGTGAAAGCGTGTTGTTGTTAACATAATGTAAAACTAAACATAAATTTCAGTTGTGTGCTGAACTAACTGCTTGGAAAGCAGAATGGGGAAATGAGTGTTTTGGTGAGAATTAAAAATAAAACTATGCTTTGGGAACCAAGAACAACGTCCAGGTTTAGTGACAGAGTCGTGGAAACAACACTTTTTCTCAGTCTTTCCCGTAGGAGTCACTCATAGAGTTCAAATGTCCTTTAGGTCAGAGAGCAGGGAATGGTGCAGTTCAAGGCACTTGTGTGGATCTTCCAGGGCCAGCTCTGATGACCAGAGTTAAAGAAAGTGGAGAGTTTCAAGAGCAGAAGTTCAAACACTCCCTAAATCAATGACCAAGGCACTCTCCTACAGCATCAGACCTAAACATAGTTTCTTGCTCCAAATCAGGCAAGGAAGGGATCTGAATACCATCTTCCTGTACCCTGAGAGCTGTATGTGGATTTAGGTCAGCTGTAAGCAGCAGAGACAGCACGAGCTATGCTACAGGCAGCAGGCATCCATGGTCCTCCTTCTCATTTTGTCAAAGCTGGGGCCTGAAAACCTAGTCAGGGCTGTTGGTTAGGGCAGGGAATGAGCCATTTCAGAATAAGCAGCTGTCATCCTCACCCCTTCCTCTGGCAGCAGCAAGTCTGGATCTCCTGAACTGTCCTCCCCACTTTCATCCTTCCCTGTCCTGTCCTTCCCCTTCCTCAATTCCTGTGGTAAAATGAACTTAGAACTTATCTCCAGGCAGGAAAATTCATTTTTTCTGATGCTGCTGTGATGCCTTAAGCTGAATCTGGTGTAAGCACAACACTTTTGCCTAATAAATCTCATTTTATTCAAAACTACATATACAAAAACTCACAAAGAAATGTACCATCCTGCAAAAAAAGAAAAGTTTTGTTTAATTTCCAAGATATTTAGAAACTATAAAATAAAAAAGTAAAGTTTTCCAGTCCGATCAAAAGGACTTTCCTGTCTTTTCTTCAAAAGGCAAACTAAAAACTGGAAAATCTTAGAAAGGTGTGAAATAAAGGGGCAATCTGTTATAAATCAGAATGAAAGAGACATAGATGATCTCAAAGATGAGTAGAGAAAAAAGATCCATGAAAGAGAGATCACCGAGTACATTAAAAGCAATAGCTGAGGTAGAAGCCACTTTGTGTGAAACCTCTGATTTCAGCAAAATCTGCGTCAAAATCCCTCCCTTTTTGTTGAGCCCTCCAAATACTGCCCCCCAACTGGAGAAAAGGGTGGTGTGCAATACACTGGAGAGTCCTAGAAGGCAAAGAAAAGGCAGAAATTAGCTCTTAAGACAAAGTGGTTGCCTGCTGGGTAAAAAGAAAATGGCATAACCGAGGAAGATGTGGTGACCTTGTTGCCTGGAAACATTTAAAGTGTGCTTTGTTAGTGACTTTCTAGTTGGCTGGGTAGACTTGGCAGTGCAGTACAAGCCAGAGGTGCTGGCTGATTGCGAGCAACTTGCCAGCGGCTTGTTTTCTGCGGGGTCATTCTGCCCGTTGTGTCGAGACTAATTCAGCTGGTGAAATGTTCTGCACCACGTTTGCTGCTCCAGAGCACCTGCGGTGTTTAGCACCTGCCCTGCTGCAGAGTTTTCTAGAGGGAAAGGGAACTGTGAGCTACCTGAGCGGCTTTAGGGGAAGGCTCTCCGGTTCCACAGCCCTCTCGTGCTGAACACCAGAATAATCAGCCTGATTAGTGCTGAGCTGCTCCTCTGCACATTGTCTTTGCTAACCTTGGAAATTCAATTAGAAATTATTTCATCTGGGCTGGTTCTGTTTATTCCTTTAGCTTCTGAGCTGAAGTACATCCCATGCTTATTAGATGAGTTGATTGGGCAGCTCTGGATACTGCAACATTTTCTAAGGGAACAAATATTCTTGTATTCTTTTACTGTTGTAATATCAAGCATCCTCAGACAGTTTTCTCTGATCCTGCCATAAACATCACACTCCAGCCTCAGAATAAAAATGTGATCTCTGCCTTGGTACATTTCAGGTCCCAGTATTTTCTAAGAATGTGCTCAGCTTTGACCCATTTTACCTCATGTTCAGGTAAATATTCTTTACTTATGAGAGTTTATCTGAGGATGAACATGGTGACTTGATAAATATATGATTAAAACCAAATGACAAAGCACAATAATAGCACTAAATAAAAGGCAGTTCAATGGCAAGTTTCTGACAGAGAAAGCGGAAAAAAACCTTGCCCCAAATTCTGTTCCTAGGTTTTCCACTTGTGGGATTTCTGCATTTATATAAATTACCATCTCCTCTGTAAAAGATTATTAATCTTGTTTTTCCTAGGGAGTGATGAAATTTGTGGTGTTACTCGTGCTGCCTTCTACTGAGAAGCACCAATGCTTGTGGTTATTTGGGCTAGGTTTACCACAGGTGGAGAAATCAGAGAATGAGAGCTGGGTTATATTTTGGTGTTTTGTCACCTCAAACCAGATGGTAGCAAACCTTGCAACAGCAGTTTTCACGTGTCAAAGAAGGTGAGGCATCATTGTCTACATCAGTAAGAACTGTAGTGGGTCTTTCTCAAACTCATACAAACTTGAAGTAATCCTGCTTTGCCCTTCCATCCTCTAACATCATTCACTTCACAAACTAGACAAAACCCACAATTTTGTTTTCATCTCAGTATCTCCAACAGTTGAGTTGGCAATTAAGCCTTTTCTATGCCCTACAGGGGAAGTGGATGCAAACAAGAAGATGAAAAAGAGTGTTTTTGACACACCATGCCTTTTGTAACTTGCAGGACAGTTCCTGCAGGCAATTGAACTATTTCTCTGGAGAGTTTTGTCTCAGATACTTTTACATCTGGCTTTTAATGCAGAATTCATTTGTACTTTAAGTCATAATAATGGAAAGTGCATTGAGATCCTGAAACAAAAACAGTTGTTATTAAAAAGTGTTAAACATTGAGTAAAAGAAGCAGCTCCTCAGTGGCACGTAACAGTTACAGCTTTTATCCCACAAATCACTTAAAGCCACTTATAACTACTATTATTAGGCATAAAAGCCCACTTGGGTTTTATGAATGCTGAAGAACCGAGACAAAAAGATTGCTTCAAAGAGAGCAGTGTCTTGATCATGGTAACTCTTTTGGCCCCTGTTAAGACATGGTCATAAGAAAACCAGAAATTATACCAGTCCAATTGCGTAGAAAAAAAAGTCTGAATATTTAAATACAATGTATCTACAAAGATTTTATTTTAATTAGAACATAGCAGAATAACAGCAGCAACCTGCAGTGATATCATCAAATCAAGGCTGTTTCTATGGGAACACCACCAACTCCCAGAAATTACCGTGTCAGTTTGCCATAAATAGAAAAAAAAATAAAAAGGGGGGGAAAAAAGAGAAAAGAAAGAGGAAAAAAAAGGTTACAGAAGAAAGAGAATGAAGAGAGTTCAGTTCTCTCCTTTTGATACTTATTGCCAATATGTTGTCAAGTTTTATTCTAAAAAAAGTAGTGAGATAAAAACGTCAGTTGCGCTGCTCCTGCCACCCATTCAATGCTTTGAACACCTTTTCTGAAGACTTTCTAAAGTGTTTTATGGAAAGAAAACACATGCAAAGCATTGTTCTGTACTGATCTCCCTGCTGCCTGCATTTTCTACAGCATAAGTGAGCTCGAGGTTGGTGTGGGAGAGAGAAATACTTTTGATCGTAGATACTTGCTGTATTTTCTCATTTCCATTTTTCTGCTAGCTCTGTAATTTGAAGGTCTGGCCTGAAAGGGATACAATCACAGAGAAAGAAAAGTAAGCAATGAACACACAAATGGAAATTATTATTTCCCTCCATATGCTTATCTGATTGTCTCCCTTTCCCAGCAATCTTCTTTCCAATAGCTACCTCCATCCCAGTGCCTTCAGTAACCACATAAACAAAGGGAAACCACTCAAGTTCCTCCCAGCAGTACCTAGAGAAGTCCTATCCCTTTGAGACTCCAGTCTAGCAGCATTTCTGCACTCTGACGCTCAGCGAGCTTGTTTCTCTGGCTCTCCTCACGACTGACACAGGCTCCCTTCTGTGGAGGTAGTGCCTTTCCAAAGAGCAGCCCAGGCCAGGAGGAACAGATTCCTGGAACTGTATTCCCAGCTGTGAAACTCTCTTGCTTATGGTTTGTGACTATTATTTTTTCCCAATTGCAAGATGTCTGTTCTATTCTCAATGACTCACATTAATTTCTCACTCTCCAGCCATTCCTCCTGCAATTATCCATTATAGTCTTTTTGAGTCTTGCCCTACTGTTGTTAGTAATATTTCCTGCATGCCACACCATAACCTGTATTTGCTTTATATGAGGAGAAATCTTCCACTTAGAAGCAGTCCATGATAATAAATTATTATTGAATTTTACCTCACTGAATGACTGAAATAATAACATCACTCTGAGCAAAATGAGACAGTGGTAGTAACTGCTGCTGAGAATATTGACAGTGAATTTGACGATAGTCCTTCAAGTGCAATCTTTCCCCCTTAATAACTTGATTGAAACTTCTATCTGCATACAGTGCAGCAAAGGCCACTCCCTTCTTCAGATCCCTTCGATGAGTCTAAAGTACTGTAAGTGGGCTGGGAGAGATAGCAACTACATTTCAAAGAGAAAAATGCTTTTAAACATATATTTAAAGGTTGATTCCACCACTTGCAAAGAATTGTGTGAGCCTACTTGTTCCTACAGGTATTACATGAATATTTTTCAACTGCAGCAGAACATAAAATTTCAGATTTTGTTGTTAAGTGCTGAAATGCTGAACAGGCATTTACTTACTTCATGGAATGGCTTGGGTTGGAAGGGATCTTAAAGATCATCCTGTTCCAATCCCCTGTCATGAACAGGGACACCTCTCACTAGACCAGGTTCCTCAGAGCCCCACCCAATGTAGCCTTGGACACTTCCAGGGATAGGGTATCCACAGCTTCTCTGGTCAGCCTGTTCAAGTGCCTCACCACCCTTACAGTAAAGAATTTCTCAGTTTCAAAAGAGAAATCTTAGTTTCAAACAAGGCTATACTTTTCTTTAGACACAAAGGGCCAAATTATCACTTCAAAGAAAATCTGAAGGATTTTCAATAATATAGCTACATGTTAAAGCTGAAAATTTGCTTATGCAAACAAATCGTGAGGCCTGCTGCCTGCCTGTCTCCTGCTATCCAGCAACACAGACTGGCCCCTCTATATGAGCATGATTTTAAGGACTGCAGTTGAACAGTATTTCAGGTTTGACTGGTGGTGAACTAGACAGGGAAGAGGAGCACTCTAGAGGCAGAGAACAAGGAATTACAATAATTTGCTGAGAACAGTCAGTTATGCCTGAGTTACCATCAGGAGCTGTAAGGACAACCTGGTCACTTGTGCTCAAGATGAACGGATGTGGACTCTGACCTCACTTTGAGTATGCTGAGTTGCACATGCAGCGTTAATAGCTGTGCATGCCATGATGTAGGAGGCTTCCATTTGCTGTTCTAGGTAAACTCTGAGCTAAATCTTGTACTTGACATCAATGCTTAAAAACAGATGTGTTCAGAATAATAGGCCTGGGACGTAGAAAAACACTCATGCTGCTTCTCTGCTACAATGTGGTAGCTGAAGCAAAAGGAATTTCGAGAGGGAGGGGTGGGAAGAAGAGGAGGGGTAGCCAGGGGGAAGGTCTTGCAAAGATCTCAAAACGTATTTCTATTTCAAGAAAGCGGCGAAGGAAAGCATCCTCTTCCACACTTCTTGTGCCTCCTAATTATTATCTTCAAGTAGGCTCCCCCTGGTGGGGATGAAAAGAGTACGCTCTGAAAAGTGAGAGCCCGAAATGGTATTCTGATTCTTGCCCTATTTCACTTTTCACCCTAATTGCAGACTAGCACCGGGCATGCTTTCAGCTCATTATTCTCTACAGAGGCCTGCTAATGGTAGTTCATCTACTGCCTAATTCTACAGCTTTAACATGGAAAAATTCCTTTCAAATTCAATACCAATGAGAGCAAACAGTAGGTCTGCCTCTCTGCTTTTTGTTTAGCTGTTCAGTTACTGGATAAACATTAACCAGCTGGACAGTGCAATTACAATTTTTTTTAAGGTACTGTAAATGCTTGCAACAGCATAGTATCTGGCAGCCTCACAAGTATTAATGAATGCATTCTTGTTCCACTCACATTATTAGAAGTGATTAAGTACTTTCACAGGGGTCATGCAGAAAATGAATGGCAGAACCAAGCATCGAGGAAAATTCAAAGTTTTTTTTCCCAAGAGATACTTTTTAAGACATCCCACAGCACAAACAGAAATAAGCGGAAGAAATACAATTAGCGAAAGAATTGACATTGGGCACTAATTATTTACTAGGAGCCTGAACATACTTAGAAATCATTTCCAATGAACTCAGCAAACAGCTTGCTCAACAAGATCAGGAGTAAGGGTTTAGGATTTGGATTAAAAACACAGAAAAAAGTAAACACTAATACTCCCCTCTAGGGAAATCATCTCGTCTAATTATTTGTCTACAGCTTTCCTCAATATTGCTGTCTAAACTGCTTTTGTAAATATGGCTCCATTGTTCTGTAACAAGAAATTCATGCACTTTTGGAATTTCTTACTAAAATGTATTACAGAAAATTAAAGTTTTGAGCTATTATTAATTCTCTATGGAAAGCACTTCATTTGTATCAATAATAAGAGAAAGGTAAATATTTGGAGACAAATATATGGGAATGTCTCTGTTCATACATGGGAATGTCTCTGTTAATTGTGTTAGCTCTAAAGCTAACAAAGTCATCAAACACAATGGCTGAGACTACTATTGTAGCAATTTTCAAATGTTGAAAGCTATTAAGAAGTGTAATCAAATGGCACCCTGAAAGGAAGAAACTTCTTTTTATTTTTGCTCTTAAGCTTGTAAGTTTCATGCATTTTTATGCAAAAACTAGTTTTTATGTTATTCACAAATGCCTTGACCTCTGGGTATTTTTGTTATGTTTTACAAATGCATGTGTAAACAAAGGCAAATACAAACCAGTTCGTATTTTCTGAGACGTATTTAGCCTTGATCAAAGTTTAAAGTTGTTTTATTATGTATTTTTTGTTTGTATTCAGTGATGACCAGAAAGCTTTACATGTGCTTCTTTATTCAACATACCAAGGCACAAATGCTGTAAGAAGATTTTCAGCTTTTTCTTATATTGTCTGGAGGGGAAAAGAAGTGTAAGTACTTAGGATAAGTATAAGCACTTCTTTGGCAAGTATTTATGTTGACACATGCCAGCAAAGCCTCACAGACTGTTGTTCTCAAAATCAGTAACCACACCAAACAGTTGTGATTCTTTCTACGTTTGGGACACATTATCTCCTTTTAATTGGTTTCATTTATTTCAGGTATTTTTAACTTTCTTGTGAGGGATTTTGAGGAGCCTTAAAGATGACAGTGTCATAAACACACTTTAAGAGTAGAAAGGTATTTTTAACTAAGAAATAGTCAAGGATATATTTGCTAAGAATGATCATCATCTAGTACTGAACAAGTTATGAATGAGGGGAAACTCCTATGAAGCCATATGTGGGGTTTTGTTCTAATTTTCGTTCGTTTGTAGTAAAAAATGATGAATCAAAATGAAATTTCTCTCAGTCTCCATCAGATACTGTAGCAGCTCACCACAGGCCATTCACGTCTCTCCTGTCTTTAATGGCCATGACTTCTTTGTACAGAAGACAGAGATTCTGCTTCCTCCTGTTATGAGTTAAATTTATCCTGACATTCATTTGTACTCTTGTTACACTACACTTTTGTAATGTTTTACAAATTGTAGGCTCATAATGGATTTGGCTTTCAGCAGAAGGGCCAGGACCAGAAATGGAAGGGTGTAAAATTTCTCATTAAGTCTGACAGGGCTGAAGATACCTTTGGCTGGGGTTCAGCTGTGCAGGACACAGCAAAGGAAAGAAATGCAGGAGGAAAGTACCAGGTGTAGCAGCTGTCTGTTCCAGAACACAAAGATGACAGGCCATGGCTGTTATGTTGCTCAGCACAGCCACTCAGAAAGTCCTCTCTAGATCGACCTCAGAGACATGTTCCCAACCTGTGACAAAACCCAAAATAACCCTTAGAGTTTCTGTGAAATGGTACCGAGGAACTACAGAGAACCAGTAGTCTGACTCTAAGACACATACAGACATTCTCCTTTTCTAAAGAAATTGATATATATTTTGATCCATGTTAAAATGTAATTGTGGTACACAACGTAATTTTTAATAATTATGCCGACAGAATGTATGGAAAAGAAAATTGCATTTATGGCTATGCATTGTAAAACATATCAGTGTTAGCTACAAATAGGTTTGAGGCAAGTTGTCAGTATTTAAAACACTTCAAATAATCTTAAATTGGTATATAATAAAACCCAGGAAAAGCACATCCTGTATGACAATGCAGAGTCAGTTTTGTCCCTGCTGCATCATCCTGTCCTTGATCTTGGATACAGCTGGAAGGAAGACGAGGAGAAGGAGAAGAAGGAGGAGGAGGATTACATGCAGAGAACCGCAAGAAATGAGTGTTTCAGTGCACTGGCCTTCACGGAACTCCTTGAAGTTTGTACAGAAGTCTTTGGCCTCTCCCACTGCCATCGTGCTCTCCAGAAGCGCCTTCCTCCTGATTCAGCACTAGAAACAGAGCACCTCTTTCCTTTTTCCTTTTCATCTACATCTCCCAAAGACAAAACAGAAAGAGAAGACTTTCATAACTCCTAGGCATGCAATCCAGTAGGATTCTCTGAATGAAATATAATGCTTGACAAGTTTCTGTAACTAGCCAAGAGGCAAGTCCTGCAGTGTATTAAATGTGGGAAAATACGTACCACAGGCAAAGCTGATTGTTTCAGACCAGACCAGTGTGCGAACTTTGTGCTGGGTCAGTCCAGCTCTGTAGGTGGAAATGGTTGCTGCTGCACTGGACAAATTCTGCAGTCATTATGTGGAACTTGTCGGGAAGTGAAAGAAATTAAATGAAAGAAAAAACATAGAAAGAGGACAAAACCAATTACCAATTTTTTCCTGCAGCCCTTGCAGCTTGTTCCTCTGAAGTTCTTTTTCTATCTAATCTAAAAGATGGACAAAGTTCATTTCAGCATTAGCAATCTAAAATCAAGTCTCAGCTGAGACTAATTTGCATGAATAATGAAAGCCATTTTCAGTGTGGTATCATATATATATTTTTTTTAAGTAAATGCTGACATTTTGATTTTTCTGGAGCACTACCTATGACCCTCTTGGCTTTGTTTTGTGCTTTGAAGTTCAAACTAGTGACCAGCTGGAAATGGGTTTAGAGCTACCTGACTACTGTGGAAGCAACTGGGGCAGATACTTAGGACTGAAAATTATTTAGTCTGGCAAGCAATGAGGAGGACATTTTCAGAATAATAAGTCAAACTCACACCTCTGGACAGACAGGACATAGAGATCTACAGCACTGATTTTTGTGCCTGTAGCCTGATGAGCAGAAGTGCCACAACAGCCCATTGTTGACTTCCCACCAATCTCAGGCTGACATTGCCATCATTCAGGTCCAAGCGACATTGATTTGTCCGGACTGCTTCATAAGCAAGCAAGGCAATGAGAAACCCTATTTTACACCTCTATAATTAAACAGGTTTTCCAGAGAAATCCGGTGAAGATGGACCCACCTCTCAGCCGCCTGAAAACACCATGCAAAGGCTGCCGGGCAGACCAGAGTCCACATTATGATTTTTAAGTTATTCATCAGCATCCTCATTCCTGAGGCACTCGCGCATGACAAACTTGGGGTGCCCCATTCCTCCAGCTGTCTGGGAGGCTGCTCCACTGCAACTCCCTTGCCCTGACAAAAACATGGAAGACTCATTAGGGCAAGACCTTAATGTTCCCATCTGCAAGCAGCCTTGGAATAAATCCAGAAGGAAACAAGATTTTTTTTTTTCCCAGATGCTTCTAGTAGTGCACAATCAGGGGTACAAAAGGCAAGGGCACCCAGCCATCTCCAAGTGCAAGGCCCTCATGGCACTGCTGGGCAGAAGTGGTTTGGCAGGTGGACGTGTTTGGGAAGGGGGAGAAGGTAGTGCCATCTTTTTTCCGTGCCATGGGGCAGCACTGTGGCATCCACGTGGGCTTTTAAAAATATCTTTAGCTCAGCCGAGGCACCAGCATGTGGGAGGGTGCTCCAGGCTGCAGCTGGACTTCATCCTCGCACCGAAGTCGCCGCTTTCCCAGGGGTGGGGATGGAAAGTGGGGCCCGCGGGTGGGCGGAGTGTGTATGTGTGTGCATGTGTGTTAAATTACTACTTTTAAAAACATATATTTCTTTTTATTCCCTCGTGGAGACCGGGGCGGGCTTTTTCCCCTCAGGATCTTAAGATCCCTGCGCTCCTTCCCCCGCCCCC